>BLXT01005191.1:922861-940424 GCA_019648995.1 Plakobranchus ocellatus
GAACAGAGCCAGACGCAAGGTGCAAGTGGCAGGGAACCAGGCGATTCCGCACTAAGGAACAGCCAGAGGCAAGGAACAAGGCAATTCCGCACTAATGAACAGCCAGAGGCAAGGTGCAAGGAACAAGGCCATTCCGCACTAAGGAAAAGGCTGGCACACATCATTTCTAGTTTCACCCACTGAAAAGGTTGATTGTAATTCCAAAACGCAACAGGTCAACTTAAAACAACAGCAAGCCATTTAAAATGTAAGCAAGCAACACACACAAGTAGAAAAAACAAGCAAAGACCTTTTGATTCTTTAAAAAACAAGCACAATTTTAATATCACTTATAAAAAAACAACATGAGCTTTGGTGTACATAACATCAATATGGGAGATGTAATATACAACATATAACACATAATAATCATAATGGACACATATTTTATATTCAATTGAGACAGAAACGAATGCAATATGAACAAATGAATGCTGAAATCTTTCAAAACCTATAAAAATCAAAAGTTAGAAATATTTAATTATGAATAGTTTAGATAAGTCTAGTTTAAAAAAAAAATTATAATTTTTAAGTTCTAATTATTTGAAATAATCACCAAAAACTGTATTTGCCATATCATTTCACATGTAAACTTATTAATTCACAACAAAATATACCAATAAACAAAAAAAAACAACCTTTAAAGTCCATAACGGCATGTTTTTTTTTTTTAATCAACAAAGTCTTAGCTTCATTGCCTCTATAGATACATAGAACCAAAGTATTTTATGATATTTTAGAAATCATAACTTTGAAAGTGCTAAAAAAGGTAGCAAAAATTTTGGCTAATTCTGGAATTTAAAAATTCACTTTTACTGTTTTTTAAACATTTATTAGCATCAAGCACTTGGTTTTTTTATCACTGTGGAAATTAAATAAAAGCAAATATTTTACTGCAATTCTTAAATTTAAACCGTATGAGTTTGATGAAAAACGATCTTAATTACTAAATATGCTGAAAGCAAAATGACTTGGTGCAGATAAAAAGTACAAATATAAAATGATTTTGCATGTTCAGATTTATTTTCAGCACTCAATGCCTTTCCATATTTGTGTATTAAACAAAAATGGAAATCTTTTTTATGAAAAGAAGGTTATAGAAAGACAAAGAAAAAGAGAGAGAGAGAGAAAGAGAGATGGCTAAAAAGATCGACAGTATAGGGTAGATTTTCATTTATCACATAAACTTAGAATGACGAGACCATAGGAAGCTAGTCCAAGTTCCAGCTGTGAGTAAGCACAGATCGAACTAGCCTTAAAATGCACACCACCAAAATAAATCTCTGACTGTAAGAATGGAATCCCAGCCTGGTGGTGAAAATTTGTAATGTATAATAAAAGCCAAATGCATGTAGCAAATTAAATTTATAGCCTACTATCAAATTGTCACACCATTTTAGGTGATTTTTGCTGAGTGTGTGTGACTTTGTTTTCAACTGACAACATTCTTGAAAACACTGAGTAATTAATCGAAGCTATTTTTTTAAGAAGATAAATCCTCAAATGCTTTTGGCTTTTATAATTGTTAAAAAGAAGATTGCATGTAAAAGGCAAAGGAAATGAAGCAACTTACATTTTGCAAGCCTTTATTTATTTCCAATTTCCTACATTTGTATTTGTGTGCTACCATACAGTAGAGCTCAGCGACAACGGGACTTTGTATGCAACAAGACATTGACACAAGCACAAGTCTGTTATTTTTCCTTATACATGTATATCCTTTACATTTTATTTTCACTAGAACGGCATCTACAACACCATAATCTCACCTACAGCTTAGTGTAATTATAAATGCCTATGCCTAGGCCTATACGTAAATTCATGAAACAAGACTATGGCTGGGTGGAGAAGAGTGGGCGCATGTCAAGTTCTCGCGGAATGTCTATTTTGTTCAATGCATAGTTAGATCTCTCAGTGAACAAAGGAAGCATAGATCTAGGTCCAGTGTGGCATGAAATTGCCTCTAGTCTCTCAATCTCATTAGCAAGCTCACAAGTCGCATTAGCGCCTACATCTACATGTCGATTTCTAAGCCTATGAACACAGACACCTTGTGATACACTTATAACGGGACTTAATTACAACAGGACTTCTAGCCCGCCCATCAAGGTCCCATTGCAGCCAAGATCCAATGTACTTTACTTCAGGGGGCTTTACACTAAGGAAATGGCAAAATTTTATGATATTTGTTTTTATGTTTTGTGCCTTCAAAGGTAGTTGCAGAAAGTTAGAAACCTCTCTTGGTGTGATTTTTTCTACTTATCTGGGAAGGCCTAACCACATTATTAGATAAAGCATTACAAAAGTATTTCAAACTTTCAAAACCACCATAATGCAGTCCTAAGCTCTCAAATTCATCTCAATCTCAGAGCGTCATTTATGATCAACAAAAGCTCATGAAAAAATTTTCAAAGACTATTTGTACTCTGAAACAAAAAATAGGAGAGTGAAAATAGAACCAAAAGTTATGCATCTGCTTCACAAGTAGCTAATACAATAACGATTGGTGACTTTCCAAATTGTAAAATAGACTTTTGACTTCTCCATTGAAAGACAATCATATTTTTCAACAAGGTCTGAGAAGGTAAAGTTCATTTAAGAAATCGTGCAAATCAAATGGTTTTTTCCCCCTCATTACTTATGGCGGATAAAGCTTTGAGAAACCCAGGAAAGGACTAATGTGGAAGTTGTGTTCCTAAAGTAAATTAATTTTTTTCTCTTCAAATATCATTGTAAAGAACTTCATACCTATCAGATTAAAGAAAAAAATTGATGTTTTTCAGATGAGAACTATGTAATTTGTGGCTTGTGACAAATTAACAATGACATGTGTAGTTAATATGGACTTCCATCCATCTGATTATCATATGACACGTCTATGGTCTAGTCCATACACATTTCCATCCATCTGATTATGAGATGGCACATGTAGTCAATATGGACTTCCATCCATTTGATTATAAGATGACACATGTAGTCACTACACACTTCCATGCATCTGATTATTAGATGACACGTGTAGTCAATACACACACTTCTATCCATCTGATTATTAGATGACACGTGTAGTCAATACACACACTTCCATCCATCTGATTATGAGATGAATCAGAAACAGCACAACAAATACCAAAAAAATACCAACCCAAGATAGCCTGGGTGGATGTGCTGGCATGATAGCTTTAGACAAGTGGAAGAGTTAGATTGATGAGGAAAATTAGGCTTTAACTTTACGAGAAACCTCCAAGCCTTTAATAAAAGAAATGACAATACACATATTTCAAAACAGTAGAACTAAATAATGAAACTGAATGCAGAGATTTCAAAGAATGTTTATGATGCTTACAAGCAAATAAATCAAATGAAACAGATTCAAACTGATGCACAGTATTTCTATGACAAAATTCTGAAGAGATAGCCTACAATTTTCCGCTTTTTATGCTAAAGAAAAAAAAAAATAATAATAATAATAATAATTCACACAAAGCAATTTTTTTCCATTCTAAAATGTTTTGAGACTGATCCGAAGGAATATGGCGTTGCATTTCACATTTTTAAGGTTGAAAAATTAAAACTTTGTTCTTTTTTCTTTTCACTGCTTTTGTAACTATACGTGTAATATTTTGGCACAGACTTACAGTTTTCACAGCTACAAACCGCAAAGAATGCAGTTTCTGGCGATATCAGTGGTTTGAAATGGTCATATTGCCATTTTTGATTCATTGCAAGACAAATGTTACAATCAAAGCGGAAAAAAAAAGACCATTTTCCAACAATTTGTGACATAGGATTGAAATTAATAGAGAAAAAGTAATTGCACATCAATATGAATAATTGGTTTAACAAAAGAATATTTATAACACTTCCAGCGTGTTCACCCCTGAGATTTGCATAGATTACATTTCACTTCTTTTGTACACAAATTATTTGATGCTGACTGCACTGATGCCTCTAGCTTGGCAGTCCTGTCTGTACAATGTTTATTTGTGACTGTGAAACAGTGCCCTGTACATGCTGATGCTGACTGCACTGATGCCTCTAGCTTGGCAGTCCTGTCTGTACAATGTTAATTTGTGACTGTGAAACAGTGCCCAGTACATGCTGATGCTGACTGCACTGATGCCTCTAGCTTGGCAGTCCTGTCTGTACAATGTTTATTTGTGACTGTGAAACAGTGCCCTGTACATGCTGATGCTGACTGCACTGATGCCTCTAGCTTGGCAGTCCTGTCTGTACATTTCATACATCTTTGTCACGTTAAGTCCCTGGTCTAAGAACTTTTTCTTGTTGGCCTTCTTGCTGGCGGAGCCATCACATGCACCACTACCAAATAGGACCATCTGTATGTGCTTGCGCGCTGGTTCTATCAAATGCTCTGGGATTTTATTGTGTGGCTTCCCTCTTCTCTCTTTGCCCATGTAGCAGCCGAACTGTTTGTGTTTCAGGGCATGAGATATGAAAGTTGTTCCTATCGCCAGCGTGCGACAGAAAAACTTGACACACACCTGCTTTTTTGTGTTGTCAGAATCCGGTAAAAAATACTTCCTGGTCACTTTGCGTTTGTTTTCATTCAGCGGCTGCTGTTGCAGTTTTCTGTTCCCACTTGTTGTTTTCTCTTTCACTCCTGCCTCAGGTTTAGATTGTTCAGTTGACCTGTTTGCCCCACCACAAACTATTTTGGTAGGGGCCTCGATCACATTTTGGCAAACAAATTGCTTTTGGGATTCATTGGAACCGAGGCTGTAAAAAACATCGAATATCTGCTGCCGCAGATCCTCGCTGAAGTTCTGACAGCACTTGAAGCTGCACAGAGAACAATCTACAAGCTCTACCCGCTTCGCAGGGATCATATGTCCCGTGCGACTTACATGTTCCTCCCCACATACCTTGGCTCTTTTGTTCACGTTTTTCTTCCACTTGTCTGGCTGCCTCACTCGCTTGTTTTTACCACCACATTGTGGGTTCCTATTGTTGTTATCTGCAAGTTTTTTCCTCTTCTTCTTTTTCACCAATGTAGAAACCCCTGCTTTTGAGGCCCCGGCTTTCATGGATGGAACTACCGCTGAAGAGGCTGGGAACAAGGAGGGCGTGGCTGCTGAGCTCATGCATGCATCACTGCCTAAACTCAAGCTGCGACCAGGAAGTGAAGGGTTTGACAGTCCGAGGTCAGACATTGATGGGGCCAAAGTGGAGGAGTGCAAGAGGACAGGAGATGCTGCAGGTGCAGGCGGAGGGGCTGTGAAGGAGAAAGGAAATGTTGGCATGGACATGGTGCACGATGCTGAGGAATTGCCAGGGAGGTCTGAAAGATTCAGGATGTCGGGGAGGGTTGCTGTGTACTGGCCAGGCTCTAGCGCAGTGCTCTGGGGATCATGACTATTCCCAACCTCCCCACCCTTTATGTTATGACCTGAATTGTAGCTGGTTGTGTTGATGTATCCTTCTCCACCGGAAACACACGCAGTGCTTGGCCTGTATATAGACGGAGGATGGTGATGATGATGATTGTTTGGAAGGGTGGCTTGGCAATGACTCATGGTAGGCATGCTGTCTTGAGTCACAGAGGGAATACATGGCGACAGCAGAATATTGCTCGTTAAACTTGCATCTGCAGTGATGGACGAAGGTGGAGCACAAGGTCTATTTAAAATACTCTGCCTCATATCAGTAAAAGTCTGATTATCATAGGAATAAATCCAGTCTGACATTGATGGCTGTATTGCACCTGGAGATAAAAAAAAAGAAAATAACAAATAGGTCTGTATAACACAGTGCAATAACGTTTGTACCCAGAGTTGTACAGTTGTTATGCTAAATTCCTATAAAAAATCGAAAAGGAGTTGTTTATTTTTACCATTTTCAACCCAGATAAAAAAAGATAATCCAAAAAATTCACCGATTTTTACTTTTAAATGGTGAACATAAGCTTTTAAAAGAAAAAATGACAAGATGGGCATAATTCCCACAAAATGGGTCAACTTGGGGTTTTACATGACTGACTTTTAACAAAATAAAATGGAAGAAGAAAAATTATCAATTTATATATGGCCAAACTTTCTATAGACATGCTACATTTTTTTCTGCAATAAAGCAGTTTTCTTTTTAAGGTTATCAATATGTGTGTTGTTTTGAAGAGAGGACTTCTACACGCATACCACACCTTCACAAAAATCCTGCTTTAAAGGTGAAGCCACTGTGTTTGAAATTTGCACACTACACAGTTCTGAGGGCTCCTGTAAATATTTAAATAAATTTCAATTAAAATTCTTGATGAAACAACTCATGGTCTCAATATATTAGGTTAAAAACAAAATGCTACCTTGCAGTGTTCTGCTTGTTCAAAAATATTAACTTGCATTTTCACGAAGTGAAACATTTATTTTGTAGATAGTACAAAAAATATAAAGGCAAAAAAAAAAAAAATAAAAAAAAATAAAAAAATTGGGACAATTTTTAAAAATCATACTTTACTTGAGATCACATATTTTTCCATATCTATAGAAGGAAGTGAATAATCGTGATATTGCCATGATGGAAAAACTACATAAGTCATAATCATTTTATTTTGTGTGTGTGTAAAAAAATAAATGTTTCACTTACCAAACAAAACTAAAAAAGTAACAAAGGTCAGAAGAGGTCTTTCAAAAGCTTTCCCATTGGCAAACTGTCACAGGCTTCAAGTCGCAAAAAAAAAAAATTACCAGACGGTGGCAATACCAGATTTCAAACCAAGCGTGCACTGAGGGTAACCACATTTAAATCTGGTATTTCCATGATTGATTCAAAACCACTCATGTCTGCAAACAAGTGGGTTAATTCATATCTGCCAACCCAGCAGTAAAAAGTTGGCAAAGTTTTGATGACATTTTCCTTGATTTAAATGCAATACTAGTGAATCATTATTACCCAGTTCCCAGACAAGATCATCGAGCATAATTTGCTGCTAAGTTTTTACATGTGACACAAAGAGCAACAGGGGGGCTAACCTTGCAGGTATCCATGTGAAAACAGGTGTTGAGAAATGAGCAGTCCCCAAGAGATTCTGCATTGCGGGATTCAAGTACAAAACAATAGCAATTACTAGTAGAGAAGTAATCAATTAAGAGAACAAAATTTAATTATGGATATTATTGACAATTATATGCCAATCTGGTCTTTTGGCCTCTCAATTACAAAAAAGCAAGCTGAAAATACGACCCAAAAACAATCATAAATCAAGAAATGGAGGAATAACAAAGATAAAGGTTAAAGAGAGGAAGCTTGCACAA
Source organism: Plakobranchus ocellatus (assembly GCA_019648995.1). Classification (NCBI taxonomy): domain Eukaryota; kingdom Metazoa; phylum Mollusca; class Gastropoda; family Plakobranchidae; genus Plakobranchus; species Plakobranchus ocellatus. The sequence goes on from BLXT01005191.1 coordinate 930,169, forward strand.
TTTCCAAAGCATTTTCTCAGTTTTTGTTGAAACAATCCTTCTTCCAAAAAAATTGCTAAGCTTTTCAAGACTGCTGTGACGTGTCCCAAGTTATAAATTCTCTGAACCTCCATTATGCACATTTAAAAAAAGCCATTTTCAGGTCTTGGTTTGAAGATAATTTCTTTCAATGTTTAAAATAGAACTAAACTTTCACCTACCGAGAATTTGAAGCTTTAACTAGTGAAAACCTAAATGGCCAACAAAGATGATTGCAATAAAAGAAAATTATTCTCATTGATATCAATGTCACAAATGCTTAAAAGATCAGTTTACAATTGATAACAGATGGAGCCCTGCATATCCAGCTTGCTTAAAAAGACAGACAAAATAAAGGAGGGGAAAAAAAAATAAAGAAGACTTTACCGTCTGTGTGATTGCGTATAATCTTTTTGAAGTGAAGTCGTTTACAATTGGCAGCATCTGGCCCAGTCCTGTTACACTCTTCCCTGGTCCCGTACTGACAGAACTCTTGTAACTGGGGACCTGGGGATTATTTTGATTACAATTTTGCCCAAACATGTCGTTATAATAACGAGATTAGTTGCTGCTGCTACTACAACTACTACTACTGATTCTGGTGGTGTGGTATTGCTGCCGTTGATTCTATCACTTTGTTTCTTCTTTCTCTCAATTTCATTTTCTCTGTTATCTTCTAATAGTGTGATACAATAATCCATTTCAAGATCAACATTTTATATGCATTTGAAAATTCCAAACCCATAAAATACAAATATCTCATTGTTTGGAGCTGTATGTTTATCAAGAAAAATCAATATAACTTTTGAAAACTTTTCAGTACAATCAAGCCTTATACCACAGTATTATCTTGGGTCAAACTTTTTGAATATCAACCACATCAACTGCACTGCCATTTTCCCATTCAAAACAAAGAGGCCTTCGATACTCCTTCATTCCTATCTTCTAGCCTACAAATATTCAAGTTTCCTAAACTGAACACAAAATCAGATCTGATGACCCGAGATTAAGTTCTGATCCTTGATAGAATTTCTGAACCGACAGGAATTCTTTTATCTCCCGGCAACAAAAGAGGTGAAAGAAATGAAAGTATCTTAGCCCTCAATAAGGTACGAAATCTTTACAGCAAGACAACTTGTAATGCGGATAAGTCACTTTTTTTTTTTGGAGTTAATTGCATATATTTCCCAATACTGTGAGGTCACCCAAAATTAAATAATAGAGCTCTTGGCCCATAATTTAGCATATTTAGCAAGGGATTATTTGAGTACTGTTTTACAAAGACAAAAGAAAAGTAAAGAGTACAATAAGTTTGAGAGACATGAAGAAAATTCATTGTTTTACCTCCTCTTGACTTGAATTTCTCTACTAGATACTGCTCCTGTAAGTATACACAAAAATAAGGAAAGAAGAATTTTTTTTTTTAAATGCCTGATTTCTTAAAATCCAAAATGACATTTTTTTTTCAGGTAAAGTTTTCTAACCCTAGAAAACTCAAGGATCGAATGGATTGTATTTTATTCCAGATATCCTCCTTTTCTGTGTTAGAATGTAGATATTTCATTCTTTTTAAATACATATATAGGTAACAGCAGAATTAAAAATACATCGTTTGATTGTAAAGTTCAGGACTAAGCAAACTAAGAAAGGCCACATTCTTCACAAATAACAACTGAAATGAACTCAACTAATCCCCCACCTTTGCCGTCTGTGTGACAAGCAGTGCCTGGATTTCTTCATTCAGCTTTTTTTCCTCCCGCTCTTTTGTCGACTGCATTGACAGCAAACTCTGTACAAAGGTGAAAAATTGAAAGTCAGAGTTCTCAAATTATGAGAACAGCATGAGGTGCTCAAGCAAAACACATTCAGGTTAGGAAAGCTTTGTGAAACAGAAATATACATTATCACAGGCCCACACTGGAGGTGATGCGACTTGGAATAGTCAACGAGACAGACCGATGTCGCAGTCACTGTGCTCAATCCCACTACAAGTTGGCCTGATAAATTGCATAACAAGACTGGCCTCTTGGTTTGCATGGCAACGGTCAATAGAACCATAGGTGATCGCGTAATAGCATGGCATCCCCAACCCTCCCTTTTCTCTTATTTGATAGAGCTGCTCACGTAAGACCAGACTATAAAATACAAAGGATAGCTCCAACGCTTTGATAAGATTGAAGTCGCAACCTACTTGGTGTGCTCTCCTTCTAAAGAAACTATAGTGTTTCCAACAGATATTGTTGGACGCGTGAACTGCTGCCTCCAGTGTGGACTCGGCTTTACTGTGCAGAGACCAAAACAAATCAGATGTACGTCAGATTCTGGATGCTTTGAGTTTGGAAAAAAATAATGTGTGAGCTTATAACGCACACTTTTGCAAAGGAAAATAAAAACTTCTGTTTCTATTCCAGTCATGTCAAAAGATATGTTAGTTTGAAGGCTGCGCTTGTATCACTTTCTTTAGTCAATACAAATTTTTTTTTCCAGGCTCTAGCAAAAGAGGAAAATTAAACAAAAAAATAAGAAGTTCAAACTTTACCTCAATATCTCCAGACTCTGGACCTCCCCCTGTCTTTGAGTGCTTGCTGCTTGTTTCATCCTCTCCCTCATCATCACTTCAAAAAAAATCACAGAGAATGAAGTAAACCAATCAACACTTTAACATATCAAATAGACATAAAAAAATTATCCATTTTTGCTATCCAAAAATATTCTTAAGTTCTTGAGATAAACACTTCATAACAACACAGAGAATGAAGTAAACCAGTCAAAAATTTAGCATATCAAATAGACATAAAAAAAATTATCCATTTTTGCGATCCAAAAACATTCTAAAGTTCTTGAGATAAACACTTCACAACAACACAGAGAATGAAGTAAACCAGTCAAAAATTTAGCATATCAAATAGACATAAAAAAATTATTCATTTTTGCTATTGGAAAAAATTCTAAAAGCCCTTGAGATAAACTCTGCACAACAAAATATCAGTGTTTGCATAGTTTTCCTGCTTCTATACTTCCTTTCCCTAAAAAGGGGGAGCGAAAAATTCTCTATCCCTTAAATCGGTACAAGCTTTTGCGATTGCTTTCGAGAGGGTATTTGCAAGGACATTTCACAAAAGACCACAATTTCAAACCTCAAAATGTAAGATTTTCAATGTCTTCTTGTTCCATTTGCATGTTAATCGTATCATCTATGAAGTGAATCATGAGATCTAATCTGATAGACATGAATTTGTTTTTCACAAAAGAACACAATGTCAGACCTCAAAATGTAAGATTTTCAATCTCTTTTTGTTCCACTTGCATGTTAATCATATCATCTATGAAGTGAATCATGAGATCTAATATTAAAATAATTTGAACATCAATGACAATAACAGGTACACAATAATTGAACACAACATTACGTTTTAAAAATAAGCAGAAGATAACTTTCAAAAGCTGAACTCTGAAAATACTTGCAAAGTCCCCTCTAGCTCAGATGCAAAGCCATATTATATATACACACACATACCACAATCGCCTTGACATATTTTGCTGTGAGGAGTGCAACGTTGTGCTTGTCTTTTTCACAGTGGAAATTTTCGATAGACTGAGTATTTAAGGATTGAAGCAACTCATAAACAACAGCATACCTGTCTCTTGATCTCTTTTTGCCTCTGATCACAGCTGAAAGCTGAGGATTGAGATAGGATGAGATAGTTGATGTCACAGAAAATAACGAGACGAGCAGATAATATAATGCCATACAACATTAAACAGTGCATCAGAGACGACAATTTTGGAAGCATAATACAAGTATATGAATATTCAACTTTTCTGTGATTACAAAAAGCAGCGCTTGCTGTATACTTTACTTTTTAAAATAAATGTTCGTTCTGTCAGCATTAGATTAAGGTACATAACTTTATGAGATGGATTAGAGAGACCGAGTCTTCAGACCTGTCCAAATGAGAGGCACTTCATATTTAGAACATTTGAATTCAATGATGCACATTCCGAGAGTTTTCTAATCATAAAAAACTGGACACAGATTTGTTGATTTTGTGCCAGATATAAATTGGAAAATTATTAAACTAAGAAAACAAAGCATTGCAATTTTTTTTCCCCATCTAAAGGTTCTATGTAACATTTCACACATAAAGCTTGGTCTCAAGACATGTCCATCATCCATTCTGTAAAAGATTCCACTGGAGCTTAGAGGGCGTATATCTTAGCATCAATAAGTCCAATACAACAAATATTACTATTTCTGCTAGTTTTCCTACTGCTACACCACCAACTTCTTCTTCAAAATTTATAGTGAGCCTCTTCAGAAATTCATGCTTACCTTGGTAAGATCAAGCGAATTCACAATCAAACTGGAAGATTCCTCATTGACTTTGATGCTACAATAAGAAGAAAAAATAGAAACATGAAATGAAAAAAATCAAAATGTGCCATGGATAAAACCTGCAAGATTATTAGTCAATGTTCAACTGTGGACATGAATTGCAAATGTTTGGAAGAATCATCTACAAATGATTTTTCAATCTTTCAAAAAAAATTCCTTATGAGATAAAAGTTTGAATATGTAAAACCCTCTCTATTTTCCGCTCTAAATGTTTCAAGTCTTTTTCCAAACCTTTGAAAGTTATGTATCTATTTTCTTCCAGTTTAATGCAAACAATTCTAGACAATGCCCTAAATCTTACACTAACAAAAGCCAACGTGTAAAGTTTTCATACTCAAATTTTGCAATGAGACTTCAAAAATAATATAACACCCAATATGCAACATGAATATATTGTTTCCTTAGTTTTAAATTCATTAAGATGGCTCAATATGAAGAAAATACTAATCAACAATGTGATGTGGCTGAGTATAGAATTCATGAGTTCCGAAGATTTTGACACAAAATATTTAATAATAAAACTAACGGCATTCACCTGATCAGTTTCTCACTTGCAAATTTACGCAACAAATCCTCAATCACTTTTATATCCACTTCACGCTCCATAAATCTGGATGTATGTTCCGCTATCACCTGTTACAGAAACGTGGATGAAAGTTTAATGATTACAAATTCATTTTGAACTTGACGCAGTACTCTTGAAAAATTCATTTATCTACACAAGATTAATAAATGTTTAATACATCAACACCAGAATCCTAACTTTTCTTCTCTCCTCTTTTTTTAAACTTAATGAAAATTCTTTTAAAGAACTCATTCTATTATGATTTCTTCTAGTATTGTATATATATTCTTAAGAGCTTTGGAAAAAAACCCTGAAAATTTTTTTTGTGCTTATCCTGAATACAAAAGCCGTATTAATTTTTTTGAATTTTACAACAGATGTTAAATAATAATCAAGCATTCTACATGATATATGTTTTTTTTAAATTCGTGTTTTTTTAATTAAAGTCTGAACATATAATTTTCTTGAGAGAACAAAAAAATTTTTTGTAAAGTCTACCTTTGAATCTGATGGAATATCGAGACTAATGTCACACAAAACCATGAGCATCTTCTTTTCTACGTCAGGATCAATCGCCACAGGAACAACTTCTTGCTGAGTTAAATGTGATGGTTTCATTGTGGTTTCCGCTGGCACAGACACAGGTAAAACCATTTGGCTCTGAGAAATTGGCTGAGTTGTTGGAGGTTCTATGGAAAAATAGACGCAAAAATAAAACATGTAATAGTTGAGCAAATTTGAAGTTATATTTGTTTAAATTTGTGCTGTTACACCAACACAATCATTACTAAATTATGATCACGAGTCCCTTTCATCCCACATTCTCTCTGTAAAGAGATTGGCCAACACCAAGCAAGACCCTCAGGTGTTTTTTTGTTTGTTTTTTTTTCTTCTCAACTCTGAATGTGATTGGAAAAAATACAAAGACATAATTCGAAGTGGAATCTTGAAGTCAAAATTTACCACCAACAACAAAGTACTTCACACACAACAAATAAAAAAGTGAAAAATTTGACAGTATTTTGTATATTTATATATTACTCAGAATCTAAGCTCTGAATAATTCAAAGTCAAAAGCTTTTCTCTATGAAACATTTTTTAAGTCCAATTTATTTAAAAATTTTGGTTTCATTTTCCCACACCATGCACAAAATGACAAAAAAAAAATTCTCTCTTTCTTGTGTTATAAAATGATAAAAGGGAGACAGAGTAAAAAAAAAAAAATGACGAAAAATTGGATTGAAAACCAATCATCTTTACATATGAAAAAACAGCCAAAAGTGGCTGCTGTTTTAGTTAAATTCTACATTACCTAACAATCATTATTTCTTTGCTAAACTAAAACAACTCTACAGTCAGTAATTATTAGTTTTCAGAGAAATATAAAGATGCCTGAAACTAACAAAGTTATATCCACAAATTTTCCACAGATAAAGCACCAAAGATACTATGCTGTACAATACCATTAATGAATTTTCATTGAGTTGCTAAGATGGTTTGCTTTTCAGTTTGAATCTAATGCACTAAACATCTCCAAACAATATTTATTAAGAAATTGAAAATTACTGGCTTCTCGTTGAGACAAAGTAAACAATAGCCTACTATACTAGATATTATATAAGTTAAACTGAACGTCACACACTTTTTAAAGATAAATTAGGCTTAATGGTCTAAAACACAATTAAAACCTTTTCACCATATAGGTTTCATCGGTGTACAATATAGATTGGCATCAGTTTATAATTTAATTGCTACTTGCTGGAACTGCATTTCAATTGAGCCTTTTCCACTCAATTATAGATCTAGTCTATTTGTGAAGAGATGGAGGGATTTAGTCCAAAAGTCTACAATGGGTACTACTTACTGTAAAAGGACCAGTGTTTTTACATTAAGTCACCAGATATTACTGGTAAGGTACAAGTTAATCTGTGTTGTTGCTTTATTCCACCTTCACAAGCTATTGACAAAAGTCAAAATGAAGAGGTCATAGGCCAAGTTATAATGTAAATTATGCTACTTTCTCACAATATCTAACATATAATATTACACCTGCAACCTCTTCATCTCGTTGGTAGCTGATGAATGTAGATCTAGATGCACAGATCCCTTTAGTCAGAAGGCAGTTTGACAAAATTGTAATCGCGTCATAAAATTTTTATATTATTATAAGAGGTACAAAAAAGTAACACACCTGAATTTGCATTTGCAGAGGGAACTGCAGTTACAGGCACAATTGATGGCGCCGCTCCGCTACTTGTGAGTTCTGCTGCCAAACCCTCGCGCTGTTTTCTCCTTTCCATCATCTTAGCCCTCATACTGCTTTGCCTGTCTTTCAGCGCTTGAATATCATTCCAAGCATCAGCCATGATGCAGTTTATTGTTGTTTTGCACTATGTACGATTACCTTTTAATTCTACGTTTAGATTTTATCTAGAATTATATCTAGATCTAGATCCAGATTCTTGGGTTGGCTTCTACGTTCCTGATTGATTTCAGTGCAGTTCCTTTAGCCTAATAAGTTGAACAAGTCTCAGTTCTAAGTTTATGTCTTTGGTTGGGATTAGGCCTTCATAGAAACCTAATAGAGTTCAAAGCCTTAATAGTCGAATTTATGTAGCTAAAATTTAAGATTTCATGTTTACTTTTTAAAGTAAGGCACCAACCGGAGCCATCTAGATCTAGAACTATCGTCTTGAAATTGTACTGCTGTGTAGATCTAAGCCCATTGAGATACTCCAGTGTAAGCCATAGATGAGAACCGGAACAGCGCGTCTGCGTCGTTAAATCGCGTAAAAAATAAAATTGTTTCGCTTTATAAGTACTCTCTTGTTTAGGTTTCGTCTGCACCGACGGGCTACATCATGACACTATTGTGCTAGATGAAATTTTGTCCACTTTACAGACTATACCAATTTTTTCATCACGTCAGTGTTGAAAGACAAGACCAGCAAATAAACTGAAAATATCATATTGTTGCATAATAATTTAAGACCATGAAATTTACAACAGGCATTTAAAATGTACTAAGTTTCATCATCATCTTTATCAATCTCATAGATTTTCATCCGTTGATACGCCTCAGGGTAATGGCAACGGGTCTCCTCCATCCCCTTCCCCTCCCCCGGCTTTCTGCTCTCCTAAATGTCTCTCTCACATCCATATCTGTCTATTCACGGATGTTATCCTTCCATCTTTTTCTTTGTCTGCCTCTTCTTCGTTCAGCCTGTACAGTGCCTGCAGAATGGTTTTGGCAAGGTCCAAGGAAAGGGTGATGTGGCCATACCAACTTAGTTTTCGTTGTTTCACTAAAGTTAGAAAATCGGTGCACGGCCCGAACGCACGTCGGGTGGATGCGGTTTTGTTTACCCTTCGTTGGTGAAGTGGTCCTTGTATGAGATATTGAGCTTAGATATAATTAATACCGACAAAAAATATGTAGCTCCTAGTAATTTAAAGCTGGTCTTCTTTTAAGTAATTCAAGTCACACCTGCCCTATAATCTACAATTTAATTGTTCACCTCTAGACTGTTTTCTTTTGATCATTTTCATTGACACAGGGAACCATGCAGGAAACCAGAGTTATTAGAGGGCCTGTCGTTTTTTATGTTTATTTGATTTATTTATATTTTAAAATTTTTTTTATTTTAACGGTACCTAATGTATTAAAACTGTATCGTCTGCATATTTGAAATTGCTAATATTTTTCTCCATTTATTTTTAAGCCTGAGACATCATCAAGCCCTGAAGATTTTCTTTTCACAATATATGAGTTGAAAAGATCAGGAGACATTACGCATCCCCTTTGTTCTCCTTCAATTCTTACACTCTTACAGATGCAGTCTGATCCCAGTATAGATTTCTAATTATTCTCAGATTTATCTCATCAATGACTAATTTTTCTAGCATGTGAAACAGCTCTAGATGTTATAATTTGTCAAAGGCCTTGGAATAATCAATGAAATAGAGGTGGAGATCTTTTTTGCATTTCTATACACCTTCCCATAAGCATGGCCAAAGTGAATCTTGCGTTTCTTGTTTCTTTACCACGCTCAAAGCCAAACTATTTTGTAGTTACTTCCTATACATCAAAACTTTCAACAGGGATTTTGTAAAATGCTCCATTAACCGATTGATTATGAAAGTCACATTCTGTTGTCTCTGGTGTTTTAGGTTGAAAACATATTGGAGACAGCAATTAACGTATCCAACTTCACAGCTACCAATATGTTTGGAAACACTCTAGTTTCTTTGCTGCGAGAGAAAACCAAGTCAACAGTGACTTTCACTTAGTCAAAGTGTCGCAGCTATTCTTGGTGTAGTGCAACTTGGCGTTACGCCAGTCACTCTGGGTAAGGTAGAGGGGAGTACCATTAAGAAACTACGCATAAATCTACTGACCGTCGCCGCGCGAGCCACAAAGCCAGTCTTGTTACCCAAAATATGAGGCTTATTTGTTGTTGGGTAAAGCATAGTACCTGCGACACACAGTCCTTCATGTTAGCTGCCACAAGTCAGCGTCATTTCCAGAATGTTTCCAGCCTAAGGGTAGGCCCACATTGGAGGCGACGCGACTTGTCATGGCTAACTTGGACTGATGTCGCAGTAATTGTGCGCTATCCACCGACAAGTTAGCCTGATAATTTGCGTAACAAGACTGGCCTCGTGCTTCGTGAGGCAACGGCCAGTAGAGTTATGCGTGGTCTCACGTAATGGCACACCCCTTTCCCTTATCCAACAGAGCCACTGACGTAAGACCAGGCTGTAAAACACAAAGGATAGCTCCGACGCTTCGACAAGTAGCCGACTTGGTGTGCGCTCGCATCAAAGAAAGAGACTATGTCAAAACATGTATTGTTGGACACGTGAACTGCTGCCTCCAGTGTGGGCCTACGCTAAGGCAGTAACAGAAAAACAGATTGTAAAAAGCAGTTCTTATTTTCTGTCCTACTGTGCTCCACTACCTCGTCATAGATTTACAGTTGATGGTTACAGGTTTAGTCGCCGAGTGTCCAACGGATGCAGTTTAGATTCGTATCCATATAAATAGCATATGCTCGTTTTCGCCACAAGCCAAGACTGTGTGTGTCTGTTTCTGCTGGGTGATAAGGTTGTGGTATGGGTGTTCAGTTCTTCCGTACGTCAAAATGAACTATAGGGGTTTATGTCTTCTGCGAGGCAAGAATTTTAGAGGCATTTATTCCTGCCGCACGTTAAGTTTATTGTCGGTTTTGCTTCATCTATGCGGCAAGAATAGTATTGGCGCTTTTTTTTTTTTTT
>BLXT01005191.1:999394-1012778 GCA_019648995.1 Plakobranchus ocellatus
CCCCCCCCCCAGAAAATCCATGTAAAACACTTTAATGAATTAATACTCAACACAACCTGGAAATGTTAGAAAGATAGCGCAGAAGCAATAGTACGAGGGATGTCCGAAAAGAAACAGGAAAAGGGGCATAACTCAAAGAGTTTTAATTAGATAAATTTGAAACACACGGATTGAAGTTCACTCTTTCAATACTTCTCAACGTTATCCCCGTGGAGATCTATGCATTTTTGCCAGCGCGACAGCAACGAATTGATACCCACTCGAAAGAAATCAACGTCAAGATTATCAAACCAATTCCTCAATTCACTGATGAGGTCATCTTCTGTCTCGAAAGCCATGCCTCCTAAATGGCGCTTCAAGGGTCCAAACAAATGAAAGTCAGAGGGTGCCAGGTCTGGACTTTGGGCAGGATGAGGAAGAATTTCCCAACCGTAGCGCTGCAGCCATTGCTGTGTAAGGTTTGTTGAATGAGGGGTCGCATTATCTTGCTGAAGCACAACACCCCTTCTCAAGAGCCCAGGTCTTTTGCGATGAATTGCTTCTTTAATTAAGGCGGTCAAGAGTGCTGCAGTATCGGGCAGCTTGATACACTGACCCTGTGGCAAAATGTCTAAGAGGATCACACCTTTCGCATCCCGATACTGCAGCACTCTTGACCGCCTTAAAGAAGCAATTCGTCGCAAAAGACCTGGGCTCTTGAGAAAGGGTGTTGTGCTTCAGCACGATAATGTGATCCCTCATTCAGCAAACCTTACACAGCAATGGCTGCAGCGCTACGGTTGGGAAATTCTTCCTCATCCTGCCCACAGTCCTGGCACCCTGTGACTTTCATTTGTTTGGACCCTTGAAGCGCCATTTAGGAGGCATGGCTTTCGAGACAGAAGATGACCTCATCAGTGAATTGAGGAATTGGTTTGATAATCTTGACATTGATTTCTTTCGAGTGGGTATCAATTCCCTGCTGTCACGCTGGCAAAAATGCATCGATCTCCACGTGGATTACGTTGAGAAGTAGTGAAAGAGTGAACTTCAATCTGTGTGAGTTTCAAATTCATCTGATCAAAACTCTTTGAGTTATGCCCCTTTTCCTGTTTCTTTTCGGACATCGCTCGTATTAAAGCCATCTGCTACTTCCAGCAACTTCCCAGATTCCATGTAGCAATTCTGCAATGCTTGCTTAAAGGAGAGTTTAAGAATTTTAGGCATCATTTGTAGAGTTCCCATGGTTTCAATTTCTTCCACAAACTTGCAAGTTCCATGACACAAAAGGCATGTTTGAAACAGGGAGGCAAAAGAGTTTTCTTAGATATTCAGTTTATTTCTTCTACCTTGAGGAACGGCACAAGATATGGCTGTGGGGATGATTGGAGCTCTTGCTGCAAACGAGCTGTAAATGCTTCTGGTTCCACTTTCCCATCCTTCATTGAAAAAAAAAAAAAAATCTCACAATAAGCTGTTAACTGAACAGAATAGATGAATGTTAAAAATTAACAAGCAGTCATGTTGTATGCCAAAAAAAAACATAAGATCATACAATAATGAATGAAGTTTCAGAAAGAGCTGCAATTGTTTTGAAAAAAAAAAGGGCACTAAACAAAGAAAACTTAGGTTTGTTGTATTATTCTCGTCATTGAAAGTAGCATTTGAGTGATTCTCATCTGAAATTTTGTATTATATATTGACGTAAAATTTCACCAATTAGATATAATAGTTTGATTTAAAATTTCAACAATACCCTCACATGGAATTAAGAAGGCCACAACCCTTTTCTTCCAAGCAGGCTCTTCATACCTCGATAAGGAAAACACAAGACATGAAGATATTTTAGGCATAAATGTGATTCTTTCTAAAACTATCAGGATTAAAACAATCAGTTTTTGAGTTTCGTACCACCTTGCAGATCAAATCTATCCACTAAATTCACACTAAAACCGAACAAACATTCTTGTTTCACTAAGCATACCTAAAAAATCAAATACTAACCAAAAATATTCTTGTTTATAATAGACTCACAATAAGTCCCTGAATAAGAGCTTGCACATTTTTCACAGTTGCCGGGGGCTGACTGTAGGCAAGCTTTATCAGAGTTGACAAAAAGTTCTTGCACTTTTTCACATTTTCATGCATTGACTTGTCTGAGGAAAAAAAAAAAAAAAGGACCCGAGGCTTTGCAATCAGAACAACATATGCTTTTGGTCAAAGAATACTCTTTAAGGTTGGGATTACAATTTTTGAATTACTAATAGTAAATTACGTGGGGTATTCCACAAAACAAAACTTTTGGCATCAAGACCATATTTGGCAATAAGTATTTGTTTGGCTCGCAGTGTGACACAAATTTTGCAGATGTATAACTCTCTAAAGTTTGCCTGGTAATCATGTTCATTCAGAAAGTCTTGGTACATGAAATGACTTGCTCATCGTAAATAATGGGGACTGTAATTTTTTTCCCTCCCATTTCAAAGCATGCTTAATTCTTTTTCCTAAAAATGGGGAGGACAAAATCTGAGCCCAACCTTCTCTCACAAAGACGACCACCAAATATGACCGTTTTCAGAGATAAAGAAAAAGGCTTACAGCCCCCCAAAGTTATGTCTAGATCTTAAGTTTTAAAATAATGGCCACATTTTAAAAAAAAAGAATAGTGTTTTGGGGGGAGGGATGAATGTTTGCTGTCCTGGTGTTTTCTGGCTGAGAGCAGTTTGATTGATTTTAGATTTAAATTTAAAAGAGAAAAAAATTTTTAAAACTTTAAAATAACTTATTCTCCCCAACGAAAAAATTACTTCTAATACCTACTCATTTGGACTAGTCTTAAACTGTAAGAAGGAGTATTGAACTATACCAATGTCATATCTATTTTTATCTTTACAACTTAATTTTGCCCCACAATTTCTACTCACTCATCTCCCCTGAATGTACAGCTGCCACCCCTGATGTTGGCTGACCACTGGACTGCGTTGGCTGGGTTAGAGCCTGGGTGACAGTACCCACTGGCCGAGGTGTTTGCTGCTGCTGCTGCTGTAACGTGGAGATGCTTCCTCGAACCTGAAGAAGCTGCTGCTGAGGGGTTCCCTGAGGTTGAATGGTGACTGTGGTGGGACCACTACCTGCCGATCTTACTGGTGCTTGTGAGGAGAGTGGCTAGCGGGGAAAGTTGCAAAGAAACACTTGTAAGCACAAAGCTATGAAATGAAATGAAATATTGTTTGTTTTTTCCAAATGGCTTTTACAAAAAAAATTTTCAGATCTTACAAGTCAAATTTAGTTACCTTATAACAAAGATAATCCAAAATTGTAATATGTGCTAACATAGATTGCAAAACGTATATTTTCTGTTTTAAAATATTTTCAATCATAATCCGACCATCCTTTCACTTATACCAAGAACTTTTTAATTATTGATTGAGAGAACTAAAATAAATAAATATCTGAAGCATATTGAGCAAATGTCTATGCTTTGCTGTGATCAAAAGGAAGCTTAGAAATGAAAATAGTAAACAAAACTCAAAAGTGAATATCTTCCTGCAGTATTGCTGGATTTAATTTTTAAGATCCTACTTATTTACCTTCTGGACATAAAGTTGAAAAAAGGAAAACAGACATCATCGGGATCACCCTCACATAAAATTTCAAAACCTCTATGACAATTACTTTTATTAATATCACTACTGCTAGTTCACCTCATTCACAACTGACACCACTAATAGTACAACTATCAGTAGTCCAAGAGCTGCCATTACTATTACTACTATTTTTGTTCTCCTTCTTCTTCTTCTAATACTGTGGAATGCGGTAATTGTTTTAATTTTGCTTGCAACCTTGAACAAGTTGCAAACTAAATTTAGGTCCAATACATAAATGAGAGCTACAAGCAAGCCTTGAACCTTGCCATTTTGATATACGACATTTCTGAAAAGCATTGATTCTGAAATCAATTTTTTTTTGTTATAATCCAGTTTAATTTTGAAAACCATTATAATTTAAGGTTGACTGAAGTACTATGTCAGTATGTGACTGTATGTGCCAAGAGACTTTCCAATTAATCAAAAATCTACTTGAGCCAGTTGCTTTCCTCTACATGTATGATGAAGGTAGAATGCCTTTGTCATAATAACATTGAAAACTTGTATCTTAGCACATACTTGAATCCAGATCTCGTTATTACAAAACTCACAGAATACAGATTCAGGCCATATCAAATTAATTAATTGTCAAGATCCATATTGTGATTTGTCATTTACTCTAACCAGTCTCCACACGTGTGAAATTCTCACCCGCACATTTTGTATCCTATAGTTGGCACTTGGTGCTACTGTGGTAACAACACTGTTGCTACTTGTGTTCTGCTGCAAGACTGTCTGTGGGGCAGACACCAATACAAACTGTCCATTTTCGTTTTTCATCAAAAGGGCACCATGTGGTATGGTTAAAGTTCCCTATAATAAGAGCAAAAAATCAAAGATGTTATTGAATGTCAAAGACAGAAAAAAAGTTAAATCCATCAAGAATATGCATACCTTTCTCACTGAAAAAGTCATCACAATAGTAACAACTCATTTGCCAAGAGATAATTGAGGATATATGAAAAGTAATTCACATAAAATCAAAGCTGAAATTTATCACGAGCATGGCAAAGAGTTCCAAATGCTTCTAATGATTTTGAAAAATAAAAGCATGTGAAGCTATCTAACAGCTGATGTGGATCAGAGTATACATACAATCGGTCAGACGAGACAATTTATGAACTACACCTACGAGGTGAGTGTATATTCCCACATGTAGGCTTTAATATCTTGACATGTCCCAAAGCCTCATGAAAAATGTCAAACGATTAAAGCCTACCACAACAGCTACTTGTCAAGCACAGTTTCTGCCAATTTGTCAAGGCAATTTTTGTTTCAATCTCACTATTCCTGTAGCTACTTAAAGGGGTTAAAGATTTAAAATTAACTCTTAATTCAAGGCGTCTCATGGTTTTGAATGTTGTTGATGGGTTCTATTGAAAAATAGAATTATTAGGCCTATAAAATTGTGTTGGAAATCCAGCATTGCCTGTACATTTCAAAGAAATTGCAATCTTTTACAGCAAATCATCTAATTCGGCAGACAGATAATTATACAAGGAATAGGCCTCAAATCGATTCATTTCCTTCAAAAGTTTAATTCTCTTGAATAATAGGTAAAGAGTACTCTGGTCCAGCTGCAAGATGTCATCAAACACCCACGTCAAAACACTGGTCAGCGTTTTAAATATTACAGCACTGCAGAGGGGGTGGGGAAAGAACACAGTGACTATGACAAATTAACACAGCCAACAAGACCAGCTCACTTATATTGCACACAGACAAATTGTATTTTTCTGGTTTTGACATTAAAAAAATGCAGAATTGTGAAACATAACATTTTCTGATAGAATTCTATAACAAATCCAATTTCTTTTTTAATTATAGTGTACTAACAGGTTGCCAACCCCTTTCACCAAAAAAAAAAAAAAAAAGGATTAGCTTCAGTAAAAAAAAGTTTTCAAAAGTGAAATCATGGAGAAAAAAAAAACAATGGGCATAATCAAGACCCTTTTTTTGGGAGAGTTAAAATTATCTCCTTTTATCATGACCACTGATACATTTTCACAATCACATTCATGTACTTTTATCTATTAAAGAAATGAAGAAATTGTAGTCGTAATTTTATGACTTAATGTAAACAGTTATACTAAATCAAACAATACTGCCTCAGTTTTACTTTTGCAATAGAAAGACTTGCAATTTCCTTTTAAATAAATAACTCACAAAAAACAATTTATAAAGATGGATATATTCCTATTGCAATGACAATTCATTGATAAAAAAAGTTAATTCAATTGATGGGGCCCATTACAAGTACTCTGTTCTTAAAAAAAATCAAACCACTTACCGTCTGAGAATTTTGCTGCCTGGGTGCTATGTTTGGGGGTTGTGATAGTCTTACTGGGTTGGAAATCCGAACTGGACCTGGACGAATCTGTGGATTAACTGTGGGTCGGATTGTTGATGGAGCTCCTGCTCCTGATGCATTAACTACTTGCACAGAAGGTGAGGAGTTTGCAAGAGTGGTAGCAACACTAGCACGAACGACTATATGCTGCAGAGGTTGTCTTACACTATTTTGCACCGACACAAGATTTTGGTTCATAGCAGATACACCTTTAATTATTTGCTGCTGTCCTGCTATCACAGATGGAGCTTGCCTAATGCCTTGTATCACAGAATTTGACATAGTCAATGGATTATTATCACTTTTAGCCACAGAATGATTCCTAACAATAATTTGTTGATGTGGTATCACAGCCCCTTCCTTCTGTTGCCCCCCTTGTAAATGCATATTACCATTTGGTAACACTGTCAAAGGCTTTTGTTCTGCTGCAATTGATGCCAGATTATGTATGGCTGTGCTTGCACCAGTAACACTATTAACTCTTGTCAATGGTTGAGTCCTCACAATTGTTGCATTTTGAGACATGGCACTGTTTAAAAGTTGGGAATTGGGTGGTAAAAGTGGATTGTGAAGAGGAGAATTTGTTGCTTTTGTGCTGTTTGCAACAATTCGTATTGATGGAGAGCTTCCCAAAGATTTGTTTATCGGAGCAGTTTGGTGAATGTTAGTGGATGAAAGGTTCGTAAGTGGGACTGCAGAGTTGGAGTTGGTTCTGTTTTGAGAAGTTGCATTCATTATTGAAGACAAACCGATAATCTGCGGGTTTGATACGCTTGATCTAACAGACGAATTAGCCGCGATATTGGGTGGCAACATTTTGCTATTCAGGACCACAGAAGACTGTGGTGGAAGACCTTGCATGCTGACAACAGTATGTTGTGGCCTGCCACTTGAAATAATATGAGAGTTAGAAGCATTACTAAACGAATTACCACCAATATGATTGTTGTTGAATGAGGAACCTTGAACTGTTTTATGCCCGGCAGTGACAAGCTGTTGTTCTAAAGATCCAACTGTTGAAGAGATCTTGTTTTTGTCTATATGTTCTGACAGCAACTCATCCAAAGACACTCGCTCCGCCATTTCCCTAGCTTACCATTTTTCAAATGAGAGTGCGCATGCTCAACAAATGAACTGTGGGACTGCAACATCCGCGCCATCTAAACTTCCGCTTGTAAGTTAGAGAAATCAAAATGATCGCCATTTTCTAGTGATTCAATCAATGGACACAGGAGCCAAAGAAGTCTTTGATAAATCCAATCCATCAACATCCTCTCAAGGGTGTGACCTGAAACAAATTTAGCCATGAGTCAAAGCCAAGGAACGTCTGGTAGTTCTTGTGCTCCAGGAACTACTGGTGTTCCTTATCTTGGAAGCAAAATAAGCTTGATTTCAAAGGCAGAGATAAGATATGAAGGAACGCTCTACACTATCGATCCAAATGAAGCGACGGTTGCACTTGCAAAAGGTAACCGATTAAAGTACAGGTTATAGTTACATTTGTGCGAATTAAGTAAGTCCCTATACGAAGACATTTTTTTTAATGAAGTATTGAGATGCGCGTAGATCTACCTATCTACTCTGAGGTATTTGATGGAATCGGGGTTCAACTAGAGTTCAAACAAGATAGCTCGATTTTCTAGACTCATTGATGGAGCAAAGAACACATTTTTTGCACCTAAGTGTGAGTTCTATATAAAATCTAGACTTCGATTAAGTCTTGCCATCGGAATGTTTACACTAAAATTGATTACGTCTTCTGGGTAGTAATAGCCTAAAGTATTGCACAGTGTTTGTGCCAGTGCGTAGGCCTAAATTTATGAAACATTTTTAGGGCCCATACAATGATACATTTGGATTTAGATTGTTTTCTGTAAGATGTTTGTTAACTAATACTTAACAAAATCAAAATAAAGTTTTGGATAGACTCGGTCATGAATAATTTGGGGACAGGCCCGACACCATTTATTGAGATCACTTGTTTTTTTTTTTTTCTTCTAAATTGCTGAAACAGAGCTGATTATCTAAAACGCTGCTGCCATTAGATCTATCCAAGATGGTGATCTCAGGTGATCTAACCTCCTTTATCCTCTGAATTGTACTGCCCTTTATATTCTTTTGCAGAGGAGAAGATCTAGATCTAAACATTGATAACAATAAATGTACAAACTTACATCTACGTGTTATCCAAAATGATCACAGAAGGTTTCAATATAAGAAATAAAAGATGAAAAGTAGGCCCTTGTTTTTCTTTTTTCTATTTTAATGCTGAGCCAAACCTTGTCAATGCATACTTCCGTTTCCATGCTTTAGTCTTAAAGTTCTGATTATTTCTTACAAGGAGCTAAGTTCTGTTCTGGCAAATAGTTTGGGCTACTTTGGGATAGTAACTCCGCAAAAAGAATGAGGAACAAAGCCAGGGTCCGATCTGCATCTTTCAGTTAGATCTAGGGTAAAGCCACAATGAGTCACAGGGAGAATAAATTATTGTGCCTTGTGTTGCAAATGACAATTATTTTACTAAATAGGTTTTGGAACATGGAAACACAGGTGTAGTTCTAGACTTTGGGCCAGCATTTTGAACTATACATATCAAGATCGCATGATCAAAGCTCGAAGAAAAATTGTTTCTAGAAATGCATTATTTCATTTAGGATATCATAAGTACAAAAAAAATATTGTGATCAACAGTGTCCACATAAGTTTTGGAGTTAAAGCAATGTTTAAGATTTTTAGTCAACTTTTTTGTGTTAAAATATGCTACATTTATTATTATTTCTTTTTAAAAATTATCTTTGATAAGAATGTAGGCTATGCATACAATTGCAAATGCAGCACAAAATAATAGTAACTTTTTTTATATCACTTTGAAATTGATTCAACCTTTTAACTTTACGAAGTAATGAGAATACCTGACTGGCTGGCTTTTATTTTTTTTGTTAAACAAGGGTGCCACGACTTTTAATCTGCAACGTAAGAAAGGCCTGTTGAGCACAAAAGTTACATTTTCAAGATCTTTGTAAGTCGAGCTTTAAAGCGTAGGCCCACGCTGGAGGCGACGTGACTTGTCATGGCTAACTTTGATTGGTGTCGCAGTACTGTGCGCTACCCACCAAGTTAGCCAGATAATTTGCATAACAAGATTGGCCTTGTGTTTCGCGCGGCAACAGCCAGTAGAATTATGCATGGTCACGTAATGGCACCCCCCTTTCCCTTATCCAACAGAGCCACTGACGTAAGACCAGGCTGTAAAACACAAAGGATAGCTCGATGCTTCTACAAGTAGTCAACTTGGTGTGTGCTCGCATCAAAGAAAGAGTATTTTCAAACATGTATTGTTGGGCATGGCTCCAGTGTGGGCTCTCTGTAACTGATATCAAATACAGCAAGATTGGGCCAATAATTGCTATAGTTCTTGCTTGTGCGAAGTCAGTGTTTAATGTTCTGTAAATAGTAATATGAGGTGGAAATCCAGTTTGTGATCTTAGTCAACCAGTTTTATTGTTTAGTTTGCTTCTCACATCTCACTTTCATCACCTTCATCAGTTAAAAGTTACTAGACAAACTTCTGTTTTTTATCATTTCGTTCACAAATGTTTTTTGATGCTCTTTTTCCCTTCACAGTCTAAATTGTTCCAGTTTCAACAGCTCAGGATTGTTAAAAATTTTTTCCCCTTCTTTTGGAAAAAAAATATTAATTTAAATTACCAAAGTAATACCCCTTCCCCCTGGAATTGCTTATTTTTCAGCTCCTATCTCGCAGTTTCTGTATCTTCTGTGTGATTTTTTTTTTTTTTTTTTTTTTTTAAATTTTGTATTATCTTTTATTTATTAATTTATGACCAACAAATATATTGCTTGGCCAAAGCAGTTCAGATGAAAAGGGAAAGTCTAATTTAGTCTTGATAGAATTTATGTGTACGCCTTCTGTTCTCATAAGAACATAATTAAAAGATTTGCTAACCACCATCAGAATGCTTGTTTGATGCATGTTTTTCTCTTTTTGTTTTTTTTTTTTGTTAAAATTTGAAGATTATTAATATGTAAAATATCACTTTTAAGTACAATAGTAGACTATGTGGTTGACATGATGTGTATTCCTTGGGAAATATGTGACATTTTTTAAAAATATTTTTTTTTCCTTTTATAGTTCGATCATTTGGAACTGAAGATAGGCCCACTGATCGACCTCTTCCTGCCAGAAGTGAGGTATTTGAGTTCATAATCTTTCGTGGACATGACATCAAGGACCTTCATGTGTGTGAGCCTCCCAAACCACAGCCCACAGAGGGTGTTCCTTTGGATCCTGCAATTGTTAAGGTGTCCAATTTGTATTAACATGTTAGCTCATCTGCAAAAAGTTTCTACATATTTGTAAGAATGCTTCAAGTTGTTTAAATTCTTTTTTCTTGGTTTTCTAGAATGGCTGATTTTGCATTACATTGCATCTTTCATTCTTTTTTTCACTAAATACTTTTGCTTTCTACACCAAGTTTTTTTTTCTTGAATTAATTTATGTTGGTTTGCCTGTTAGCTTTACAGAAAGTGGATAGCTGAAAAAGTTATAAAAATAACTCCTGCAGGTCATGGCCAAAGGAATGAGAGATCAGTGGAAACATTGAAATTTGACCCTGGGCTTGGTTTAAGACCTCGATTGCATAAGTTGTGCTGAGAATAAAATTAAAAAAGAGTTGAGGGATGTGATCCTCTTATAAATAAAAATTTTTGCTTTGCTCACAGTAACTTGTCATGCAATTTTAAGTAGTAATCTTTATGGGTTTTTTTTTCTTTCATCTTGTTTACCAGTCCTCTCAGCCACCACCTGGCCCTGCTGGAGCGGCATCTTTCAGCCCTGGAAATTTTCCAGGACAAACACAACAGACATATCAGCCTTTTGGTGCTCAGCAAATGTATTTTGGTGGCCAGGGTCAGCCAGCCCCCGGTTTTAACAACCCTCCTCATCACCATGGCCAGCAAACTGGTAAAATGGGTTTGCTGCTTTTTTTTTACTTTTTTTTTTTTTATTATTATTTTTGGAATGTTTTGTTGCAATCAGGTCTGATTAGGTGACTTGAAATTGGTCTGTTTTTTTTTAAATTAAAAGTTTAAAAAGCTGTTGCTTTTGTATTTCTTTCCCAGTTCAAGGCCATGTCAGTTGCCAGTTTCTTTTACGTTTGATAAAAGCTGAACATTCATTAACCGAATAGGCCTAGAAAATTCCTGGATTTGTTCAAGAAAAATAAGCGCAATTTGTATAAAAGACGACAAGTCTAAGAAGTCTTTCAAACAGCCTGAACCTTCTTAGTCTTACAGGTTCATTTACTGACGTTGGTTACATTTGGTTCTTTGACTAATATACCTCTGTTCTTATCCTTGGGTTTGAAAATAGTAATGTTAGGCTTTTTGTGAAAATCATTGTACTTGTGAATCTATTTTGTCAGAAAGGCCTGCAAAAATAAACCCATTGTAGGATGCTGTTCGTGAGAATAAGTCGAGCAATTTCTTTACTTTGATGTTATATTTTTTACTGTTGGGGCATAGTTGATAGAGATATTTTTATTGCATTTTCTGTAAATGGTAATTTCAGTCGTAAGTACAAAAAAGAAAATTGAAGTGCACTGTACACTAATATTTTTAGTGGTTTTGGAATTGTGTGTTTAATGAAGCTATTTTTCAAGAAAATAGTTACTTAGCCTTTGTGTTGCTCTAGTAGAAATAGTCCTATTTATTCATAACATACTGTGAAAAATGGAGGGCTCATACAAAATATGAGAAAGATATTTAAAGCAGACACCTCTTATTGCCCTGGTTGCAGCAAAGTTCAAAGTTTTTATTGTGTTTTGTGCTAAATATGTGTATGAGTTGATTTTTGCTCTCCCAGTGTAGCAGCATGCTTGTGTTAATATTAGTTTTATCGTCTAAATTGTTAAGGTGTCTAACAACATTGATTTGGTTGTGAAGAATGAACTTTTTGTTTGTGTTTCAACCCATACTAATACTTTCTTTCATTCTTTTTAATTTTTGGTGATTCTGGCAAAAAAAAATTTTCAGGCCAACTTTTCTTTCATCTTTTCACTAGTTTCTCTTTCGAACTTTTTTTTTTTTTAATTATTTTTTTTTTACATGTATAACTTTTGTGCAAAATACCCCATTTTTATCTTTCATCTAACTGTTGTAATGGGTAATTTTTTAAACTGGAGGCGTGTTCTGTTATCACTTTGTATTGTGTAGGGATGCCAAGAGATCCATCACCAGGAGTTGAATTACCAGAGCAGATGAACAGACCACCCATTTCAGCTATTGGCACAAGACCTGCAAATGGTGAAACTGCATTGAGTTTTCCTGCAAAGGCTTTTTATTTTTTTCAAAGCTTAACTTGCGCGTTGACAGTTATATATATATAATTTTTTTTTGTTGCCTTCAGTTTCTGAAAGATACTAGTATATGGGGGTGAGGTAACATGTTTTGCAGCTGCAGTTTCATGTAATGTCTGGATCAAATGAGCAATGCTCATGCCATTAAATATCCTTTAAAAGTGCTTATATATTGCATTTTATCACAATATCCCCATACTTCTTTTCTGCAACCCCACTTTTAAAAAAAATTCATCTGTATATGTAGTTAGTGGAGAGTATGATAATTGTTTCATCACACCAAAATGATAATTAACAGATAAGGGTCTGAGGGAAACATAATTTGTTTGTTCCATATTTCCTTATAATGCTTTTACATTTGAATCTCTTCTTTTCCCCTCTTGTCTTTGAGGTAGACTGGGTAATCAGTTTGCAGATAAGAATGAAGACGTTCAAATTTGTCATAGCACTCTTCAAACATTCTGAATTTTGAATGTTGTTTGATCTGGAATATGTCGGCAACACATTATTATAAAATGCAATGTCTATACTCAATGAAATCTTGATGAGATTCCTTTCCAAGAGTGCTACTTTTCAGGCCCATGCAGGCCTCTGCTTCTCCTCTCTTGTGTTTATGCGCTGGCTTCCTGTTGTGCATAATACTGCGTGCTAGAGGCCTAGCATTGTTGGATGGTTATCCCCACTACATTAAACATCTTTGTTTGTGACTGACTATTATCAAGAATTTGTTCTATCGAATTGAGATTTATTCCAAAATTTATTTTATAGGGCAGACTCTTGAAGGAATTGGCTTTTTTGAGTCAATATTTTTATGTGAATCAACTAGAATAACCATAATAGTACACTTATTTTGGAATGGTTATATGCGTTGCCCTATAGGGGGTCAAACACAGAATTGTCTCAATACTTTGGGCAGATCTAGTTTGGACCTATTATCTAGGCATCTCTTCTTTCCACACAAAACTCCCTCATCCAAAAGATTGATCTTTGTGTTTTGAAATGCAAGTTCGGCTTTTTTTTTTTTTTTTTTTTTT
>BLXT01005191.1:1091670-1102177 GCA_019648995.1 Plakobranchus ocellatus
CCCCAAACAATCGCATTGGACAGGGGTTGCTTTGAGTATATCAAACTAGAAAAAAAAATGCAAGGGAGTAGAGGGAAGTTGATGGAAAGGCAAGTTCAAATGCAGTTTTCACTTAAGGTCAGCCTGTAGAATTGTAACTAGATGCATTTTGTGACTATTACTCATATCCCGCTTTTGTTTGAATCCTTTGCCATTCAAGAGTGAGGGAAAACAATCAATAGTTGCAGTTATAAATTTTTTTTGCCGCTAAGTACACTTTAATCCCCCACAAAGACGATTTTAAACTTAGAACAACAAGGAATAAGAAACAATCTAAATAAACGTACTTGACACTAGTGGTGGAGTTATACGTGCGAGTAATCAGCGTGTCATGCTCCCCTTTCAAGGGCTGTCTAACTGTGACCATCTCAAAGGTGTTGGGTCGGGCACAAATGTCTCGAGACACGAGCCCCACTTTCTCACTCACACACCGCTTGAGGTCAATGACTGCCATGGGGTCCTTCATGCAAAAGAAATAGCAGAACAGCAGGTTAGGGAAAGCCAGTGGTATGACGCTCTAATCAAATTCTTCTCAAACATATCAGATTGCAGGTTCCCAAGTCTCCCCTCCCCCCAAACACACATGATTATCTTGGAAGTGCAATAAAACTAACGCCAAAACATTAAAATAAAACCAGATTTCACAGTTCAGCTGAACTATTAAAGAAATTTCAATTCTTATCTCCACCCTCCCCCAAGCTTGAAAGGATTTCTACCATGAAACTTGTATGCAGTTTAATTAATATTAAACAGAACTAAAATAATCAAATGAAAAAGTAATTCCTATATTGCAGCTGTACCTTTCGAGTCTCATCATCTGGATATTTCCAAATACAAAGTTTGTTGCCAGTGAGCACACACCAACGCCGATGCCAAGCACCGAAGCCACTCACATCATCAAACATAGTCTGACAAAATTTAAAAACAAACCAAAAAACATCACAGCATCCAGGAGCAGATTATTTATGCATTATTACATTGTAAAAGCTTTTTCCTTTTTCATTTAAAAGATGCAAAATTTATTTACATTAGCTTGTACAAATGTTAAAGATGTAATCCCAGAGATGGGCACAACTTCCCCCAAAAAAATCCTGAGGTAGTCATATGTATGTATATACATACATACAATATATATATAGTCAGTAGGAAAAAAAAAATCCGGAATTCAGGAAAAATCCTGAGAATGCCCATCTCTGTAATCCTCTAAGGTACTTTTGTCACCCAAATTATTTTATGGTGAGGATCTCAATTTTTATCAGCTTCTAGCTCTATTCAAGTGATCCAAAAAAGATAGCTGGATTTTTTTGGCTAAAATGTTATTCAATGCACTTCACTTATATCAAGCACCAATTCTTCTACCTTTCCAAGAGAAAATTATTCCCAATCCACTTAGATAGAAATTTACATGAAGCCCCAACCCCATCCTTCCATCAACTGAATGCTTTCCTAGCATTTCTTTTCCATATTTTTTTTGGGTATCCTAGGTACTTTTACATGCTCTGAGGATAAGTTTTCATACAACTTATATTTTTTTAAAGACTTTTCCCACCATTATTCCATTCAACATATTTAAGAAAATATTTTACTGGAGTGGGTCTATTATAACATATATTTTAAAATTGCAGACAATACAAGTAGTGAGCATAAAACAAGAGATAATAGGTACTGAAGTGAGTAATATTTTTCCTTTGTCTTTCCATAATTATCATCATCAGAACTGCAATAGCTCTTTCAACTCACAAGAAATCCTCTCTCCTCTACATTTGATTCCATTAAACACTTGAGCCTCATGTAAATTTGACCATACAAAGGTGACAGGTAAGACAGCTGCAACAAGAAGAAAAATTATTGTTAACCACAATACCACGTAAAGCACATCACCATTAAAACACCATTTTTCTCCTGAAAATAATCACAATTAAAAAAAAAGCCCTAGTTCCTAAGTTACCCAATGCTTGAAGTTTCAGAAACACTAATTGTAAAAACAAATTTGATTCAAACATGAATCGTCTCAGACAAACAAAAAAGTCGCACATCACATTCAATATTTTAGCTATAGAGTGAACTTCAACTTCAATGAGCTCTGACATCAAAAGAGATACACAAAGTTCTGCTTTTTTTTTACTGGGCCTCTGAAAAAGGAAATCTACTCATGCAAGAGTATAAGTCTCAGCTTTAACCTATACTGAGTGCAGTATGAGCATCAGTGTGTGTGAGCTCTTGCAAGCAGATGTACTGCCAGTGAAAAAGGAAAAAAGAATAATGGGCTGACGAACAATTTTAAAAATTGAGGAGGAGAAGGGGAGAGGGAGGCAGGTCCAAAAGGAGGCTTAGGAAAATATAAGAGATGGAAAGAGCCTTTGAAGAGAAGATGAAAGACCATGGTTTTTATCCCTTACTCAATTTCATATCATGGCTTTTAAAATGTGTAAACATTGTTGAAAAGATTTTAAGGCAAACTTTCATTCAGCGAGACCTTATCCCAGGCCCAAATATCTTCTTATATCGAAGGTTCACTGTATTGGATCTACATACATTTATGGCTTGTTAAGAATTTGATTAAGATGAAAAATAATTTTATTCACACCCACATCATTAGAAGCTCCATTAAGCGACTAAATAAAACCTAAGAAATTTCTATTTTTACCCTTTCCAAATGAAACGACGACTTATCCAAACATTTTTTCGTCAACTCAAGAGAGGTCACGTGACTAAAACTTGTAGTTCTCACAGCACTTGGTCCTCCAGGACTCTCCACTGAGGAGGAGAATCAATTAAACACAGATTATTGTTTGTCTAAAACAGATATGCCCATGTGGTTTAACTTCATCCAATTGGATAAAAAATAAGCTAAATGGTCAACAAGTTGTTCAGAAAGAATAAGACCAATTCCCCCCCTTAAAAAAGCAATTATAATAAATTGAACTAAAAAATGCATGGATTTCATATAAGAAGCCCCACTTAATTTCTTTTGATCTTGTCAATATGAGAGACAAATAGACAAATTTGACAATAAAGGGATGTCATTGACGCAATGGTGAACAAAAAGTCCCCAGACTAAAAAAAACAACAAAAACACCTGCTTGGGTTTACCAAATGAAAGTCATACAAAAGAAATAATCAAAAAAAAGCTATTACTAATATCAATTTTCAATGTAAAAAGTTTGTCGTCCAGAAATTTTTTTTCTTTGATTTTCAAGAAATATATCTAACATAGTGAAACAATTACATGGAAGGCCTTTGTGTTTCTTTGGTGTTTTCTTCTTCTTGTCTTTTCCCACTGCTTCCCTTGATACACTCTGAAACAAACAAAAAATCGATGATATCAAAGCATATATTAACAAAACCTTCTGTAAAGCTATTCACATTTTTCATATGATTTTTTGAAACTACAATTATGAGAACGAAAAAAAAAAAATTGTTGCTAAGACAAGTACTTTTCTTTTTTCTCAATGCTTCTTTTAACCTCAGAGAAGCCAAACTATTTCAATTGTACGGGAAGGCAAAGACTTTTTCATTAAATAATTGCACCATACAAGACTTATCATCCGATAGAACTCATTTTGAACAAACATAATAAAAAATGACAGATCAAACCTTATGTGGTATTTATTATTGAAATGGAATGTTCCTTGTAAAAAAAAAAACCAAAGGTGATATGGATAGACTTAATCAATCACATTTGTTTATTCTATAAAAACTATATCAAAAGAGCTCACATTTTAAAAATGAAAATGAATATGTGCAAAAAGAAATGAAACAAGACAATGTTGAACAATCATTACTCAAAACTTTTAAGTATATAAGGGTAACATAAAAACCATGAAAAACCTGACACAGGATTTCAGCTTTGTTAATTATTGTTTCCAAAATCCCCACCATGCCATAAATATCCAGTGTAAGCTTGAAGTCTCCGGTGATGCCGTTGATTTTGATGAGGTTGGGGAAGTCTAGACTGCCCCTCATCATGGGATCATGGGTGGAGAGCATCTGAGTGCAGATGAGCTGAGAGCCATTGCGGATCAGGAGAATGAAGTAGTGGGTTGTTGTATCTGGCAAACAGAAAATAATTCTCATCAGATCAACTCTTAGCTATTCAAGTGCAAGGATTTTGTTGAGTTAATTAGGAAAAAAAAATCTGTGAACTTATTCATTGTAAAAAAATTCATATATTAACTAAACTGAATAGAAAGTAAGAAAATTGCAAAATATTCACATTGACAAAAAGTGTATTTCCAGGAATAGAAGAAAATTAAGATAACAAGAAAATATTAAAGTTTGATAACAATTAGCTTACATTCATTTAAATCATCAAACCGTATCATAAGAATGGGAAAAAAAACTGGAAACTAGAATCTTGAGAGATCATTTCCTTCTTCCTACTTTGACCATGTTTGAAACACTAGTTGTCAGCCACATACCATGGGAAGTTCCTATCTTGGTGACAAAGTCCCTTTTCAACGGCAACCTGATGTCACTGATGGTGAGAGATCCTTGAGGTCCGGGACCTACATGAGACAACTGACCTGTAGCTTTCAGACGCTCGATTTCTGTCATATAGCACTGGCGCTTCTGGCCTGTCATTCAATCATATGAAATGTCATTAAAGTAAGAGCAGAACTCATATACAGAAATTAAACACTATCTTCTTTAAAGTGCTGTAAATGATTTGATAGGTGTGATATTTCAAATCATTCTTAGGTTCATAAAGTAGTGCACATTGTACAAAAAATCAAGTACTTTAGTGTCAATTCTGTATGCGGACAATAAAAGTAATTGTTAAAATATTTCTGTTAGTACCATCTTAAGTTCTGACCAAATTTGGTAGACTTTAGCGCAAAATCCTGTTACAACAGTACAATAATAATATACGTGTAGTTAGCTATGATGAAATGCTCCCCTGTTTCCCCACTCATTCATTATGTCACCATTCTTACTTAGTACCCAGTCTGGCTTTAATTTCACTCTATCATGAAAAAACAGAGGAGGCACAGCTCTTCTGAAAGCTACAGATGGCTTTGCTAGACTTTTTACACTTACATAAATTTAAATACTATCTCTAGAAATCGTGGTTTGGCAAAAAGTGGAAATGCTTTTTTAAAAATAAAGTAAGCTCAAAATTTTGTATGCAAATACTGTCATAAATGAAAAGCTTGTCTTAACATTTCTCTTTTAAAAGAAATAAGCAATTGCACATATATATGTGATAGTTGTTTGATGCAGTTGTTACTTGACTGCACTTGCATGAGGGCAATGAAAAGTTCTGCCTTCTTGCTCAGCAACACTCACATGCCAGAAGCAGCACCCTATTGCATTCCACCTGCTCACTGGAGCCTGCAAAAATGGGATTTCCCACACAGCACTTGTTCAGTGCATTGCTAGTCTGCATGATGATGGACTGCTCTTGTTGAACAAGCTCTTTCAGTTCCTGTTGGCGAAGATGGAAGTTTGGATAGACAAGATGCAGCTATACTTTCAAATCTGATAGCTAATTCTCAAACTAAGAAATCAACAACATGAAGAAATTTGACTGAAATATTTCATCAAATTATCACTCATTAACAAAAAAAAACTGCTGTATGAGCAAAGATCTTCTTATATAGTTTTGTGTTGTTCACAATGAGACGCGAAAGCTGACTTTTTTACACTTCAAAGCAAATCTTTGCTAAAATTGATTAAAAAAAATGCCGCCCTTCGTGCTTATTTCTAAAAATTTTCCTTTTTGAATTTTGACTGCATCTCATCTCCAGCAATATTGCACTGGTTTCTATTGCTTCAGCCTTTATATGAACATTGAAGCAAAGCTGTAAAATCTCATTGAACCTTAATGCGTTCCTGGACAGCTCTCCGATCATCTACACGTGGCTGAGCAGTTGGTGCATAGGGCATGGCTATATCCTCTTCCTCTATGTGCTTGCCCACATACTTGCTGCTCCGCACAACGGGAGCCATCATGTGCTGATGGATCGTCCTGTTTAGCCAAAACAAAACAAATTTAAGAGTGAGTTTAACACTGACAGACCATTTGCCTTCAGACCAGTTCAAGTGAGCCTGATATCACAATTTGAACTTCGATAGAGCCGGCATTTTCATTTTATAAGTTTGGCAATGGTGAAAGTTGGATAAAGATACTGTTATTCTAATTTTATTTTATTTGTTAATCATTTTTCCTAAACTACTTTTAAGCCCCTGACTTTCCTCTTTGCTTTTGATTTTTTACTATCAATCAACATTCCAGCTAAATCAAAAAAGAAATAAAGATCAAAACAAAACAAGAAAACATACGCGCTTTTTCTGTACGCCTGCAAACTGTAAGGGCGATTATCGTCATCATCATCGGTGGTTTCAATGCTGCTAGTGTAACTCGGCTGAGCCTGATAAAAACAAGAAGCATTTAAAATCAAAAGTCACTCGAATGAACTAGAATTTTGTAGTTTGACCTTATACTTTTCATAATATGGGTTAATCTTCAATCTCATCTTTAGCTAGCAATAAACCCCCACAGCAGTGATACAACCATCTGATCCTTACTTTGACTGATGCATTCATATGTATCCACAGTTAAGTTGAAAAAAAAAAAAAACAAAAAGGACAGAAAAAGTGATAGAATGAGTGGCTAAGCATAAAAATCAGGACATGATTTGAGTAATATGCTAATATTCAAATCTTAAACTAAACCAACAATCACTCACAGGTTTATTCTTCTTTCTCATGACCACATTATTGATATCCATGTCAGGGTCATAGCTGTCATCAGACTCTTCCTTGCGCGGTTGCTTTTTCCTCATCACCACATTTTTGGGATCCATGTCTGGATCATACTCGTCCATCGTATCATCAAATGCATCATCTAACAAATCATTGACAGCTCTTCGCTTACTGCTGTCATCTTCCATGTCATCATCATCATCATCATCTCCCATGCTCTCCAGATCAGGTTGGTAGCCACCTTTGCGTGATGAGGAGGCAATGGCAGGCCCTGACTTGAGGCAATCTTCGCTATCAACAGTAGCACGATCACTATCATCATAGCTGTCAAGACTTGAGCTACTAGCCCTGTTGAGCTGCTGCTGAGGGCGACCGAATATGCTCTCTCGTCTCACTGCCTCAGAGACAAACCCCCTCAAGCTGATATCATCATCACTCATTTCTAAAATATCCCTGTGTTCAGAAAAAACAAGATCACAAAAATAGTGAAGCTTTTTTTACTCTAAAATCTAATAAGTCAAATCTCTGAAAGTGACTTTTGACCTTTAATTTTTGCCTGGTTACATAATGTCACCCGGACCAAATGAAAACTGATACCTATTATAGGATTTCAAGTGTTTGAAATTAAGTGCATTCTATTGCATAGCATTATTTCATATCAGTCACAAAGCCATCTGTACATATTTTTAACAACCTATTGAATAGCTAAATGACAAGCAGGGTTGTAGAGTAGGAGATATGTCCTTTCTTAACAAAAGACCAGCACGGAATCAGATAACTCGTTGTACAAGAATATTCACGAGAAGATCGAAAGTTAATTTATGCATAAATAAAAAAAAACCACACACAATTATCAATTTCATAATACAAAATGAGAAAAAAAAAAAAGGCAAAGTTCAGCAAGACTGAAAAAAATTTCATTTTGATAATGAAGGCACAAATACCTATTGTTAACCATAGAATCTGCATTTTCTCCTGCACACTCCATACTCTCTGTGTCTAACTGCTCCGCAGGTTTCTTGAAAACAACCTCATCATCTTCAAGATCATCAGGGGAAGTTTTGGCCTGTCTCTTGGCTGCTGATTTGGGAATCTTGCGACTGGAGTCATCATCACTATCATCAAAACTGTCGTTAAATTTCACCTAGAGAAAATTTCATCCACATGAATGTTAATGGCAACAAAATTAAAATCTGTCCCCTCTCTTCAGAAAGCAGGGGTGCACAAAATGTGAGCTATACTGAAAATTTGCATGTACGATAAAACCAAGATGGTGACGGACCCAAAAGTGTAACATGAGAATTTAAAAATGGTGGAAAAGACACATGGACTTTTTTTTTTGTGAGGGTTTTTTTATTTTGGCTATACGGAATTCTGTATCAATATGGAAGGTCTCCCACTCCTGAGAAAGTAAGCCGAAAATACAACCGCACTGGTAAAAATCAAATTTAAATCCTTAATTATCCAATGACAAAATGTAGGCCAACCTTTTTGTTATCCTCTGGTCTTGTGGGTGTATCTTCCTCTCTCTTTTTGATGAGATTGTAGATGCTTGCAGTGTTGGTTTTCTTTGACGAGACAGGGACACTTGGAGTGCTTGGTTTAATCTCACCAGAAGAAACACTACTAGCTTCCGAACCATCCAGTCCAATCTCTGCCAGTTTATGGTTAAAATCTGCATAGGAAGGAAAGACATTAAATGAGGGGAAAGTATTATTGTCAATGTCTGAAGTGAAATTTACAATTTATTTGCAAAACACCTTAATTTAATATTAATAACAGTAAGATCGCATGCATAGAAATGAAAACTTTGAAATTTAAAACACACATCACAATATCTACTCATATTCCTACCTCTAAATTATGCTAAAAATTCATCTTTATAAAAAAAAAAACCAAAATGCCATGCTATCTCAAAAGCAAACCTTCAATTCTACCTGCTCTGGCCTTCTCTCGACCAGCTTCCCTGCGACTACTGGCTGGTGTTTTAGGCAGCTGCACATCCTTGCCTGGAGTGAGAGCCTCAACTCGTACAGGTTGTTCTTCAGCTTGTTCACACGGAGGCTGTTCAAAAAAACAACAACTGTCCCTTTACAAATTTGTCCTATTATACCTAATGTAAAGAAAATGTCACAATCAAGTTGAGCAAAGCCCATAAAAAAACTCTATGTTTTCATCGATTATACTACAAACTTATATTACAGATTTAGCTTTCATAGACATTTAGTAAATTACTACTGTGCTTCTGGAATTGCACATCTTGTAAAGAGGGCAAAGAAAAGTGCAAATTTCATAATTTCAAATAACTTTTACATATAACTAAAAAAACCTCTAGGAGCTTAGGTCAGTAAGCTTTTTCAGGCAAAATTAGCCCTAGAAAATTATCTATGCATTTAACTTAAAGAATTGTTATTTGTTCATTTAATTTCTTAGCTAAATAAGAAAAATCCTGGTCCGTAATGGGTGAAAACAAAATTCTTACACTCTACAAAAGCAGATGAAGTTGGAAAGGCCAAAGCAAACACAGACTCAGTAACTTCATGGTTTTATTACGCATTGTTTAAATTTGAAATGATTTGTTTTATACAGACCTGCCAACCCCAAATTGTTCTCACAGGAATATTCACCTCTACTCACAGGAATTTACAAAGTCTCACAGGAATATGCCAGTATACAATTTAATGCCCATGGATAAACCGTATTGCACCTTAATTTTAATGAATTTTCGACTCTAAAGATGCAAGAAAGCATCTCCCTACTCACTGCCATTAGTCCAAAAATATCACCGTTTATCAAGCCTTAAAAACTTGCAGGCTTAGGGCCTGGATGATAATTTTTTTTAAGGTTACATGAAAAAAAAAGAAAATCTATGTGAGACAGGTCTACAGAATCTCAGTAAGGCTTAATATTGTGACCCATTGTATATTCAATAAAGAAAACATCGAGTTTTCTTTTGCTCCATTTCAAATTAGAGAGATCCCCGCAAGTCATGTTAGCCTACAATGTATTCAAGTCTGTTTAGGCTAAAGCCTTGACTTAGATCTCTAGGACCATTATCAAATTTTGATTATTCATCAAGAAACAAAATTAAGAGTATAGCGAAATTAGAAATGTCCTGGATCTTGATAATGCCTAGATCGAGAGAGAGAAAGAAAAAAAGACAGAAAGAGTGAGGATTACTGAGAGACACAGAGAGAGAGAGAGAGAGAGAGAGAGAGAGAGAAAAGAGAAAGAGTGAGAATTACTGAGAGACACACACAGAGTGATAAAAGAGAAACAGAGAGAGAGAGAGAGAGAGAGAGAGAGAGAGAGAAATAAGAAGAGAAAGAGTGAGAATTACTGAGGGACACTCAGGATGATAAAAGGAGAAACAAAAAAAAAATCCACATCGACACTAACAACTAAAGATAACAAAAATAAAATTTTTAAAACTGAGTAATAAGAAAAGCTGAGAGAGAGGAGAGAGAGTGAGACAGAGTTTAGATTGGATGGTAAGGTGGCCAGGCTTCAGTGCATTAGATCTAGTTATTACTTGGTGTGCAGATCTAATAGGATTCTTCAAAGTAGATCTGGCACACAACATTTTAGCTATTATCAGACCTGCCAACCCCAAATTGTTCTCACAGGAATATTCACCTCTACACACAGGAATTTAGAGAGTCTCACAGGAATATGTCAGTATACAATTAAATGCACATGGATAAACCGTATTACACCTTAATTATATACTTGACCATAGACATTCCATACCGTTTAAGTA
>BLXT01005191.1:1258703-1272053 GCA_019648995.1 Plakobranchus ocellatus
AACACAGCCTTGCCTAACGCCTCGTTTTATATCCTGAAATGTGCTGGTTTTGTTTTCGATTCTCATCGCTGCTGTTTGTTCCTAACACATAGTTTTTATTATTCTTAAGTCTTTTCCATCAATGTTAAGTTGTTTTAATTGCATTAAATTCACACAATCTA
Organism: Plakobranchus ocellatus; assembly: GCA_019648995.1. Lineage (NCBI taxonomy): Eukaryota > Metazoa > Mollusca > Gastropoda > Plakobranchidae > Plakobranchus > Plakobranchus ocellatus. Next base: position 1,258,865 of record BLXT01005191.1, read on the forward strand.
ATATGAGATTGTAAAATGATTATTACAAAAATTGATAGATGTTGGTGATAATTTTTCATCTCTCCCAGAGTGACTTTGTACCAGCTAGCGGAGACATTGATAGAAATGGGCATAGTCAATGCAATCAACTTGGATGGTGGCGGTTCAGTGACTGTTCTTGCAAACGGAAACCTTATAAATCGCCCCTCTGATAGATGGTAAGTTAGGGAGAGAAAAAAGAGAAAGAAAGAAAGGGAAAGAAAGAAAGGGAAAGAGAGAGATATATATAGAGAGAGAGAGAAAGGGAGAGAGAGAAGAGAAAGAGAAAGAGAGAGAGGCGAAAGAGATAGGGAGAAAGGGAGAGAGAGGATAAAGAGAAAGCAAGAGAGAAGAGAAAGAGAGAGAGAGAGAGAGAGAGAGAGAAAGAAAGAGAGAGAGAGAGAGAGAGAGAGAGAGAGAGAGAGAGAGAGAGAGAGAGAGAGCAGTAGTGGTGGTGTAGCATTATAACTCTATGAAATAAATGTACCACTGCACTATAATAAAAAAAAAATTCACAACTTGGCTTACTAAAAACCACACTTGAATTAACAGCAACCGATGCATGTGAGTTTTTGAAGATCTGTCGCACTGATTGTGTTTTTTACAGAACTTGCCGCAGATTCTTCTATCATGAAAGTGATAAGTTCCTCGCATTTTGTATTTTTCAATGAAATAATAAAAAATTTTGTACTTTCAAATCGAGTTATTTTTCAAACTATTCCACAGCCCTGACGATTTTGTAAAGTGTGAGCGGGAAGTGAGCACAGTAGTTTGCGTGCACGCCCCACGCTGCTCACCAACAGAATGTTCGGATCATCCGTCTTGTCACAGCCCTTAGCCCCAAGCGTTTAGTTATAATTATTATTATCATCATCATCATCATCATCATCATCATCATCATCATCATCATCATCATCATCATCATCATCATCATCCTCATCATCATCATCGTCATTATTATTATTATTATTATTATTATTATTATTATTATTATTATTATTATTATTATTATTATTATTATTATTATAAGGTTTACTATCAACACAAAAAAAGGAATTCTCGACGAAAAAGTTCATTAAAATTACATTAAAAAAATATTTCCTTGCCTCAACCTAGATGACTGGTTACATTTCAAAACATATTTCGTGTTTGTTGTTATTGTGTCTGTTTATAAATATTTCTTTACTATGAGCATCTCAATAAAAGATTTTTTACACGGCCTTCCTGGGTGACATAAATACTAACCTGTGATAATGTTTTCTTTCCGAATGCTAGAAAAGGAACGTTTGTTAAACTTGATGCATCGGAAACGGCGAGCGGTACCGTAACCCAGGCGAGACCTCTAAAAATAATTATATTTTACTTGCTATGAGAGGGCTTCAATAATAACAACAACAACAACAACAACAACAACAACAACAACAACAACAACAACAACAACAACAACAACAACAACAATAATAATAATAATAATAATAATAATAATAATAATAATAATAATAATAATAATAATAATAATAATAACGATGATGATGATGATGATGATGATAATAATAATGATGATAATAGTAATAATAATAGTAATAATAATAGTATTAATAATAATGATAATAATAATAATAATAATAATAATAATAATAATAATAATAATAATAATAATAATAATAATAATAATAATAATAATAATTGACGTAACGTTTTTTACGTACAAAATTTACAAAGATGCTTTAGTGTATTCTTTCATAAAAGTTATGCAATGTTAGTAATCTGAAATCTTCTTATGCTGATAAACAAATGAGATGATATTTTTTTTTTTTTTATTTTCATAAGTAATGTAGAACAAATTAAAAATCAGGGAGTATAAAATTATTTAAAACTAATCTTTCTGCGCACTTTATGGTAAATATATAATGTTTCCGTTCCTCTCGCAGACACTGCAGATTACTTGGTTTGTCATCCAGGGATATTTATTTATGGTGTCTGTTTCAACATTGCGCATGGGATGCAGCGTTGTACAATTTCATTCTAGACTTGGGTTTTTAGTTCACTATCTAATTCTACAAAAGAAAAAAGGATATAAGAAAGCATAAGAAATGAATAAACAAAGAAATACTAGATTTGATGGAAGAGAGGTCAACATAAAAAGTAAAGAAGTCAACGACGAAGGCTTAAATAACAGCAGCAACAACAACAACAGCAACAACAATCCAGATCAAATGCAAAGCAGAATGGAAATGAAACTGTGAGGAAATAGAGCAGCAGCTGAATGTGGACAGCGACTTCATGTATAGCAAAATTCAGGATGGCCTTGATAAGAAAAACCAACAAATGCAATAGGCCTGGCCATATCAAATAAAAAAAACAAGAAGAACCAAACAGATGATCAGAATATGTTTGAAGAACTTTTCAAAGATAATAGGTGTGAAAAGCCTACAGACTCCGACTATCCTGACGAAGAGGTAAAGGCAGCAATAAAGAAAATGAAAAATGGAGAAGCCACAGGACTAGACAACATATAAATAGAAATATTACAGCATTAGATAACTTAAGAATAGATCTGTCAACAAAACCCCTAATATCAATATATGGCAGTGGTGCAATCCCAGAAGATATTTTATAAATCTGTTTTATAGTGCTGCCTAAACCACCAGGAGCAACAGAATGTGAATTTCATAGATGAGCCATTTTACAAACACTCTGTTGCGTCTTTTAATGTGAAGATTGCACAGGAATCTAAGATTAGAAATATCTACTGAAGAGTTTCGCTTTGTGCCTAATAAAGGGACAAGAAACGCAGTATTCATTTCGTCAATGTTTATGGAAAGATGTATGGAAATGCAAGAGGCTTCCATCTCTGCATAGTAAAATTAATAATTTTCAGGCCTTTGGCAAAGTAAAACACGAAGAACTGTTTCACATGCTAGAAAAATTAGATATTGATCATAAATATATGAAAGCAATTAGAAATCAATACTTGGGTCAATCTGCATCTGTAAGAATGAAAAGAAAACAATGATTTCAAATCCATCAAAAGAGGTGTGAGGCAAGAATGTGTAATGTCTCCTGATCTTTTTAACTTGTATTGTGAAATAATCATCGAAACCTAGAAGATATTTCTGGCTTAAAAGTAAAATGAGAAAATCTTAGTTATCTCTGATGTGTTTACGATAATTTTAGAGCAAAATCTAGTGAACAGCTACAAAAACTTTTGAATATTGTTATATTAGAGAACGAAAGAAGGGGCCTGACTTTGAATGTGAATAAACGGAATGAATGGTCATCTCAAAGAAACCCTTTAACCCAATTTACAATCTCGTTAGCAAAGGCGAAAAAAAAAAAAAAGAAATTAAAAAATTCAAATACCTTGTGTACCTGATAACATCAGATGGTAGATGCACAAGTGAAATAAAAAATCGAATAGCTATGGTACATTCCACAAAATGAAACCATATTGACAGAAAGATTAGTATGGACACCAAAATAATGGTAAAGAATGCAAGTGTATGGTCAGTACTATAATATGTAAGTGAGTGCTGGACAATCATCAAGGTAACAGAAAGATAAGTATGCACACCAACCAAAATAATGGTAAAGAAAGCAAGTGTATGGTCAGTACTATAATATGTTGGACAATCATCAAGTTAACAGAAAGAAAACTAGAAGCAGGAGAGATGTCGTTTATCAGAAGAATGATGAGAATATGATGGACGAAAAAAAGTTCAATGAATTGACACTGAACGAGGCTAATTTTGAACGATCACTGATTAAAACCATCAGACAGAATAAATTACAATTTTAAAGTCATATTGGCCAAAACAAGGGTTTAGAACACTGCAAAGATTGAAGGCAAACACAGTAGAGGTAGACAGAGGTAAACTTTTATCGAAAGTCTAATTCATGGGCAATATGTAATATTGACAACAACAACCATAAAAAGGTTAACTAAGAACAGGTTTGAGTGGTGGAACATGATTTCAAATGTCTGCTCCAGACAGATCAATTTAAGAAGAAGAATTCTATATTTTCCACAACGTCAGTGCCAGTAATAAAAATAATTTCACTCCAGAAAACAAATAAATAAGTTTAAGGATCTTGAAGATGCTCCCGTGATTGAAAAAATATAATTGACATAGTAAAAGAACACGAAGGCCACTTCAAACTTATCAACAACTCGAATAACACCAAACACCATTCATTTCATTAAAAAAAAAAAGCATTACTAAAGAAACCTAAAGGGTAGAAGGCCGAAAGTTTTTGATATCTTAGCCCTGCTGTTCAACCTTGTCTTAATAACTTCATGATGGCGGGTGTTTTCCTTTGCTATCACAATAAACCATGCTAAAAGTATTTCAAGGTTTGACATGCAAACCCGTAACATACAATTTGGTCGTTTTGAGAGAATAAAGATATTTTAGTTCAACAGTTCATAATGCATAATTATTCCTTTTATATCTCAAGTCAGATGTGCGGAGTCGCACCGGCTATTTCAACACTGCTAGAGAAAAGTTTCTAACCTTGATCCAAATCTGTTTATGTGTGGTCGGTCAGCCATCGATTTGTGAGCAAACTTTGGTCGTTCGTTTCTTCGATGATATCAAACTTTTTTTATCACAGCAACCCTTCCACCAGATGAGAGGAGTAACCCCACAGCTGAGGGAGGGGATTGGGGGTGGGAAGGCGCTTGTGGTAAGATTCAATCCATGATAAAAAAAAGATACTTACGGATGCCAGGGCAAGTTTTTAGTAACACATATTACATCACAATGGGTCCAATTCCAATTGGAAGGGAGCCAACAAGCTTGATGTAACTAAAGTAATGGATGGACTCAATCACAGAAGAAAAGAAAAAAAAAAAAAAACTTTTCAGGACAACGTTTCTTGACCCGTTGAGTCTCTTTCCTCCTGCAAACTAAGTGACTACTGACGCATCTCAATACCACAATTGTCATGTCGCCCAAGTTCGTTTTAGACCGCCTAGCCGGGTTAAGTAACGCAAAGAAAGTCTTGAAGCTGTACTCGATTCGGGATTGCCCGATAATAACGGACAAATTATCGGAGAGGAATGATGCAAATTATGGCACGCATTAAATAATTGTAGTCTTAATGTTTGACTGTGTGACTATACCATGTCCAAACACAGAAACGTCTCAGGATTGGGCCGCACACTGCCCCCTAACAGGCCACTATAGACCGTTATTTCATTGTGTTTGACCTGGTTCTCCACGGCAGCCGCTTAGCATTAAAACATTTCTGCATATTGAGCATTTTGAAGAAGAAGAAAAGAACAAGATGATAAACAAGAAGAGGAAGGAGGAAGGGGAGGAGAAGAATAGGAAGAAGAAAAAACAAAAGACCAACAAGTTTACGTGGCAGGCAAGGAGAGCTATGCTTGTTATAGAAGTCAATGGTGGCAGGACAATTAGGTGCTATCTGAAATAGCTTACATTAAAAATGTTGAACAATTTTGCAGCCCGGTAACTTCATTAAACTGACACATAAAGGAATTATTTAGGAATTAAAAGGCTGGTGTAAAAGCACTCAAAACTTATGATGCGTTTCAATATATAATATATATAATACAAGCCTACTTTATCCTCGTTAATACTAGAGAGGAGTCCTATATACTGTTAAGATAGCAATAAGATTTTTCAACTTGTAGCTTGACTATTATTGTTTCGAGTGCTTTAAATATTCTAGTTAATTCTTCAAAAGAAAGAAGACATCGACTGTTTCCTGACCATTAAACCGATTAAAAAAAATTAATAGTTAAAAACCATGTGATAATGCTGAAATAAATCTACCAAACTGTATTAAAAATCGATAACGATATAATAATGTTATCGATTCGTTCTAATCTTCAAATTCAAGGTCAAAATTCTTATCCTGACTGCTAAGAACTATTGTCATATTAATATTTTAATTCATTAGCACAAAACTATCAATCAGCTTACGCAGAGAACTGGTGACAACAGAGCCAGGCTGGTGAGGGCTGAATGACGATATATCCAAACACAGGAAAAATTAGATCTAATCTAGATCTAGATCTAGACCTAAACATATCTAGACGCCGTTTCTTATCTAGATCTAAATTATCCGGCATGTCGATGATCCGGTCTAGATTAGAGCTTTAAAGTAAGCCTTTTGTTGTACAGTAATAAATCTCACCTTAGTCTAGATCTAGATCTAGATCTAGATTGAAAGACTCGAATTTTAGTAACACCAGCAGAGAATTTCGAAATTTGAAAGTAACCATCTCTATTCATCTAGACTAAAGTTTCACATGCTGAATCCCAGCTCTTAAATAATCGAAAATTATGATGATTTTCGATTATTTCATATTATATAGTAGTAGATTATTGGCAATTATTATTATGCCTTTAGAATTAAAGACGTAGAATAGGCTCCATTGAATGTTCCACGAAGAGATTCATGAATTATTTATGTGGAAAATGTATAGTCACAAAGATCTAGTAGACGATAATTATCAATATATCAAATAATTTTGATGATTTAAATTTGTTGCATTTTTGATTTGTTTTTAAAAATCTATTTACAAGTTTGTCATATACTCCAAATATTTAAACAGTTTTCTTTGGCTATGCCCTGCCTTTGCAAATGAGCAAGTTGCCATAGTTAATTCAGTTTATTTGCAAATTTAAAGATTTAGAGCTAAATTATGTGAGATGCATCATGACAGTAAATAACAAATTTTATTAAATTGCATTTCCCTATGGATTGATTTTGTATGCATAAAAAAAAATCACCTGTGCTTGTTGGAAAGAGTGAGTAAGTCTCTGTGTTTCTCAAGTGAAAGGAAAAAAAGTTGGAGTGTCATAAAATTTGACTGTTTGTTAAAGACCTGTCTATCTATGAAATGCACCTATCATTGCTAACATTTGGTGATAATGTTTGAAGGTTTTTGTTTGAACTGACACCACCTTTGGGACTTCCGTTTTCAGGCATTTCCATAACTAGGAATGCCTTTGTATATCTGATCATCAACACTGAAGTAAAAACTTGAGAGATTGTCTTCAATATACGTCACAATGCCTGTTAAACTTTCTCCACTGCTGTTTATCCTACAAATCTCAGTTTCTTGCTAGATCTGTGATTGATGCTTTTGATCCCAGCTTCTTTGTGAGCTCTGAACTGCAACAAACCAGAATGCATTGAGATTTGTCTGCTAGGCAAAGAAGTTGTGTTTTGTAGTTGTTTTTTTTTCAGTTTTAATCACCTGCCAGCCATGTAAATAAAATTGATACCATTGTAAACATCATTTCAAGCTGCAAAAAAAGAAACTTTATGAACAATACAGTGCTGTTTAAAACAAACAACTGAATTAGCAACAAAGCAATGCTCTTTTTAAACCAGGGAGAGTAGTACACTCATTAAGAAATTAATTAATTTTTAAAAAAACTTATCTGAAGTTTTTACATATAAAAGAACTTCACATGTATGCTTTATTTAAAATATTAAAGCTTCAATGACAGACAAAATGATTCTGGGTGTAGGAAAAGGAAAGGAGGTAGGAACTTGGATCTTTTGGTTCAACGAATATACCTGTATTTTAGCAGCACTAACATAGCTTCTAGACTTCAGTTGCTGATTGTAAGTTGGGATAACATTGTATGGAATTATGCTAAGAAAGGTTTTCCCTCATAAACCTTCCAAAACCAGGAAAATCTAAAAACACGTAATTAAAAATTTAACACTTAATTTTTTAGAGATAAAACGAATACGCAGATCTGATAACATCCGGCAAACACTTAAAACCTCTTCTCATCCTTGTAACAGTTTCATTCAGTGTTTCATACCTTACAATACCTTCCTATTTTTTGATGATTCTAAACCTAGGCCAAGGGTAAGCCTCTCTACATACATTTTATGTAGTTGCTTAATTCTAAATCTTTTATACACTATAATTTACATTCACAACACAAACATACAAACTGTAACACACATAAAGATTGTCACTGGTCAGTGTGTTTCCGTTAGGCTGCCTGGGGGAAGCAGACATTGCACTTCAGGTGATACCTGGCTTAGGAATGACATCATCACAACCTTTATATTTTTTTCAGGAGGTCTAATAGCCAGAGCTTGATTCTGTAATTTCTTTATAGATAAATGAACAAGTTCAAGTCCCTGTTCTCTATGCAAGCCCATTCCAAAGCCCTATCTGTCTATCCAGTCAATACAAAATGTTCTAAAAAGTATAATCGTGGTAAAATTTGATGACTGTTTTTTTCAGTAAAATATCGTTTACTGATCTATTCAATTTTGAAAATCTAGTGCAGCTTCTATTTCTATGGATTTGTTGTGTGAACTATTGCTTTTTGTATTTTAAGGAATAATTGCTTATATTCTCTTACATGTCTTACAACATTTAAGTTATTTTTCTCGTGAATTTTTTTGTTATGTCAATTATACTTAAGCCATCTATTTTCAAAACTGTCTACAACGTAAATTAACTTTAAACGCAAGATGCTTTTTTTTATTATCAGAATTTCAATATATATGACTTAAATTTCCAAAGCAATTATTTTCACTATTGAAAAAAAATTACAGAGGGGTACAATTAAGATTTAATTAATGAATTGCCTAAAATGTGTTCATTATTGCTATTTCTTCAAAACCAAGAAAAAACATAAGAAAGCTTACTTTTTTTTTAGAAGTGATGAAAATAATAGTGTTTTATAGCTCAGATGATCATGAACAATATAACATGAAACAGAAAAGATGTAGAATGTTTTCATATGAGAAAATCCAGTTGAAAATTATGGATTAAAAATGTAAATTATCCTAAATACACAAGCCCTGCAAACCCTCAGCCAATAGCAATTATTTCACTTCACTGAGCACGCAGGCAGTGAACCAAAGAGGTCTCTCGTTAATAAGATTGAACAAAAAAAAAATGAACTGCCTGCTGCAATTCAAAGAGAGAAGTATAGAACGCTTTTTTTTTTCAAAGTTAAAGGCATAGGATTGCTTCAGATAGCTAAAAGGACTAACATGAAAAGAGATAATATTTAAACAAATTTATGCATACATTGTTCCAGGCTCTTAATTCCAAGTGACTCTAAAAGCCGATATCTTCAAAAAATGTCCACGTGTAGATGTAACCATGGTAAATCCATGATCATTTAAATTGATTTAAGGCAATAGATAGCAATGATCAGGCTAAGACTTTACCAGTGACCCTTGAAAGAAATCAAAGATAAAGCTTGCAATATTTTCATTTTCTTCCACTATTTTGATGATTTTGTACTGTTGTTTTACCATCAGAATGAATTTCAACATAAAAATGGCGACCTGTGTAGGTTGAAAATCTGAGTTAAATGATTTTGATGTTTTCTCTGTTTTGGAAAAAAAGTCATGATGATCTTTTTTTTTCCTCTAATTGAAATTATCCTGACTCAAAACTTTTTTAAAACTGAGAATTCAACTGTTAAATTATGTCCATATTTCAAGTATTTAGGCCCTACTCTATGTCTGCATGAATATCCATTCCAGACATTTTTAGAATCTAGATAGCTTACCAGGACCTAGATCTACAACTCTTATCAGAGTTTAGAACTTAAATATAGATTAAGATCTGTATTGAGTTTTGGATCCAACAAGAAAAGATTTTAAAACAGACTATGTTGAGAGTTGATATCTAGATCTAGATCTAGTAGATCTAACAAATGCTAAGATTCTCTGAATACTACGATGTAGATTCTCAAGATTTTTTATTCAAGGTCTCTTATATAGAATGTGGATGTAGCTGCATTCAGTATTGTGAAGAGGAAAAGATGGGAAATGGCTTGTGAGACAAAGGCTTTCTGCTGCTCAGCTCAATCTATTTGGGCTCTCTTTGCAAAGCTTTTACATGTTTTAGCATCCTTCATTTTTGTTTGTTGGAACAAAGAAAAAATTGATCATCGGGAATAATCTACTTTTCTTAATCATTGCGTTTTCTTGGGTTTTTATGTACCACATCAATAGATTATGGTCCATCAAAATTTAATTGAGGTAACAAAATAATTTTTTGGGCAACATGTTGGGAATTCATCCCTGCAAACCCTATCCTAACTATTTACACACAAGTAGTCTTAACAAACACTAGATCAATACAATAAATTATTTATCAACAGCTTTTTTACCTGCTCATTACCAAGTCTCATTGAACGGATATTATCAACTGATTACAAATCATTGCTTTTTCGGCTTGTCTTTGCAGCATGTAGCATTTGGTGTCAGCCTGCCGAGGGAGAGCAACACTCAGAAAACATCAGTGATGTATTGTGAGCAGCTGACAAAGAGGTGCAAGCGTGATGACTTTTTCAGAAATAAATATCCAGTTGGGACTGGGACGGACTCCAATAAAACTTTACTGGTTCCTTTTGACCCATCTCTTCATTTTGAGGTGAGTTACAATTGGATTTCACTTTTTATTTCAGTCACATCTCCACTTGCCGAGATTCTCGTATGTGCATGAATATTTTAAGTATCAACATTACCTTACAGCTAAATGATGGGATGACACAGATTTTTGAAAGTGGAATTTTAATCAAGATGCAAGAAATCTTTCTTTTTTTATGGAAGGAAAGAGGAATATTTTGATTTCACATAGCCATATCTTGATACAGTTTATAGATGATGACATCCAAATACATATGCTATTTCTCTCTTGAAAAGGAATCTAAAATAATTTTTTCCCTAAAAAAAAAAAAAAATAAAACCTACAAGAGTGCCATACAAGTACAGTGTATATCAGTGATGCGCTAATAATAGTAGTATGATAACAAAAATAATCATTGATGTCGGAAGTTGCTAAGATATTCAATTTTAAGAATTTCCCTTGGATGTTTATCTTGTGCTTAGAAAAGGACACAATTGCTCTTGTGTGCCAATTGCAAACTTGGCGACAAATTAAGACTTTGGTAATTTCCTTTTCTTCTCATATAAGATATATAAAAAAAAAATTTTTCGTCAAGGTTAAAAACCTAAACATTTTGAAGAAAAAACATCATCTCATTTAGGGTCGATTAAAGGTGGGAAATTATCATTTTAATTTTTTTTTTATCTGAAAAACTTTTCACTGCACAAAAAAAAAAAAGCAAATACAAAGCCCAAGTTTCAAACTGTGAAATGTATATAATCTAATCAGGACACTCTTTTCTCTCCTTCATTATCATTTATTGACCAGTTTGCAGATCAGTGCCCAGACTCAGCAAGATGATGAACAGGCATACATTTTACCCTCCCACCGGCATGTTCACAGACATCTGAGGGATGCGGAGGGTTGCAAACCTGTGGTCTACAGGAATACCACTCACTCCAAACATCCTGCGGCATCAGGAACCTCGTCTCGCTCTCTGGTGGAGACTCACTATCGTTTGGTTGAGGTGAGGGAAGATAAGGATACTGAGATAAAGTCTTTATTGTCAGTGCAAGGAGGGTGTGGTTAAGGTGATACTAGAGCAAAACTCTCAGGAAGGGAATACAGAGTAAAGATTGCTGTGATGCATCTTCTGCCTAGTAAGAACTGGTGAGGCCAGAATTAGGCAAAACATTTTAATGTTTAGCAATCAATCTTTTCTTTTTTTCTATTGAATTTTAAGGTTTTGATTGTTATTTCAACATAAAGATGACTCAATAAATGACAAGATTGTAACATCAGAAATAAATTATTAGCATTAACTTACGGGCACTGATATGTCATGTGCAAATATGGCTGGTGTGGATGTTTACTCTCATACATAAGTTTAATGGCTCAAGGCAGTATTGGCAAACACTCAAAGAAGCTGCAGTGTATTGTGGCTTTTATAAGCAAATAGGGAAAAACCACTGGAAGCACAATGTGTGAGATGAGAGAGATTTGGGACTTAAATAGAAAAAGTTTAGTGGGAGTCTTCCACACCTACACAGCATCAGTTAGAAGAGAATGTAGGTTTAAAGTCAATGAAATGACTTCATTTGATAATTAAAATCGACATGAACCTCAAATTTTTTTTATTCATGTTTGCTCCGTATTAATTTAGACAGCATCTTGCATAAAACATGTGGGTTTTGTAAGTCAGTACCACATCTTGTTTCAGCAATGTGTTGTGAGGCCTTTTGTTCTATTATGGACAACTTCTGAATCTGTAACTTCATGCATTCCTGCCAAGATCCCAATTACTGAGTTGTAATTGACATTTTTTTTTATTCCAGTTTCCTGTATGACATTAAAATCCCGAGATTTTCCTTCCTATTTATCTCAGTCTGTTCTATCTATCTATCTGGTAGGGAGATCACTTTCAATCTGTGCCTCGGTCGGTTTTTTATTTTTAAAGGTGGTTTACAAAGAGCATAGGCAAAGAATTGTATAGTCTTCACAGCAATAGTTCTTTGGCTCTGTCTACTTCAAGACACTTAAAAAAAAAGCAAACAAACAAAAAATAAACATCCTCAAAGAGGGTTCTTTCTGTAGAGATTGGGGTGTTAAGAATGTAGTGGATCACAATGGATTCAGTTTCTGTGGGAGCGTGGTAGGGACAGCTTGCTTACTCTGAGATACCATTGATGAAAATCATTGATCAATAAATTAGAAATGAATGTATGGTTGATGCAAAAAAACAAAAAATTAACAATTTTGAAGTTTTGTTAAAAGATAAAGAGATTGTCAATGACCCCAGTTCGTGACCAAGCTTTGTTGACAAGTCCAGCTTTTAACTAAGATGTCCTGAAAGCCAGCACTTAAATTAAGTACAATTAAAAGAAAAATTATTTTACTACAATCTCACATTTCAGAAACTAGCTCATTAAAAAAAAAACTTTATTTTTCTTTCATACGTTAATCCTTGAAATCATTTATTGTCTGCAAACTTTTCTATGTGAAGGAATGGAGGGTGGACAAAGAGCAGCACATTTTGGGAAGAAACTAAAATAACCAGGATTGTGTTAACCTCTTTTGAAAAGATTCAAGCTCAGAAATGAGTGGCAAAGCAGGCATGTCCACAACAGTTTCAAATCTGGCATCTCAAAAAGAGGAAGTTGTCTTTGTAACCTGAGTTTAGAAAATATTTTAAGACAGTGATCCTGAACAAAACAGCAACAACAACCGCAAAAATGAAATTTGAAAGAGTATAGAATGGATTCTACAGCGTGCCAAGATTTGTGTCATTCCTCTGTCCAGCTTAGTGATCCA
>BLXT01005191.1:1296720-1307403 GCA_019648995.1 Plakobranchus ocellatus
AAAAAAAACCAAAAAAACAAAAAAAAACCAAAAACAAAAACAAATTCTACACTCCGTGCGTCTCTTGGTCTTTTGCAGCATATTCGCAGTGCATCAACTCCACGCAGTCGCACTTTTTAGCCGTTTTGAATGATTCTCATCTATATCATCGTCTTCATTGTTATCATTATAAAACGTCATTATACCAGGACTGGTGATCTTTGGCTATTTTCACATTTTTCTTCGGTATCCTGTGATCTGATATGACTTAAGCAGTGAATCAGGCTGTTGTATCGTATGAGCTGTCGCTACCTTAATGTTGCCTGCTTTCTTTTTCCTCTAATTTAACATTTTTACAATGACATTCTAGCGAATATAGAGATCATTTCGATATTAACATAGCTAGGCTCAGCCACAGCTGTTTGAGAGAAAGTAATAAAACAGGGAAACAAATTCGGAAAGTCATAAATCATATTAGTTAAGCCACGTATGTTGCCTGAAACGTTTTAGATTTAACAGCGTCCTGCTGTAGTTGGAAATGACACAGTCTTACTGTAGTTGGCAGTCATCCTGTAGCTGGAAATGACAGAGTCTTACTGTAACTGAAAGTGACAAAGTTTTACGATAGCTGAAAGTGACAAAGTCTTACTGTAGCTGACAGTGTCTTACTGAATCTGGAATCGACAGAGTCTTACTGTAGCTGGAAGTGACAAAGTTTTACTGTAGCTGGAAGTGACAGTGTATTACTATAGCTGACAGTGTCTTACTGAATGTAGAAGTGACAGAGTCTTACTGTAGCTGGAAGTGACACAGTCTTACTGTAGCTGGAAATGACAGAATCTTACTGTAGCTGGAAGTGACAGAATAATACTGTAGCTGGAAGTGACAGTCTTACTGTAACTGACAGTGTCTGACTGAATGTAGAAGTGACAGAATCATACTGTAGCTGACAGTGTCTTACTGAAAGCTGGAAGTGACAGTCTTACTGTAGCTGACAGTGTCTTACTGAAAGCTAGAAGTGACACAGTCTTACTGTAGCTGGAAATGACAGAATCTTACTATCACTGGAAGTCACAGAGTCTTACTTTAGTTGACAGTGTCTTACTGAATCTGGAAGTGACCGAATCTTGCTGTAGCTGGAAGCGACACAGACCTACTGTAGCTGGAAATGACACAGTCTTACTGTAGCTGGAAATAACACAGACTTACTGTAGATGGAAAGTGTCACAGACTTACGGTAGCTGGAAATGACAGTCTTACTGTAGCTGGAAATGACAGACTCTTACTGTAGCTGGAAATGATATAGTCTTGCTGTAGCTGGAAATGACAGAGTCTTACTGTAGCTGGAAGTGACAGAGTCTTACTGTAGTTTAATGTGATAGCATCTTAATATCGCTGGAAGTGACACTGTCTTACTGTAGCTGGAAGTTACACTGTCTTACTGTAGCTGGAAGTGACACTGTCTTACTGTAGCTGGAAGTGACACAGACTTACTGTAGCAGGACGTGACACAGGCTTACTGCAGCTGGAAGTGACACAGTTTTACTGCAGCTGGAAGTAACAGTCTTCCTGTAGCTGGAAGTGACAGAGGTTTATGTCGTTGGAAGCTATCCTGCTTCATAACAAGAAGTATAACAGATGACATCAGCGCCTCAAAATCAAGAAGCTAGCTTGTTTCTTTTGGTATACACAAATATGTTACACAAAAGAAAGCAAATATCAGCGTAGGATTTAAAGATAAAACACACACATACACACACACAAACACACACACACGCACACACACAAATTATACATAATTTTTACAAACATCAGAGGACTGAGTTTATCTAGGCTTTGGTAATTACCCAGAAAAAACCAATGAATCTGTACTGAAAGAACCTTAACGTAGGCTATCATTAGATAAAACCAATAGACGGAGGCTACTCCAATTTTTGGGGCTCATTTTCGGACACAAGGGTTTAAAACACTTAACAATCACTGTAAAGATTGAAGACAGACGAAGTAGAAGTAGACAGACAATAACTTTTATCGAAGTTCTTAACTCATGGACAATGGATGATGGTAGCAAAAACAACTTTATACAGTTAACTGAGAATAGGTTTGAGTGGAGGAACATAATCGATATTATCTGCTCTAGAGATGGCACCCATAAAGACACTCCTAGTACTTCAAGTTTCAATACTCGTATTTTGTAAGATTTTAATACTCGTATTGCTTCTATTCTAAAATTGATATTGTTAGTATTTAAAATATTGCTGCTCGTAGCATTTAAATCATTACTACTCTTAGTACTTCACATACTGTAAATATTTATACTCTTAATGCTTCACTTATTACTACTCATAGTACTTCAAGTATCGATACACATGATAACTCACATATTGATGCTCAGATGTCGATGTTCATAGTAACCAACATACTGATGATAGTCAGATTATGTACTACTAGTATCTCAAATTACTGCCCATAATACATTAGATATAAATAGTCTTAGTGCCTCACATAGTACAAATAGTGCCCAACTGACTGATACTAATAGAAACATATGATACGTATAATAACATACTGGTACTCAAAGTGCTTCACATATTGACATTCCATGTAAACACACATTTAAACTCACAATATCAGTCATAGTGCTGCTAATAGCATCTTGCATATCGATACTCTATGAACGTCACATATTACTTCTCCTAGTATCTTTATATTGATATCTAAAGCACCTCAGTCAGAGAGTCTGGATAATGACGTAAACCAGGAATTTAAGGAATGCTACTAGAAATCGGCGGATATGTAGACATGAAGATATGAGAGGAAAATGTAAAATGTAAAATACACCTTCATTAAAATTATATAAAAGCAATAGATCACACTGAATTTCAAACTAGCCCAAAATAAATTAGGTGACGCACTGAGAGAAGCCAACTAACTTTGAAAATGAAAGCATAGCACCAGGAAAAAAATTTGGTGTAAAAACGGATTGTTTTAGAAGGGGATAAAAAAAACAACAAAAACCCAGGAATGCAGAACTTAGCAGGAACATTTTCTAACCGAACAACATAGGAAGAAAAAAGCAAAAGATCAAACGTTAAAGAATCGATCAAAAAGCAAACAAGCATAGAAAACAAACAAACTAGAAAGCACAGAGCGCCAAAGAAACAAATTACAATGTAAAGGCAAACGAGGCATCCACAATAAACCACGAACAATAATGAGAATAACTTTGA
This sequence comes from Plakobranchus ocellatus, assembly GCA_019648995.1. Taxonomy (NCBI): domain Eukaryota; kingdom Metazoa; phylum Mollusca; class Gastropoda; family Plakobranchidae; genus Plakobranchus; species Plakobranchus ocellatus. The sequence goes on from BLXT01005191.1 coordinate 1,299,930, forward strand.
TTGAAAAAAACAACAACACTACACAGGGGTATTATTTGATCAACTCTCAATCAATCTAACCAAATCTTAGTTTCATGAACCAAGTGTTTTTTTTTTAATTATTTTTTTTTTATAAAGCTTTTACAGAGAGCAACTGATGTTTCCATCACCCCCCTCTTTCTATTTAATTTATTTTTATCGCCATAGTACAAACAAGTATGATGATTCAATCTTAAAAGTGTAAAAAGAATTGAACATTGTTTATATTTTAGTTCATGATTCGATCTCACTCTTCACAGCAGCAACTTTTGGATCTCAAACAATGTTTTAGTCAATAAATGCAGGCTTACTAATTCATAATCAGGGCTAGATTTTCAAAACATTTTGATCTTCCGGTTTTTAATTTCAAATATGAAGTTGTTCACATGTAATACGTGGACCTTTTTTCTTAAATCTAGAAATTCTGTGATGCAACAGTGAATGACAAAGAGCATTTTAAATTGCTTAGGTATATCGAGCCAATTGCAAAATAAAATACGCTTTGCTCCATTCTGATCATCTCTACACAAATCTTTCCATTCCCAAGACAGAATTTGTTTGTAAAGTTTTATGTTCTTTACTCATACTGGAGTTCCGTGCTCGGAAATAAACTTTTTCATCGCCTCAGTGAGCACACTGGTTTGAACTGGTGCCCCGGATGCTCCACCCTTGTCAGGACTGTGTGGTGGTGCTGGTGTGATACGCAGGGTTCCCTCTCCTTGTAGTGCAGACGAGCTGTTCGCAGCAGACTTGAGTGTTGCACGACTGGGGAGAGTCAGGTCTTTAGGGTTCTTGCCAGAAGCGATGCTAGTCATGGATTTTCCCTTCACCCTTCTGAGAAAGCTGGACTTGGCTGTCATAATCAATGCACTATCATAGCTATCACTCACTTTTTGAAACAGAGAATGGCTGCTCTTGATGGTATTCAGAATACTTTGAACCGCAGAGGGGACTTCACCGTCCGGAGCAGGGTCTACACTGGACCCCAAGCTGGACTCCTTGACACACGGAAGCCGGGCCAATGCCCTGTGCGCATGTTTTTCTGGGAAAGCTTTCTGTGGGAGTGACTGGAGTGCGAGTTTGTTGGCCAGATTTTCACCTTGTCCGATTTCTCCCTGACCCCTAAAGACTTGCAGTGTTGGTTTGATCACTCGCACTGGACTACCTTGCTTCCTCCCCACACCAATGGGATCTACGGACGTGTCCAGCTTTTGGGATGCCAATAGGTCACCAATTGCCTTATCACAGCCAATGATCGCCTCTCTCGCAGATACAATTTCGGGAGGGGGTAGCTTTACAGTTTTTGGTGTCGAGTTTTGTTCCATATAAATGCGTTTTGTAGTGGTGCAAATCTCCAACTCGTATTCTGTTTTCGTTTTGGCACTAGGGACGGACGACGCCAGCTGGGCCTGAGCTACGCTAGAAGAGGGCGATGCGCCGCGGCCCTGAGGCCTCACATGGCTGGAACATGAGGGTGTGGCTTGTTTCTCGCATGCTTGGCTCTCCACGATATCCACATCAGACCAAGACACAGATCTACTGGTGGCCCCGCAGCTCGGAGCCGTTTTGTTCTTTGACTTATCGGCATCCCATAAGGCCAGCGACGCGTCGTTGGCAATCGCTGCTGTGTCGTGCATATCCGTTAGAACACCACCGTTCCCTTCTCGTGGGGCTAGTGCGTTGCTTTGGTTCAGTTCAGTAACGGAAAGTTTCCTCTCATTATCCCCGACGTGGCTGTGAACGATGTCACCTGGAGAAGAAACTTCTCCTCCATTCTCTCTTGTGCGCACAAAAATCTGAACAGTCTCGTGGAACTTCTCAAGCAGGCTCTGGAAGACAGGAACGGGCACTGCACTGTTGGGCGCAGCGCAGAGGTCATGCTGAGCCCACTCCTGGTGATCACTAGCTTTGGTCGAGCTGTGAATCGAAGGACAGACCAGGCTAGAAACTTGAGTTGCATCTGTGGAGGTGGAACTGGTCTCGGCTATCAAGGTTTTGAGGAAGGTTCCACGGGGCTCAACCTTTCTAATTGTACTGGGCAGTCTCTTGGGTTTCCTCGACTGGACCCCTGAGGCCGAGTCGACAACATCAACCGACGATTCCATGCCGTTTAATATCAAAGAGGCTTGCGGCTTTACATCAGGCTCTGCTAAGTTTTCATCATCGGCACCTCTTTGCTCACTCTCTAGATTTCTCTCATCTTCATCTGAATCCTCCCTCTTGTTTCTGCACCTATTCGCCTCCTCCACAGTTTGCTCAGATATGTCACCCTTGGCTTTCTCCTGCATTTTCCCCTCAGCATTTCCTTGGAGCTCATTTGCAGAAGTCTCTTCTTTACGTTTAAGTTGCTTACCAATAACTAGTGAGTCATTGGCGTGCTTGTCAAACGTTTTCTCTGCCTCTAAAATGTCCTGATAAATGCTGTCAATGGCAGCATTTCCTTCTAGAAAACTCTTCCGCGGAATGTAAGTAGGCATTTTCTTTGTATGATTCGCTGGCTGCTGGGACACACACGTTTCAACAGTGTTTTCTTTTGATGATTTGATATCGACATTTTCCTTTGAACTGTCACCTTTTTCTAACTGCGTTTTCTTTTCAGACTCTACATTAATCCTGGGCTTGTTCTGAGCTTGTTTTGCTGGTTTTTTCTCCTGCTTCTCTGAGCTGATGCGAGAGGCATTAGACCAAGTATCGTCCTGGGAGTTTGGCCTCACTTGAGAACATATAGCCTGCCGCGCGTCGGTAGGTACGGCATTGGGAGATTTCCTTTCTAAAAATAAACGTCTCTGCTCATAATAACCTCGAATACTTTTCCGAAAGTCTTGAGCCGCTTTTAGATAGCCAGGGCTTGTTCTAGAATAAGAGGGATTAATGTAGGCTGTCCTCATCCCGTTACTAGCAAAATAGGGTGAGTCTGTCCCTGCATAGCCGCTGTCAAGGGAGGAAGTGTAGCTGCATGCGGGAACGCTGCTCAGACGGATGGGCGTTTCGCTAGAAGAGGCCGTGAAGCGGGCACCTGTTGCGCTGTACGGGCGGGAAGGGCTTGTGGAGCTCTCGAATCCGTAGTTATTGTTCGCATTGTCCTTTCCCACTTCGACTGTGGCGGAGTGAGATTGCGCAGGCAGTTCGCCCAGAGCTTCATCATAGGCTTGCTTCTCACTTGATGCGGCGGCCAGTGCAGGTGTCTGCCGAGCTGATGCCTTTGTAGATGTGTCTGCTTGCGGGGCTGAACTCTTCGCCTTCTTGTTTGAGAGCTGCTTGCTTGAAGCTTTACTTGCAGTATTCGTGGATTCTTTCGTAACTTGCTGGATGCCGTCCGTTTTACTGTTTGTGCCAGATTGTTTTTTGAGACTGGGCGTAGGCTTGATTCTTGGCCTTGGTTTCGGAGGTTCGATCGTTGCAAGATACTCAGTTACTGTACTCCGAGGACCCATTTTCCTCACACAGTGAGGGGCGAGGACCAACTCACATTCACGTCTCTTTTCGCCGAGAGCCCTTTTAAACTCCACAACCGTTTGCACCTTCTTATCCATCGTTGCATCAGGAGATATGCTGGTATTGCTGGACTGGCAAAAATTCTGGCCGCAGATGATTGACTTTCTGTTTGAGCTCCACTTTGGAACTCGCGTCCAGCGAGGTGAAGACCTATTGGAAATGCCAGGTTTGCTACACTCTTGGGATAGACTGCTGTATGGTCGAGTTCCAGGCAGCGCAAGTGAGTTTGGATAAGGCTTTCTGTCACAATAAGAAGGCCTAAGACATTTAAGATGTTTGGCTCTATTTGCAGTACTTTTAAAATCTATCTCTGACCGTCTAAATGCGTCAGGCTTTGGAGCTTTTGGGCATAGACCTTTCTTGTTTCTACTGCCAATCTCTGTCGCAGGAGCTTTTGCATGCCACGTTGAGCTTCTGCACTTTGGCCCCGGCGACAGAGCGCAGCGCGGGCTTGTATCGTCCATATTGCTCTTGCTACCTGCTTTACCGCGTAAGCTGTAAGCTTCGTTGTCGCTCAGCCTAGACCGAAGCTCAAGATCTCGCGGTATCAGTGGACAGCTGGTTGGTTTCTGACTTCTACTTGAGGTGAAACTTGATTTTCTGAACCTTCGCGGTGATTTTCGGAGGATCGGAGTCACAGACGAAAAAACAATAGGATAGAGAGACCTGGATGAAGAGGCTTTTCTCCTCACAGCTCCAGAGTCCAGGGAGTGGCTGCGTGGAGGCAAAGCGTGTGCACCCCTGCATGCATAAAAATGTTGCCCACGTCGAAGTAGGCGGCCACGCATATGGCCTCTGTCAGTAGATGGTGAGCAAACACACGGAGACATAGCAAAGTGATCGGAAAGTTCCGCGAACTCACGCTCTATCTCAGGATTAGAATGGCTGCGATGTATGACTGGCAAAATAGAGGAACTGTGAGCGTTCAGTGTATTTACGTTCAGTTTAAAACTTTTCCCAGGAGAGACAGGACAATTCGATTGTAAAGAAGCCAATCTTTTTGAATGTAGACACCCATTTCCACTTTGAGTTGTGCTGTTTTCGGAAATCCCTGCAAAATTGTCCCAAACAGCAGCCGATTGCTGCTTGTTTTGCTGGGCATCTTCTAACGCGAGACTGGTATTCGGTGAGTTGGAGGGGACCTCAGCATTCCGGGGGACTTCAGCATTCCGGGGGACTTGTGGAGCCCGGCTTACCCGGCTTACCCTGTCTTGTTTGCGCGGGCGCTGGGCGCGTCTGTGCCTGTCTGGCTGGAAGCTGTAGTTGATCCGGCTACGATATGTATGAAACACTGAAGCTGTAGATAGGGGGATGTTCTTTCTTTCTTGCAAAATCTTCTTCAACTGGGCCTCCGTGAGCCCAGAGTCACTGATAACAAACGACTCACGATTGTCCTCGTAGCTGTCCTGTTCAGGCCGTTTCTGTTTTTTCTTTTTCTTATACTTCGACTCCTTGGAGACCTGTGATTGGTCATCCGTTTCGGCCCTAGTCTCAGCTTCAAGCGGCTGGGAGGAGCGCTCGGGGGCGGGCGATGTGGAAGTTGGCTTTTCTGGCAAACTCGCTGTATCTGAAACCAGCTCCTCGGTGGTCTCAGCTAATGGTTTGGAACTGCCGCCCGGATGGGAGGGGTTACAACTTTCCGCGTGGGAAGAAGGTTGCTGGTATGATCCTTTAGAACTACCGCTCTCTCGAGCTGAAGCAGGCCGAAATCCAAAACCGATAATTCTTTTGAGCCATTGGTAATACGTCTCCTTGTCACATATGCAAATCAGACCATCTTTCTCCTTTTCTTTCAAGGTATTATCATCGAGGGCTTTTGTTTGCTTCGGCTGGGATTTCCATACATTGTAACAAGACTTTATTCTACCACAGCGTCTGCAAGTTATTTTGTGCGTTGAGACTCGAGATTTCGTGCCGGCATCAGAGCAAGTCTCAAACAGATCCATACCCTTTGATTCACATTTTGTTTCACATCACATTAACAGTCCATATCTAAAGATCTGGCTTGCCTTTTGTATCACATCAACAGTCCATATCTAAAGATCTGGCTTACCATTTGTATCACATTAACAGTCCATATCTATAGATCTGGCTCGCCATTCGTGGTATCCTAGAGTTTGATAATATTTATGCATCTGAACTAGATCTAGATCTCTAAAAGAAGTGGATTTTCTGGACGTATTGTCTAACATTTTGCTCTACCAGCGACGATACGTTTTGGTTTAAATACCTGCAATAGAGAGCATATAGTAATATGAAGGTGTTCCGCCTTGTGCCAGCTTTACTTTGTATCAATATTTATAAACTCGACGTAACGATAGATATCTATATAATTATGTTTGCGTGTTTAATTATATCGGCACTGAAACATTTTCTATCGAGTAGATCTATGTAACGATCCGTCAGAATCACCATGAATTTGATAAAAGTGGCCCATGGTTCTAAATCTTAAAAGTAGACCTGAAGTCTAATCACAATTTTTTCGATAATGACAGAACATGGTTGATTTTAAACAATCAAGTCAATATTGTCACAACCAGTATAATTTGAATCGTCCGATTCTAGATTTATGTTTTTTTTTAAGAGTGTAGAGCAATTAGCGTGATGGAAACTGCTGCTTGCTTGAAACATTGATTGCAACCATGATGGGATCACCTACACTTGCCTATTTTTCTATACACTAAAATGGATTCCTAGTTGCTGCGTAGGACGTCACTTTCCTTCTTCTGTTTTGGAAGGGAGTTAAAGTATGCAGAGGTAAAAAAAAATGGTTGTTTTGTTTTTTTACGATCACATTTGGTGTCGAGAGTTAAATAAAACACTTTAGTTTCATGTTGGATTTCTTGAGCCTGCAATTAATGCTTTGAAATAAATCCATTCTTAGGAACTCACAAAAAGAGGTAAGGCAATAAGGTGTCGATAATGGAATATCAAAATAATGCAGGACCGCCCTGAGGTTATCAGATATAAACTTCAACCGATGGATACAGACAATCACTTCTGCTGTCAATGCATGTCAGGTTAGAACCAGCACACAGATAGCAGCACAAACAGCACAAAATGTGGAATTTAAAGGATGGGAGGGAAAAATGCCCTAGCTATAACTTTAGTACACACTAAAAAGCAAATCGTCTATAATACTATAAATATTTTATCTTACGGTTCTTTTTTTAGTAAAAGTTGTTTTAGTTTACAAAAAAAATCCAAAAAACAACAAAACAATATACAATTCAAATGCCGTAGTTTGCTTGGTTTGCAAGAATAGTGTACATTTCAGTTGTTTCTTCTCCTTTCAATGTATTTCCTCTTATTTGAGCTGAAGACAATAAAAACTTATCAACACTGCAGTGAAATAGAGTCTCTAAAGAATGTAATACTTTGCATCATCTAATAGCATTAAGAGAAAAGGTGCAAGTGAAGGAAAAAAAAATATAATAGAAGAGAATGTGACTAGTTTTAGTGTTGGAAACCGGACTGAACAAAGCCTGGACTAAAGCAAAGAGACCTTCAATGTAACTAAATTGTGGGTGGCTTTACGGGACAGAGTTGGTTATTAATCCTGCACCGACATACATTCTAGTGAGTCCTCAATCAATCAAGTTAAAAACCAGTTATCACAGACCGTGCTTTCACGTCCTGTCATCGGTTATTAACATCTAAAACTTCAACAGTTTGAAAAAAAACCCATATTGTTAAATCTCCCTGTCATTTTCCCTTCATCTTCCGCTCTTTTTTTCTCACCAGTCTCGCTCTAATCCCCCTCCTCGTCGTCCTCCTCCTCCGCCTCCTCCTTTGTCCCTTAAACACTGGACTAGACAGTGATCGTGAAAGGTCAGCCCTGCACGAAGTGAATGAAATGATTGTTATGAGGTCTGTGCAAATCAACAACAACAACAACAACAACAACAACAACAACAACAACAACAACAACAACAACAACAACAACAACAACAACAACAAC
>BLXT01005191.1:1392610-1405110 GCA_019648995.1 Plakobranchus ocellatus
AAAAAAAAAACATATTACAACCCTATTCAAACCTTATTGAGTAGGCGAAACAAAATATCTTAGATAGACATTTAAATAACAATAATGTATCGCAACTTTGTACGCGGCAAGTGAAAGCTAAAGGGAAAAAAAACAGCATTAAATGTTTGGTGCGCAACTTGAGAAGATCTTCAAGTGAAAGAATAAAAACCAGCAATGGGTTTGGCTAGTTGTACCTAATACTCATCGTTCTGTTTGTATCGGAAGCGCGTGCAACACGATTGGGGCAGAGATTTTTTGAAACACCTCTTATTTCATAAAACCATATTCTGGTTTCGTACTTGGATTCCAAACTTCTGAAATTTACTACCAAATGCGATAATGAAGCATATGAGTTAATCTTTTCTTTCTTTAAAAGATAATTTTTACTGGACTGGGCAGATGCACGTTCCTAGGACGAGACTAAGTATAGCTGCAGAGACAGTTTGTCACCTTGCACTAGCTGACTCAATGTCTATCCCACAAAGAAGGGTCGAAATTTTTTAGCGGACATTCGCACGATCTTTTTTGCCAAAATTTTGACTCAGCACTAAGAAATCTTAAAAAAAAAAAAACTTTCAATTTCCTATTAAAAAAAAAAAAAAGGTCTCACACAATATACAATTATAGTAGCGTCAATATTTGATTTTACTGCCTTATAAGAATGTGTTGGTAAAAAAAAAAAATGGTGTCGCGCGAAAAGTTGTCCCATGGGATGAGAGGATGTCGGTAGCTTAGAGTCACACCGAAGACGAGGACTAGATCTAGGCTATGAATTAGGTCAAAGGAACGCTCCGCCGCGGCGGTACAGCTAAAAATAAACCTCCGCCATTTTGATGAAAAACGAAAAATGATCAGGTTTCGTCTCATTTCCTTTCCACGTCTCTCATCAAGTTAATAGTTGACAAATAGACGTACGCTCTCAGTGGGAAGGCTTAGACTATCTCCTAGAGAACAATAGAATACCCTTCTCTTAGTAACAATACAAAACTATCCTTAACATCACAAATTATCCATCACGTCGTACATTAGGACGATCCTGTAGGTAACAGTAAAAACTGCTCTCGTAAGCAATAGTAAACTATGATCTAGCGAAACATAAATTTATACGACTATCCTCTGGCTAAGAGCAAAAGACTACCCTCTAAAAAATTAAAAGACTATCCTGTAGGGAACAATACAAAACTGTCCTTTAATCATCAGGACAAGTCTACCCTTACGAGAACACTAATCGCTTATCTACGGGGAAAAAAAGACTGTCATCTAAGGAAGAATATAAAATTATCCTTCAGGGAACAATACAATACTATCCCATGCGGAACAGTGGGGAACAGTACAAGAGTATTTTTAAGACAGCATTGCAAGACCACGTAATTGTACTATACCATTCTATCGGGGAAGAACAACATTACCCTCTAGGAACGAATATCAGACTACTCTACATGGAGCTACGCAGACGATAGTCAAAGATACAGGCGGGGAGGACCAGGAGAAAATATAAGCGATTAAAAAACTCGGAGAGGGCGCCTGATTACTCGCCCCATTAGTGTACCCTAAGTAGATTTCTGAATCCCCAGTCGCACATTTTCTTATCCATGGTATATTTTAATGAGATATCGTAGCCAATTGAACATTCTGATTTTAAAAAATTGAGTATGGAAAGTATTCACGACAGCATGCGGGATTTAGCACTTGAAACTTTAGGTTCCCTATTTTGTTGCAAAAACAAAATCCTGGTCTTCATGAGACTACAGGTAGACAGAGGGTTGTGGTATTTCTAAATACAAGGTTGAATTTCCTGGTAAAAGGGGTCTCTAAGTCATTGTTTCGGACAATTTGTGTTTACTCAGTCGCTTGTCTGTAAATAACCGCGAAAACGAATGTTTGTGATAACAACACAGTTACAGTCTTTCTGCAATAACGCAGAACCTGAAAATGCGCACAAGCTAAGTCTCTGCACCCATGAAAAATTCACTCCCTTATCAAATTGATTCATAAATATTGTCCAGAATCTCGATTAGAAATATCCGAATTACCTGACCCGTCAACTGTGTTCTCGGGTTTTTCAGCACTACTTGAACTCACTAAAGAAAAGTCTGTGCAGGTTTAAGTCGGAGGTGGCTACGTTTTCGGTCACCAATGTCACCCAAACAGAAAGATTAGACTTTGATATGGTTTGCGTAGCCTAAAAGCGAATTCGATCCAGAACTGCCTATAATTTCTCTAACGAGCTTTTGCATTTTTCACAGGCTCAAGTATACCGCTTCAGAAGGCAAAATTTCAACACACACTCAGAATATCTTCCACAACCAAGACAACAGACAAAAGAATATTTACAACGGAAAAAAGGTATAAAAAAAGTTAAAAACTTTACGAAAATTGAAAAATTCTAAGAAATTCTCATAACTATAAAACGTAAATTTGTTGAACCGTTTGGCAATACTCTTGTTGTATAATCGACGGTAAATTCCATCAAGATAGCTCCCTTAAAGCAATCAACAATGTGCAAAAAATGTTGAACAAATTTTGAAAGCAATTTTTTATTCGTCTGGATCACTATCGTTGTTGCCTTTTCAACAGCCACCTCAATTCTGGCCCCCGAAAAGCGTATAGAAAAAAATTCCCTAACATTTGCAGTGATTATGCAACACTTGAAAAACGATAACGTCTTAATGGCAAGTTTGCAGAATTACACTCTAGATTAAAGCTTGCCATATTTTATTGCACCATAAATGACAACATCCGAAAGAGATAAGCTGCCTGCGAACAATTACGTGGGTCATTAAAATATTGGTATCCACAGCCATTAACCAGCATCACGTGAGACACTTAGAAGAACCTTTAGATCATATCTGTGTGGATCAGCGCGAACAGAACTTTCAGCACAGATGGTGTTGGTTTACTCCAGATTTAGATGTCCAATTCAAGTGACCAAACGGTGCATCTGAGGACTTTTGTCACGGCAGCGGACTCTCATCCGAAGTTTGGGTGTGTGTTTCTGCGGGGCGGTTACACCGAGGGTCTTGGGAGATAGCAAGAAAGCCAACAATTGGGTTTCGTTTTTTCTTGGCACACGTTGCTTTAATGATCTCGTGAATTTCAGGCCCCGCCTGACGGGCTACCAGTGAGATCTTTATTTTGTGCAGGTCTCGGGACAGGGTCACACTAACCCTTCCGCGTCTAACGATGTCTATGTCAGACACACCGAATGGAAGATCGTGCGGGATTGAAAAGGCAAAACAAAACATCATTTACCTCAAAAGCTAAAGTACTTCCACGCAAGAAGATTAAAAAAAAATCTTTCAACGTCGTTTATTCGAGAAAAGTTCCATTTTTCTATCGTGAAACAGAATACTAATTATTTCTTACTGAAAATGTGGAGGCGTCAGAAAGACGGCATTATGAAAACACTCGGGACCAGAATGTAAAGTCCCCGCGGTTTGATTCCCAGAACGGGTGTACCTGCATCCAGCTCTGCCTCTCTCTGTGCCTAGAGATTACACTGTCGCATTGTATATACGCCTGTTAACTACCAGCGATAGCTTCAGCCATACAAGAGAAAAGTCTTAAAAAATAAGGACGAATCAGATATCCATAAAAGTGGAGATACGAAAAAACCAACCAACCCAACTAACCAATCAACCAAGCAATAAAACAACAACAACAAACAACAACAACAACAACAACAACAACAACAACAACAACAACAACAACAACAACGACAACAACAACAACAACAACAACAATAATAACGACAACAGCAACAGCAACAACAACAACAACAACAACAACAACAACAACAACAACAACAAAACAGAGATACCCAAACGAACACCAAGGGTTGAATGCCCATCAGAACAAATATTCTTGGCGGTTTGACAGCCATTATGGTTTTAAATAATCGTGTTCCTTTATTTTTGTAATCACCAATCACCAATCACTATATGTGCAACAAGTCTGTCCTGAGTTCAACGGGACAGAAAAAAAAAAAAAACACGCCAGGGTTATTTGTATTGAGAAAAGAACATATTGGTCGGAGATTTTGGGAATGTTTCTATGAAAATCATACAAAGGTGATCATAAAAATTAATGTCAAGACGACAAGATGAAACTAGAAGGCTATGAGTTCGCATCAAAATTTGAAGAGAGAAGCTGAACATGTCTCAAAAAACACAGGCAAGCTAATTTACCTTTACCTNTTTTCTCTCACCTCACACACACACACACACACATACACATGGAAACCATTAACTAGATTTAATTGGAACCAGCGCACGATGGCGCTGTAAAAATAGCGACTAGAGCTAGCAGACGATATCGCCGTGGAAGTCATCACAACTGACGCAGCAGACGTTAGCTCTGAATAGGTAGAAACTAAAGCCAGAAGATGATATCAATCCCTGGGGAAGCGATCACACCTGAGGTAGCAGACGATATCCCTGTGGCAGTATCACATCTGTTGCCAGCAGAAGGTTTCTGATATTTCGGAACCTCATTGGTCCACGTGGCGTTTGTTGGCATTCGAGAGATTGGCTGTGTAAACAAATGATAGTTTCATTCACATCATAGAAATGATTGACAGCGTGAAAAAAACCTTGATAATAATAGATCCTTAAGTCATTCTGAACGGAGAAATAAACAATAAAACCCGTGAAATGAGATTGCTTAAGATTTTAAGCTTGAAACAGGAGAAACAATGAGTTGAAACATACAGATATCGGCGCCCTTTCTTCGGAGATAGCTTACAGACATCCAAATACAACTTGAACAAACCTGTTTTAGAATGTAAACTGTCATTTTTCTTTAAGGGCCTGCAGTGAGTTACGAAATTTGGAAAACAAAATATGTGAGAAAAATGGTAATATTTCAGAAATTGAAAGGCCCAAATACTTTTATTTCTTCATTGTTTTTTTTTTCCCCGTTGGTAAAGCTTTGCTAGGCCTAAAGCGGTGTTGGGCAATCTTTGATCCTTTCCTGTTACTTTAGTTTGAAGTGTTTAGAGCATTTGTGTTTATCTGCTCTTATAGTTCACACTTAACAAATTGTACAAAATTCCTCTTCTGTCTCGTTTTCTGTCTCTTACTTCCTAGCTCTTTGTCTGTCTGTCGGTCTGTCTTTCTGTCTGTCTATCGATCTGTCTGTTTCTTTTATCCCCCTCGACGCCAGTATCTCTTTTTTGTTCTATTGTTACACCTCACTCCCTTCTTTTCATAGCTTAAACCTCAAGAAGATCTTACAGAGACTCTCTGTACCATAAATCCTGCGCAAGCTGGGAATTTGTAGCAGAACCAGACGACTGGACCATCGCTCACGGTGGACAGACCGATAAACCAGGGAGGCCCGAGAGAGAAAAATGAATAGTCAATATACTCGACAAGACACCCAGGTCTTTTCGCCTCCGTCTGAGATTCCAAAATACTGGAAGGATATAGCGGTTTAAGTTTTTTGTTGTTGTTCGTAATCAGTTCTTCTATAGCATGGTGATCTCAGGCTTTCAGGCCTCCGTCAAACCAGGGCGTCGGTAGCTGGGCTCGAACTGGAGTCAGGAAGATGTTTGCATATCACAGGAGAAGTTCTCTAGCCACTGCTAACAACATTCCCCCCTTTCTCTGCCCCCTCCCCCAACCCCCTTTAGTATAGAGGTCTACAGGGGCTCCGTGAAACTTGAAATGCTTAAGCACAGCATAACAAAGGAGAGAGAGAGAGAGAGGAAATTAGAGATAGCAAAAGAGAGAAGAATAGAGTGAGAGCAAGAGGGGAGAGAGAAGATTTGATACTTTTTTTTCGAAACTTCTCCTGCTGCTAATGTAAAAGAAAAAAAAAAACAACGACTTTTTTCAAACCAAGGTAAAAACCGAAATGGTATAATTTAGTTTGCTTGGCATCGGTGCGATGTAAGACTTGGGAATTTTGTAAAAACTCTTAACAGAGTCATGAGTTAAGACTTATTGGTTAAAATTTGATATTTTACAGGAAACTTTCAAAACTACTAACATCACGTTTCCATTCCCTTAGAAGAAAAAGTTGAGTTTAATCACAAACCCCAATATGAGTTCTGATTAATAAAAAACTGACTTTTCCTGCCATTAAAATATAATAAGGGAATAAGTGGTGAGATTACAGAGTTATATAAACAGGAATTTTATGTCACTAGAAAATCTTTTAAGTGTTGTAGTTGAATTATCTGAGGTCCCCGCGGAAAACCCATTAGTTTGTGTCTTTGATTATAGACCATCACAGTTAACGAATAATGAGGATTTCTAAAGCAAACACAGTCTCGATAAAAATCATAAACACGTACTTTATTCATGATAGACACAGGAAATGGCCATTGAATTTTTCCGGCCTTGACAAAATTATTGGTTATATTTTCTCTAAGTAAGTCTGTGCGTGTGATTTTGTACTAAATAAGTAAGCCTTTAAAAGGATGTTACAACACCACTCTACGCTTTACTAATTATTTGTTAAGATTGCTTTTCATACATTCTTAGCTTTAGCACCCTCGATGTTTGTAGAAGTTATTCGTGCCGATTCTTAATATTATTTTGTTATCCCTTGTCATTTTCCTAGGTCAATAATTCACACTGGCTTAGATTAGGTTTGTTTTTGTGTATAGAGAGTTTTTTTTTTTTAAATTACAAACAGTAAGGATTTAAATCTTTTGGTGATCATATGTGTTTGAAGTGGACTTCAATTGATCTCAACCCTAATGGACTAAACGTAAGTTGTAGAGATTTAATTCCCGCCGCCGCTCATAGTGATTCAACTTGTTTTCTCTCATTTCTTTTTTTTTACTGCGTTGCGATTCTATGCCTTGGCCTCTATTTTATTATGAACATTATTAATCATAGCAAATTAATGACGAGAAGACGTAGGGAAGATTAAAGTGTGTACATACGTTTCCCTCTTCTTCTTCAACACAAAGATCGAGAGTTAGTTTTCCCAATCATGAAGGATTATACAAACAAAGGAATAATTTTCTATAAACACAAAAGAATAATCTATGTGTGTGTTTTGGAGTGGTCAACGCCATTGGGGTATGAACAGGTAAGCCTAAGATTAATGAAATTAAGCAATAAACGCGCACGCAGAAAAACACAACGAAAAAAAAAAAGAAAACAAAAACAAAAAGAAAAGTTCAAATAGATTTCTGATAGAGAATAACTTGGAATATTGATTGATTGATTAGTGTATTTCTAGTCCTCATACAGTATTGCTGTGATGATGATGATGATCATGATGATTATTATTATCATTATTATTATTATTATTATTATTATTATTATTATTATTATTATTATTATTATTATTATTATTATTATTTTTTTTATTATTCTTACTCTATTTATTATTATTATTATTATTATTATTATTATTATTATTATTATTATTATTATTATTATTATTATTATTATTATTATTATTCTTACTCTTACTATTACTCTTATTCTTACTATTATTATTATTATTATTATTATTATTATTATTATTATTATTATTATTATTATTATTATTATTATTATTATTGTTATCATTATTATTATTGTTATGATTATTACAATTGTTATTTTTATTATCGTTATTATTATTATTATTATTATTATTATTATTATTATTATTATTATTATTATTATTATTATTATTATTACTATTGATATTGTTGTTGTTGTTGCTATTGTTGTTGTCTTCTTAACATTCACACTATCAAATAATCGGTAGCTTTTTTATTCTGCCAGCCCATTGTTTGTATTGTTGTTGTTGTTGTTGTTGTTGTTGTTGTTGTTGTTGTTGTTGTTGTTGTTGTTGTAATTGTTGTTTTTGATGATATCGGATAGATTCAACAAACAAATTCGCTCCGTTGCAACAAGCCAGAAAAAAATAACACAGTACAAAACAAACCAAAACAACGACGACGACAACAACGACAATAACAACAACAATAACAACAACAACAAAAACAACAACAACAACAACAACAACAATAATACCAACAATGGGCTATTAGAAGAAAAAAAAAGCTACCGATTATTTGATAGTATGACAACAGCAAGGCCAACCAGAGGACACAGAATGGGGTTTGCTTGGCTTAACGGAAGACGCGACGTGATTGAAAACAACAAAAAATTAGAAACTTGAAACCCATAACGTTTGCAGTCACGCAGTGGTGAGAAGATAGCGGAGACACGAGACCAAGCCCAGGTTGAGGGGGTCAAAGTCATATAACGCATTAATTAACTTTTCAACAGGAATAAGCACGTAATAGAATGCAGATTTGGTGATCACTTGAAATTCTGTTTTAGGCTGATTTCGGCTGGGTGATCAGATTTGACAAGCCAGGAACAGACGATTTATTAGAGCTTTCCGGATTATGGCTTTGGTTTCGTTTTTGTGGATATAGCCTGTCAACAAGATGATCTCAGACTTTCAGGCCATCTCTCAAGGTGGGGTTCCGGTAGCAAGGTCCGAACCCGCAACAGATGAGTTGTACAGATATTGAGGGTGATTGGCCCTCGTCTATACCACCGGCGCCATTCGGATTTTGTATTATTGACGTCCAAAAAGGAACGATAATGCTTATATTTTCGTAAAATTGCATTCCGTATGCCTGAACTTTACAAACATCACAACGAAATCAGTTTTATATCAGACTAACGTAAGAGAATGAATTTTAAGTGAATTAATTTGAATGTATGAAACTAGCAAGGATAAAACCTTGGACAAGATTAATCGCTTCAGCTTATTTAACAATAATTAGCTTGATCTTACAGCGCGATTGAAAGTCAAGTTCTAAGAAACCAAAAATAGGTTTTTAAAATTGACAAAAAATAGGAAAAAAGCGTAAGAAAACAATAACAAAGCAAAGGACGCCTAAATCTCGGGTAACTTTTGGGTCATTTCAGTGATAATTTCATTTTATGAAACATCACAGAACTTACAATCTGTCTGTAGTACGCGTGTCTGGAATCTTTGTTTGCCAAAGAGATGATAGAATTCCGCTGATCAAGAATATTTTTTGGCATATAACCCATCACTTCCAGGGTTAAGGCCCAGACCTGGGCAGACACGAATGCTGAAGCGTTTCGCGCCTCTTGTCATCACGTGACACATCTGATAATACGGTGATGAGGATATCGACAGGTGCCTGGTTGGGTTTTCGATATTTTCTCTCTCAAATGTGATCGTTTCCTTCATATTGTAATCTCTTCCAGCTACCAAGTTAAAGAAACAGTCACATCGAAGGCTTTTGTATAGATCCAGTCTACAACAAGGTGATCTCAGGTTTTTAGGCCCTCCATCAGGCCAGGGCGCCAGTGACGTGGCTCGAACCCGCGACAGAGGAATCTCTGCGGATCTCAGGGCGAATTCCCTATCCATTGTTCAACTGACGCCCCAGTCACATCTAAGAAAGGAAGAAAAGAGAAGAGATAATGGGAAACAGTTGAGAAAGGCATTACTTCATTTTGTTTCGATTTGGAGATGGTTTCCCCCTTGAGGGAGGAAAACCCTCTGCTATCACATCCTGCCTCATCAACATCTCGGTTGTTTTCTGTTTCGTTTCCTAGAAACTTGGACTTTTTTTAAAATTCAGTTTTGAACTAGTGTATAGACATGGGGAAAAAAAGAAACTATTGTAAAAAAATATAAGTATATTACAAATTGGAATTAGTGCGAACTTCATTCAAATTCATCACATTTTGTTCTCGGCTGTTTTCAAAACTAGTTTTACCCCACCATTTCTTTTCATGCGTGTTCTCATTTGTAATGCATTGTTGTTCACGTTGTTAAACAAATCACACTTTGGAAAAGTTTGTACCTTGGCAAACACCGTTGATAGCTTGCTGATACCGTTTAGTTACATGCAAAATATTTTGAAAACAAATGATTTGAAGTGGATCCTGTGCTTAGTCCAAGCATCGGGGAACCAGGAGTAGGGTCCTGAGTACTTTTGCGAGACTTCATTCTGAGGTAGTTTGCCTTTACTCTATTCTTTTTACTTTTGCCGTGTCTTTAAGGCCTAGCTATCGATGTATTGCTAGAGGAACATGGAGGAGCACTGAAAAATTGGGATTCGAAATACGGACTTCTCGGTTGGAAGCCAACTGCTCTAACACCGTTCTTCCCACGATTCGTATCAATCGACTGAAAATAACAAGATGTAACCCATCCAATCCTTAGCTGTCCGTGTTTTTAACTTTGCTGTCTTTGGCTGAAAGAAAACTTGCTGCCCTGAAGAACAAGTTATTTTTGGATTTTCAAGTGACAGTTTAACAAAACACATCATTTGCTACTCCGCTATCTCTTCAATATTTATTTATTCTTTATGCCTTTGCGGTAATCATTCTCCTGAAATCTTCTTAACAAAATAGACCTTGTTTGACGTTGTGTACTTTCTTTTTCCCATATCTAACTAGAGTGAAATATCTTAACGTTCATCTTTGCTCAGCGGGCTTATACGGGGACAAAGTAGCGTCGACAGAGTGCAAAAGAGCTAGAGTAGGTTAGCTAATATACACGTAATTGAAATAAGTAAAATAATTTAAGAACGTTACAAAAAACCAGAAACGGGGGAAGTGTTTCTCCACATTCTGTTTAATGTTATTTTCCTGTAAATCAATCATTTTTTTCTCAGAGAGACAATACAACAGTGGTGTACGGATAGAAACAAATAACGAAAGAATACACATAGTGTTGAGTCGCAGCTCACATGGCTTTAGTTTTTATTTTACAAGATACTTTTTACAACGATGAGGCCAAAAAGATCGATGGCACCGTGAGTACAACGGAAAACAAAACCCTAACAATGAAATAGAACGAAACATCATTGTGTGTCAGAGCATAAATGATCGACAATTGTGAATCATTCAATATTGCAGGACATTTACACTGTTAGATTCACTGTCCACGCAACATGTCCAGTTGAAGCTCGTGTCTCCAGCTTCAGAAAAGTGTAAAACTTACATGTTCTCATTCTTTTCTGGCTTAAAATGTTATAAGAATATTTTTTTAGCTGACGAGAGACTTTCGACTTTTTATTTCCTGCTGGCTGAAAATTTATCCATGTATGTTTCTTAACCAGAGCTTTATACTGCTTCATTTTCTACTGATAAAACTTTATACCCATATATTTTCTATTGAAGAAACGTTATACCTATGTACTTTTCTACACATATATTTTTCTATTATACTTACACGTTTTCTATTGATTGAATCGATATGCTTATATATTCTCTGTTGACTGACAGTAGCATGTATATTTATAGATATTTAGTGCTGTCTGGAAGGTTATATATTTACATTTCCCAATGACTGAAAGTTACAGCGATACACTTTTACCCTATGATGAAAATTTCTCATGACATCCAAGTTCATTTAAAAAGTAAATTATAACACAAGATCGATTATGTACAGAATCTCAGATGGAGTGATCGTTCATGACTTCTTCAACATGGATAAGAAGAACGATAAGAAGAAGGAGTGGAGAAGTAGATGAGGGTGGAAGGAGTGTGTGTGTGTGGGGGGGGGGGGGGGNGGGGGAGGAGAGCGGATTGGTGGGAAGGGGTCTGGGTGGTGTTTCTGACGTTTGGGCAGCAGGTGGAGTGTGAAACTCGGGATGGAGAGAGAGAGAGGAGAAATAAAGAGGAAAATGAATTTCCACCCTTAATTGTAGTTTTTGCTTGCCCCGGGGAATCTTCGGCCTTGACCTCTCACCACCACCTGCCTATAAGGGATGCCTCAACCAAGAGGCCATCTGAATAGAGTATGGCCGGTATCACACAAATCAACTCTCACAACCATATGACACATAGCAAAGAACGATCTTTCTTATGGATAAAAAAAAATAAATATATATATATAACCCTTTCTGCTTCGTTTCAGTGACAACTATTCAAAACAAAGAATCACAGCATTCATATGTAAAATCATCAGCATTAAAGAAATGGATGACATCAGAACAATGAGAGACTGAAAAAAAACAAATCTGAATTTCTTTTGTCAATACCAAGTCAAATAATTCCACCGGTAAAAATGTTTTTAAAGCTATATCAAATACAATTCAAGTACAAAAATATCTTTGATCCTAGAAGCCAACATACTTTTACAACTACAGTTAATGCAAATACAAAGTCTAGTACATTGGACTCCAAGCTGAACCATACTGTGAGGAACGCCAATAAAGAGAGACAGAGGTCACAATGTGAGTAACGCCAGTAAAGAGAGACAGAGGTCACAATGTGAGTAACGCCAGTAAAGAGAGACCAGAGGTCACAATGTGAGTAACGCCAGTAAAGAGAAACTAGAGGTCACACTGTGAGTAACGCCAGTAAAGAGAGACCAGAGGTCACACTTCAGCCTTCATCGGAAAATCACATGAGTTGGGGCTGCACAACTCTTCAACAAATTAAAGTCCTTATCTTCATTTCTTGGCCGCCATATTGCAGGCTTAATTTATTCTACGACTTGTTTGCATTTAAAATATCTGA
>BLXT01005203.1:0-13431 GCA_019648995.1 Plakobranchus ocellatus
CTGGACAGCAATAATAATTGTCGACGTACAGCCTGTAACCTTGATCTAAGAGAGGCTGGAGCAGGCGCATGGTCACGTCAAAGGCTTGTTGCTTATCCGCTTGTCCGCGCAGTTCATTTCTATCGACCATACATATCCGGAACTGCTCTCACACAGTTCGCACAACTTAAATCCCCATTTGGTCGGTTTGTTCTTGATGTAGACCTTGAACCTAAAACGTCCCTTGAAGGGGATCATGGCCTCGTCAATACACACCTCTCGCTGGGGCTGGTACACCTCTTTGAACTTTGCATTGAGGTAGTCGACGAATGGTCTGATCTTTTGAATTGGATCATAGTCACGCTGACCGTGCGGCACAAATGAATCATTGTCATTGATGTGCAGAAATGCTAAAATAGACAGAAAACCTTCTCTTACCATCGCTTTAGGTGCAAATGAGGAGTGGAGAACTGGATGGCGTGTCCAGTAGTCGTGGAGCGTTGGTTTCTTGTCCAGGCCCATGTGGATACATATGGCTATGAAGTTCCACATCTCCCGCAAGGTGAAAGGTGTCCACGGTTTGAACCTGCTGCGGTTGGACAGCAACTGTTGGTCCTTGCTGTTGATGATGGCTCGGGCATAATGATTTGTCTCAATCTGTTGCGAGTAAAGGAAAGAATTATAGTAGGCAAGATACAAATTCTTTGTTGGTATGACGATCCTTTTTCCCCACAATTTTTTTTCAAGTCTCAGTCTGAATGATTCATCTTTTAGCTCTGAGAAAAACGCGTACATTGCTTTGAAAACTCTAATTGTACAAGAAATGTAACCAAAAAGAATGTTCAAATTTTCTTTGATTGGTTAGAATATCAAATAATAATCGTTACCTGTGTTCAAAGTATTATTGTGATTTAAAATGAACTATAATCAGCATAATTTATTACCGGTGCTCTAAATAGCTCCAATTATGATAATGATTCACTTTCATCAATTTCATTAGTGTGTACATCTTGTCGGTATTTCTGGTTTAAAAGCAATAACCTGGAATTATTCAGATTGAACGTTTCTTTCGCTATGTCTTACACTTTTCATATGGACAGATAATCTCTAACTGTATCAGGATAATTATCATTTTAGAAGGAACAACAATTCTAAAGCTGGATGTTAGATGTCAAATCTAGATCTCCATCTCCATCCGAAATGAAGCGCACCATCTTTCGTACTCCTAGACTCTAGACTTTAAATAATAATAAAAAATCAATACAGACTTATACTTTACCTTCCATGAATTGATCAGCTCATCAGTGATAAAGAGTTTATAGATCTCCAGAGGCTAAGGATCATCAGACAAAGCCACTTTGATTCCAGGTTGAGCCGAAAATCTTGGCAGTTTCGGGAAGCCATTTATATTCTTTTGCCACTCGCCACTGTCATAATTCTGTTGATCTTGATCGAGTTCAACAACAAGATCTATATCTGGTCCATTGTCAACCTCAGCATCAGCATCATATACAGCCATGTTTTCGTCCTCTGATTCGGATTCTGATCTTACTCTAAGATCGAGATTTACGCTCTCATCGACGCGCTGGGCGGACAGGGTTGCTGTTGAATCTTGATTCATTTTGGGCTGCTTCACGTCCAACATCTAGATTTTCACCTGAGCGAAGAGGAAATCTTCAAACAAATAGGTATCGTCCTCATTACTCTCTTCCTCTCTCTCATTATTACAACTTTCTCCGTCATCCTCATCCTCAGAGCCTTGAGTGAAAAACGATTCTAATACTTATGTGGTGGTAAACAAACCTCTGCGAGCAGCCATTTCGCGAAGTGGAAGAACGGAGGTTATAGACAAGGCGAGATCGCGTGGAGAAATTATTTATAAAAATTCAAAATACTGTCTGAGCACCACAAAATTAATTTCAAACGAACAAAAAATGGTTCTAGAGAAAGTTTAAGTATTGGGTGCTTAAAATATGATAGGCAAAAATTGAAATAAATAGCTAAACTTCTTGATCGTTCTAGAAACGCGGCGTGGCTTGAACGATAAATGAAAATGGATCGTTTGTGGAAAGCGGTGCGTCAGCGGGAAATAATTTTCGACCGCGCTCCACGAAAGCGGCGCGATGGCAAACTTTTAACCCGAGCCTCATCCACAGCTCTAGCCAACAATGCCACCCAAACCACGAATATTGGCTTGAGCCTCATCCATATCTCTAACCAACACTCCCATCCAGATCACCAACATTAGCTTAAGCCTCATCTTTGGCTCTTGTTTGCATTGTTCTATATTTGTTTTTTCTCCCTCTGTGCGCTAGGCACTATATCTACAATAACCGTCCACCCCTACTGAAGCCCCAACCATAACCATTTCCTCTCCATGTTTCCACTATGCAGAATCCTCAATGCTACAAACAATCTTGGAGTGGTGCTCCAATTTGGGGAGGGAGAAACTGATATGCGCTTTGTGTCTGGCGGCCTGGCCCTTGAAGTGTGGGACATCAGCAACCAGTCTTTGGGCTCTACACCTGTCATTGGGATTAAAGTGAGTTGACACGATATTAATACACTTTTTCACTGAAAAACCAAAGGTTTCTTCGAATTGCAGACTTAGTGATAGCAGGAACAAAAGGGTTAGATAAATGTATTTTCCTGTTGTGGTCAAATATGGCATGCAAGAGAAATCATATAGCTACCAGTGACCATTGTAGAGACTTCCTCTATAGGTCTAGCTTTGCAAGCTTCACTCACATCAGTGTGGGAAAAATTTGGCAAGGACTCTGTTGTTCAATATTTGCTTTGGCCTGATTTGTTTGTTAAGATGTACTTCATCCATTGTGTGTCTGATTAGGCCTGTCATTACTTCTATTGATTTTTTAGGTTTATGGCGTGTTTTTTTTTTCAAAAAACTTTTCCCAAGTCACTGCAGTAGTCAATTTATAAGTATTGGCCTTGAGAAGTTGCTGTGCATAAACTTATCTTTTGTTGTCTTTATCTTTTTAACTTTTTATACACGTGTATTATTTTTTTGCTGCTTTTAAAACTATGAAATTATGATTTTCCTAGCCTTTACTACTTTTTCTTAATTTTTTTGTGCTTTTTCACATCATGTTGTCTTAGTTAACCTTGTCAGCTTGTTCATCTATCACTTGTGTTGGACGAGGTACCATGGGTAACACTATGCTGTGAAACCTTCCAACCATTTGTGTCAGAATGAGGTGAAGTAAATAATGTTGAACCAGTGACTGATTTGGTTTCAGACGGGCAAAGCTATAAGCACCACCTTTAGATTTGTGGTGATAATCAAAGTAATTTGATTCCTTCCCTTCAAGACAAACATTGTTTTCATAATGTGAAAGTTAGCAAAGAGGAAACTTAAAATGAGGAAAACTGTTGTAGAGAAACAGAGAGTGAAATGAATCTGGGATATTGTATGCACAGTTTTAGACAAAAATATTAACAACTTAAAGTGTCAGAAATCCAAACTGAATTCTTACGACAAATACAGGTATTTATATTTAATATAAATCAAAACCACCAGTGTATCTACGGAGCTTCATTTGTCTTTCTAACTATCATTCTATTTTTTTTATTTTTTCTCTTTTTATAAATCAGTCTTTGGTAAACGAAGATAATGAGGACTTGGAACTAGTAACACAGTTTGCAGAAAATGAGATCAACTACAATGACACAGAGGCCGCAATATATCTGCCCCAAAATATTTTGAAGGTGAGTGCGTTTGGTGACTATATTGACAAAGATGTTTGGATATATCTAACCAAGCACCTACAGATGTTTGAAAATTCAGGCCCAAACAACGTCTCAATGAAAATCGCTTTGCCAATATATCTCCTTAAAACTCCTGAAGCAATGATTGTTGATCTCACATAACATCTGAGCATGTTTTATGTGTGTTGAGAGGGAGTCCTGAATTTGTTTTTTCCCATGAAAAGTCAAAATCAAAAAAATATTGGGAGATAAATTACAAAGTTTGTACGCCTGGGAAAACTCAAATGTCCGTATATCTAATTTTGAGCTCGAGCTTGACAAAGCTGGAAATTGTATGCCATGTCAAAATTCAGTTCTCCATAACTAATTATTTCAATCATTTCTAAAGCATATGGCCGAAAAATTCATAAACTTTGGAACTTACATATTTCATTCGATTTTTTCTTCTGTGCAAGGGTAACGCAAATTTCATGCAATTTGTTGACTTATTTGCGGACTCAATCATAAACAATGGCAGGAAAATTGCAAACATCAACTTCTGCATGTTAAATATTATTGGGTTTTTTCATTGTTATCTCCCCTAAGCGTGATTTATTGTGCGGATTAACAATGACCTTGATCATCTCATTACTGTGTTCTACATTATAGAGAGTGTCAGCCGATTATTCTTGGTGTGCAAAATTTGTGGTTTTACATTTTTTTTGTAAGTAATGTCTGTTCTAGTTCTCAGAATAATTGAAGAAACCTTATTTATGTTATTACTACGGCAGAGCAGTCACCTTTTCATTCTTATCTGAGGACAGGTTGTAGTTAAATGCAAAATGCTTTACTGTACTCATGACTTTTGTTCTGTCCTATTTTAATTCTTTCAATCCAACCAACCAGAATTTTACTAGCAATGAAAACAACTCTGTCCGTTTGGTCTTGAATGTGTATAAAGACACACGGTTGTACAAGCAAGCAACAGGTCAAGATGTCAACCAAATCGATGGAGCGCTAAACAGTCGCGTCATTGCAGCACAGGTAGAGCAGGAAATAGATTAGGCTGTTACGGGAGTCAATAAGATGGAAACAGAGACTGGTGGGATGTGAAAGGGGTTAATGAGATAGTTCCATGAATTGATTACAGAGGTGGATGGGATGGTAACAGGATTGGTGGGGTTAAAAAGGGGTTAAAGGGATAGTATCCATGAGTTGATGGCATGGTAACAGAAGTTAATAGAATGATTACATGACTGAATGGTGTAGTAAACGAGGTTAATGAGAATATAGAAACATAATGAGAACATGAAATGGTCACAGATCAAATTACTTAACTTCCGTCAAAATTAAAACTAAATATGAATCCAGACTCTCAAAACCTATGAGTCAGGAATGGTCTGGTCTGGTGGGGCAGGACATGGCGTAGCCTATACTAGATGATAATAATACGAGGGATGTCCGAAAAGAAACAGGAAAAGGGGCATAACTCAAAAAGCTTTGATCAGATAAATTTGAAACTCACACAGATTGAAGTTCACTCTTCCACTACTTCTCAACGTAATCCCCGTGGAGATCGATGCATTTTTGCCAGCGCGACAGCAGCGAATTGATACCCACTCGAAAGAAATCAACGTCAAGATTATCAAACCAATTCCTCAATTCACTGATGAGGTCATCTTCTGTCTCGAAAGCCATGCCTCCTAAATGGCGCTTCAAGGGTCCAAACAAACGAAAGTCAGAGGGTGTCAGGTCTGGACTGTAGGCAGGATGAGGAAGAATTTCCCAACCGTAGCGCTGCAGCCATTGCTGTGTAAGGTTTGCCTAATGAGGGGTCGCATTATCGTGCTGAAGCACAACACCCCTTCTCAAGAGCCCAGGTCTTTTGCAACGAATTGCTTCTTTAAGGCGGTCAAGAGTGCTGCAGTATCGGGCAGCATTGATACACTGACCCTGTGGCAAAATGTCTAAGAGGATCACACTATCTGATCAAAACTCTTTGAGTTATGCCCCTTTTCCTGTTTCTTTTCGGACATCCCTCGTATGTGTATCCAATCTGGCAAAGTGAAGCTGCATGACAGGGGATATTTGCCACTAGGGGTGGAGTTGAGCATTCGAGATATCTAGCATCTGACTTTAATGTATGATCAGTAATATGCGACTCTAGGTTTAAAGATGAAAGCAGAGGAACATATAAAATAACAGTTATGAAAATCATCACTGTTTGGGGGGGTGAGTGTTTGTTCCGGTTGTAGGTCGCTTGCCTTCCGTTTGAGATGTGATGGGTTTGTTTCTAAATCAGGGCCAACAAAAAATATTATCTGCTTCACTGTCTTCACCCAGCTAGGTCTTTTGAGATTCTGCAGAAATGAAGACAGTGAGAAAAGTTAAAGAAACAACTCCACAATGCCAGTAACAAAAGAGGTATCTTCACGTCATTTAACTTATCTTCAGGCTAAGTAAGAGAGATCTTTTCTTCATTCACTGTTGCACTGGAAAATATGTAGTGTTCTATTATTGGTCTCGTTATCGTGAAATTATTTTGTTTTGTTTTGATTTTTGCTTTCAGGCCATCAAAGAGTGACAATTTTTTTAGAGTAAAATTTCATTCATAGACATTGTGGTAGTTATTAAAGCGATTTATTGGCCTTTTTTCCTATGGCTGTTTAGCTCTTGGTAAATGGTGAGCAAGTCACAGACTTCCGTGGCCACAAAGTTCTCACCGTGTTTGAACCCACGCGATCTATCGAGTTTGGTGAAGAGCGCAAATATAAGAACACATGTGCGTACTGGAACTACTCAGCCAATTACGGTCTTGGAGCTTGGAGCACCACAGGATGCGAGCTTAACAAAACAGTGGAAGGGCGAGTTGTCTGCCAGTGGAACCACCTGACAAACTTTGCCATTTATTTGGTAAGGTGCAGTGGGAACTCCCTTATCGTCAAGTAATAGAAATTGTTTAGATAAAGTCGAGAAACCAAATCTATAGATAGATTCCCAGCAAAACATGTAGGAAGGGAAGATACTCTGGAGATTAAGGGCAGTACAAACAGTTCTAGGCAGCATGGCATGCTCATCTTCAGAAGGAGGAATTTTTTTCAAAGTTTCAGGCCTTCTATAGGCCTTCTATTGCAGTTTATAGAAGGCTTATTTAAAAGGATTTAGTTAAATTGAAAAGAAAATTTATATGAATTTGACATGAATTAGATCTAAATGGGCTTTTATAAATGTTTGTTTGTCTCCCCTTTTCAAAAAAGATTTTAGTTTTTTAAGCTATCATGAAATCTAGATTTTTTTTTTGTGTCCAGTTGGATAGCTCGATATTATTTTACTTTTATCACATCAGTGTCTTTTTTTTTTTGTAAAATATTCCATTCAACTCTGTTCCCTTGAGTCCCTTGAGGATTTTTTTAAATAACTTGTCCACAATAAGTCAATCTCAGACTTGCAGGCATCTTTGAGGCCATTCCACTGGTGACAGATTCAAATTCGAAATCACAAATAATCCTGTAGATCACAGGGCAGGTTAGGCAACTAATTCACCATCAGCTCCCCTTTTTACTTTGGTGATCTCTGATCTTGTGGCTTGCATTTAATCAAATTTGATGTGAAAAGATTTTGCAAATGTCCCAGCCAATAAATGACTTCAATATTTGGGCATTATTTGCTCACTTTGAGAATAAAAAAGTTATTTGCTACATCACTTAGGTTGTGTAGTATTACCCTTATCTTGGCAACCACGAGCATCCTACAATCCTGGCTTATCAAGCAAAAAAAAAATGACAAGAATGATTTGTTCCCAACTGCATTAGAACTGGCTGTTACTAATAAATATGTTGCTGTTTCCAATTCAATTCACATAAAGACTAAACATTTGAGTGTGTGGAAGGGGGAAGGGGGACGGTGTTTAAGTTGTTTATGTGAACGGCATGAAATCCATTTCTTCCACCAGAGCTTCCGAGAGCAGTCGCAGCTTGAGCACAGAGAAATCCTTGGCATCATCACTAAAATCGGCCTGAGTCTGTCCATCATCGGTATTGTAGGATTCATGCTGTCTTTCCTCTGTATCAGGTATGTATCTGCAGCCTGTCCCATTGTATTGATTAAGGAGGATGAAAGAGACTTGATTGATTAATTGGAATGTATAATATAGATTGATACTTTTATATTGGTTGAAATTATTTGTACAAAGATGCTTGTTCACTGGGCCGGTTGTGAGAGGCCTGCGTAATGAACATAAAGCACATGATTTTGAACGTTAGTTTCTTTGCTAAAATTTGCAGCAAGAATGTAGTGGTTGAATAAATTTCATTAGCGTAAATACTGGGACGAGTTTAGATGAGGTTATTTAATATTCATTTATGAATGCAATTAGGTTGCAAACTGTATTGCGAAGTTGTAAGGATGACAAAGATTGAAGAAAAAATGAAGACTAGTAGAACAAAGTGACAGGAAGGGAAATTAAAGTAAAGTTAAAAGAAAAAGAATGTGTTTCTATATGTGTGCTCTGAATTTTATGGCTCATAAAACTCCTGAACCACTGAACAAAATGACTTCAAATTTTGTATGAAAGATGAGCTGTGGTGGAAGGGTGTGCTGTTAAGCTCTAGATCTAGAAGCCTCCTTCTAATTTTTGTTTTTTTATATTTTCCTCAAAATATAATTCAGAATTTTGTGACCAGCCATATTGAAATGTATAAATTTCCGGTTTATGAATGTTTAGATTGAGTCTATAGAGAATCACTAGTCAATGTCTTTCATTCTGGGCTGTATTGAAGCAAAAATCTAGATTCTAGCTTTGGTATGGAAATCAAGGCGTCATTAGATCTACATCTAGAGAGGCTTAATTTTAGCTTTGCATTCATTCTTGGCTGTATTATTCTAGGTAAGAAAAGCGGCATTACTCATTATTTTGATTATTTTAATTCTAGATTCTAGATTCGTTGTTTGGCATTATCTAGATTTTAGTCTAAACAGGCCTGATTAGATCTACAGATCTAGATTAGATTCAAGGCCTTATAATAGCTTTAGATCCATGAGAATCAAGATCTAAACTGGCAGGAATTCATTACTTAATTAAGTCGTTCAGGAGTTTTTCGAAACAAAAAATTCAAAGTAGCCTACACAAATGTATACAGTATAGTATTGATAATGGAATACTTCGACATCTCATCTTTTTCATGCAGCACGCATGTTATCTCTCTCTCTCTCTCTCTCTCTCTCTCTCTCTCTCTCTCTCTCTCTCTCTCTCTCTCTCTCCTTCTTTCTTTCTTTCCTCTGGATCATAATGTTGTGGTTCCACTCACCTGTTCATAGAACCGATTATACAGCAACTGGTATAAATATATATATATATATATATATATATATATATATATATATATAAAATACAATATATGTATATTAAGCATAATGAAAAGGGATGGGGGGGGAGGGGAGAAAGAGAGAGGAAACAATTAGCTGTGGTGATGGTATTGTAGGAAAGAGAAGAGAAAGGAAATAATGGAGGGAAGGAGAGGGGAATGAGAGATATTTAAGATGTAATAATGGGCAGCCAAATTCAAAATTGGGGAAAGCAAGTCTACACGCTCTGTAGTCAGGACCAAAAAATAAAATGCCTCTCAGATTTCTACAAAGAATAGCCCCTTTTCTGGTATATAAGAAAGTGCCGGCGCACTCACATTTTTGAAATGGGTCTACCTACACGAGACGTGCATCATTTCCAATGTCTGGTCTATAAGATGTGCCAGGTACGGTAACTTTGGTGTCTTCCCATGAGACTTATCCACTTTGATAGGTTGATTCTTGTCAGATTTGGATATCTGTGTTCACTATAAACAAAGATGCACCACAACCACAACAGTGGTTAAACAGTATAGTAAATCAGTCTCTCAAGTTGTAGATTTTGCTATACTTATAGTTGCAGATGTCAATATGCTGTCAAGACAAGAATTTTTACTTAGGAGAATTAGAGAAATGGAAATCCCAATTTTTTTACTGAATCTTTTGTCCTTTACTTCTGTGCAGGAAGCTGAGGGCAAGACTTATGTGGAAGGTTATGTTCCAACTGTCATTAGCACTGCTTCTCTCCTCCATTGTATTTCTGACCGGAATCGAGCAGACATCTGACTATGGGTCATGTATAGCTGTGGCTGTAATCCTTCACTACCTTGTTCTGGTATCTTTCATGTGCATGCTGGTTGATGCAATACTGCAGTATCTCATGTTTGTGAAGCGCATGAATAAAGAGCAGATCCTCAGCTATGGCAACTTCTGGTGGAAAACGGCTCTGCCGTGTTGGGGTGAGTTCAGTGCACACACAGCAAGAGGGAAACAGCTGGTAATCGAGCATTATATAACATTTCAAAATGTTTAAACAATTTTGATTTTCGTTTCTCTCCCTCTCACCACCCCCTTTAAAAGGTCTTAGATTGTTGTTTTTTTTTGTTTTTTGTTTTGTTTTTTTTTATTTTTTGTTTTTGTTTTTGTTTTTTTTTTTGTTTTGTTTTTGGGGGGGCAAAGGAGTTTGTATAAAAGAAATGAGTGGAAG
Source organism: Plakobranchus ocellatus (assembly GCA_019648995.1). Classification (NCBI taxonomy): domain Eukaryota; kingdom Metazoa; phylum Mollusca; class Gastropoda; family Plakobranchidae; genus Plakobranchus; species Plakobranchus ocellatus. Next base: position 10,235 of record BLXT01005203.1, read on the forward strand.
GAACAGGACAGAAGCTGAGTTTCCACAATAGACAGAAAATAGAGGAAACTTAAAAAAATAAAATACAGATAACGACAGTTGGTAAGACCAAGATCAGAACTAAAGAAAGAAAAAAAAATGTAGACACAAGCATAGGGAACATGGGTAATTAATTTCTTAGGAGAGAGAGAGAGATTTGATTTCTGTGTTGGGTACGCTGACAGTGTGATAATTTGTAAACTAAGATTGAATTCTTTCTTGAGTATGTTGTTGTAATAATACACTTTGTTAGGTTTGGGTCTTTTTTTTTGTCTTTTTTCGTCAGGAAAGGAGTGTCAAATGTAACTTTGTCAAAGCCTTTGGCTTAGAAGTATGTCATAACATGCCATATGATACATTGCAAAGTAGGGTACAAGTCTGTGATCAGTACGCAAGAGAGAAATACAACCATAGGAAAATTTACACACTAATTTTGGATTTTGTGTTGGCTTCACAGTAGAAAAAATACACTGGGCAATAATTTCAATCTAGAATTGGATTCTGAAGTGGGTAGGCAGTAAAAAATACACCATTGATAGCTTCCATTACAATCTCAAAGAAGACTAACATAGTGATCGCTATAAGACTATTACGCTTAAAAAAGAGTGGGCATTAGTTGATATGAGTTAGATTTCCAAATGAAGAATGAGAAAAAGGAAGGGGAGAGCAGGCTTCAATACACAATAATGGTTAAAGTGAGAGAGAAAGGAACATCTAAAAAAAAATGCTTATTAAGCATCCACATGTAAGAATTATCGAGACGGATATAGGAGGCAAAGAAATCAATTATGTAATGAAACATTTTGCACAGTATTTCGTTGGCAATTGCATAAGTTGGAATGATGTAGATCAAGTACTGTTAAAATGGAATAAAAACATATTTTTACAAGAGGAGACTTTTGTCGAGGGGCAGATGAAGTTTGACTCAAAATAGTTCAATTTTTATTACTAACCATAAAATAGAGCATCAAAAGGTAAAATACATACATCTTAATCCCATGACAAGAGATGAAAAATATTCTAAAATACACAGTAGTAGAAAACATAATGATAATTTAAAAACGTTTGGCTCACCACAAGGTTTACAGAGAATTGCTTTAATTTGCCATTTCCTTGAGAATAATGAAACATGCAAATTTCGCTGAAAATTTTCAACATATCAGTGATCATATTGAAAAAAATTGAGCCTGTAAGATGTTACCAATTTAAATTTCACCCCCCCTCCCCCCTTCCCTAGGTCTCCCTGTCATACCAGTGATTATCATTTTGGCCATTGACCATCATCTGTACAGGGGCGGAACTCATTAGTAAGTGGTCAAACTCAAGTGGCCTTTTTGAGTGTGAGATATTATCCATTATATACAATAATGCAATGTTTTCTTTATGCTTGTAATAGCTAAGCTTTCACATGATGACAGCCAAAGAAGATATGTGTGTGTGTCAGGAAAACTTTCACTTAAGCTGTTGTTGTAGCCATACTCAGGCTTGTGTAAACGTCACATATTGTATTTTAGATAATGTAATGTATTTCTGGGAGCGGTGGCTTACCTGGCTATTAGTTGAGAATTTTGAATCCAAGTCTAGGATTAATCAATTCTTCATGGCTCCTCTGTGTCCACCAAGCAGTAAATAGGTACTGGTAGTGAGGTGTATTAATCTTCAGACCAGGCAAAAGTAAAGGTGGTGAGGAAAGCAATAGCACACTACCTCATATTGGTGTATGCCAAGAACAATCAGAACCCTGATTCTGGTCCTCCGTACTTTCTGGTCCTCCGTACTTAGACCAAGTTTGGGACCCATTTTATTTTTACTATACTGTGTATTTCTAATTACCTGTTAACAGACAAGCCGCCAGCACTTAAAGTGGCAGCAAAAACCTGGCAACACTAGTCTAGATTACCCATATCAATATTTTACAGAATGGCTTCCCCTTTTGCTTTTTGGACAAATTTCTTGCCTGGAGTTACCAAAGTTATTCTGCCATGGAAAGGACCACGGTAAAAGTTGTAGCTGATCATCGGGATAAAGAAGCACCCTGAACCAAGGCCTGGGGAATTTGTTGCAGCTAACCATCAGGATGAAGAGCAGCCTTAACCCAGGCCTAGGGAAGATGATGTGGCTGACCATGAGGATAAAGGAGCTCTCTGAAATAAGACCAAGGGATGACATCGTAGCTGACCATCAAAATGAAGAGGTATCCCAAACGAGGCCTAGGGTAGAGATCGTTGCTCATCCAAGGTTTAGCAAAGATGTTGCAGCTAACCAGCAGGATGAAGGAGCACTTTGGACCAAAGCCAATACATGTACTAGCGAAGACACTGCAGCTGATCATCAGAATGATGGAAAACCCTGAACCAATGTCAGGGAAGGTTGAAAGAGCATCCAGAACAAGGCCTAGGGAAGCTAGCCATCATGTTGGGAGCGTCCCCTCAAAATACAATGGGGCCGAACACACGGTCTGTCAACGGTTACACACAACAACAACTATTAGACTTAACTATATCGACTGCACGAGAGGTTCACTCCAAATAAAAGGCAGAACACCGGGGATAGGCGACAGAAAACTTATATTATAATAATAATATAAATATATGTAGAAGTAGGAAAGTTACACAAAGAAGAAGATGGATAGATACGAGGCGAGCCAAATATAAGTCCACGCACGCAGGCGCGACAATAGATAGTAATCAGAATCTGCGTTACAAAATCTTATACCGTTAAATAAAGTTAGCAGCGATTAATCCACTCACGAGGAAACTCTCCTCAAAATTACTTCATAGATCAATAGACTTATTGACACAACCAATAGATATAATTAATAGGTATAACCTTTAGATATAGTTTAGAGATACTCTACAGGTATAATTAATAGATAGACTCTACAGATATAATTAATAGATATAAATTCCCACACTGTTCACTCGCACAAGCACACACTTCTAAGCTTAATCCATCCATGATCCTCGTCCGTAGAACGTGTAGAATTAGAATACTCAAATGTCCAAATAAACAAATGTCCAAGTCCTCGGTTCCGACACAACCTTGATCCTGCTCAACTGTTCATGACTTACACAGTGATAATAGTCCTAAACATGTTCATATGCTCTCCACTTACACTCGTCGTCTGCGACAACACTGTCGTTCACCAGACCAGGTGACAAGCCCTTACGCGAGGGACA
>BLXT01005203.1:15994-35807 GCA_019648995.1 Plakobranchus ocellatus
ATCGATAAAATCATAATCCATAACTTTTGGTTACATATTATGAATTTTCAGGGATGCCAAGATAAGAAAGTACTGGATAGAAAAGGTTAGCAGTTGTCTGCACCTTAAACAGGAAGTAGTTTTGCCTTCATCAATCACTGGCACAGCAGGTGAGATTTCTACTTTATAGAGCTTGTGAATCAACCGTAAACATGGGTGTGTGAGAAGTCTTTTTCGTCCACCATTTTTTACAGTTTTTTTTTTGTCAGTATGGGCTTATAATATTGATACTTCTGTATTTTAAACCCAATTTAAGGTACGAACTTATTATATACATGTGTTAAACCAAATCTAAGGTATGGGTCTTATAATATCAATTTTTTTTAATGCAAAGTGCGGGCTTATAATACAATTGAGTTTAACAAAATGTAAGATTTAGGTTATTATATAGATGTTAGACAAAATGTAAGTATGGGCTTATGATATATAGTATTGATATTTTATACAAAATTAAGGTAGCGGTTTACGATATAGAGGTAATATATGGTATGGGCTCATAATATAGATGTCAAAAAGTTAGGTTCAGGGCAGAAGCAGTGTAACAAAAACTAGACTTAGGGTTTATTATTGAACGCACGTCAACTCGAGAGTTCTAGAAAGAACCAGTTTAGGGGAGTTAATTTATGCAAAGCGAAGGAGAATTCATTACGTAAACGAACGTGACTCATGTTCTATTTTTAGCCCAGGGGTTTTTCCTAATGTCTTTTTGAAGACTGCTTTTTTGTTATTTTAGGATTATGATGTAATGTTCTAGATCTATATTTTCGAACATTCTACGCTTGCATTATGGGATAGATTTCCAGAAATTTGTAGAGTTTTCTTTTGAAAAAGATTGGGGAGAAGATTGGTGAAAGGGAGAGACAGAGATATACCAGTATAACACAGAGATCACACAGAGAAGACACAGAGTAGGCAGAAAGTTCATAGAGAGAGTACTCAGAGTTTTTAGAGATCACAGAGATTATAGAGATTGCAGTAAGATCATTGTATAGCGATTACGCAGATTTTTAGAGCTAGATCTAGTTTTCTTATCGACGGCCTATGTGAATATTGTTTGATTTGATTTCCTGCTGTTGAGTTAAATAAACTCAGTTTTTTTAGTTCTTCACACAATCTCCAGAGTTCCGTTATTTTTCCAGCTAGGTCTATATAGATCTAAAGAACTCAACGTCCTACATCAGAGGTATTATCAACCTTTTATTTCTGGTGTTCGTGACAAGCAGTTATATGACGTTGTTTCGACAAGCAATAGGTTCTTTTTTTTCCATGTTGCAGTGCTGGTCAGAGGGTGAAGGTATCTATAACCAGTCCCAGATGATCTGTACCTCAGAAGTTACTTTGGTGGTGTTTTTTTTTTTTTAATTATTATTTGCTTTTTCTGCAAAGAGCAAGAAAGATCATCAATTTCTGGTAGAGCAAGGCGCACTTTGTACCTCACTTTGCAGCTTTCTCATGTTATACCTAGTGCAACTCAGCCCACAACATTCAAACTTAATCATATAAACCACAACACAAGATGCATGCGCGTGTGCCTGGTAAACTTTTTCAGGCTTTGCTTTGCTTGTTTTTCAGGTCGAAAACGTAAGATGTTCACTGGGACACCCACAACACGAGCCACTAACACAACATTTGCTGACAGGACACCAAAGACATCGAACACCAGTATGAGTGTCATTAATGGTGCCAGTTCAGGATTACATGGCTCCCACCCATGGGTCAGGACACCAAAGACATCAAACACCAGTATGAGTGTCATTAATGGTGTCAGTTCAGGATCATGTAGCTCCAACCCATTGGTCAGGACACCAGCTCAGGTTCATGAACATGGTGGCGATCAGATCCATACGGCAGGCACACATAGTGGTTGAATATGGCATTATTTTTTGAGATTAAAGATTCTACTTAGCTGTTCTTTTTATGAATACAATTGTTACCTTCTTCATACTATTACTACTGCAACTGCTACTACTATAGTACTACTACCACCACTAATACTACTACTAGTAGTAGTATAACTACTACCACTACTACTACTGCTACTGCTGCTACTACTGGCTAGATCATTGGGCTCTGCAGAGAAGTTACACAAAGCTACCACCATAACTGTCATCTAGACTACAGGGATAGGTGAAATGTAGTGAATGCTATGAAATCAATGATACGTCACAACTAGATTCTTAGCTTGTTCACACTGAGAGTATATTGTGCGGATGCAAGAATCAAAATTATTTAAGTGTAGGTCTAGTATTTGTTGCCTACCTGAGATACTGAGAGTATATTGTGCTGATGCAAGAATCAAAATTATTTAAGTTTAAGTCTAATGTTTGAGGCTTAGTTGAGATACTGAGAGTACATTGTGCTGATGCAAGAATCAAAATTATTTAAGTTTAAGTCTAATGTTTGTGGCTTAGTTGAGATACTGAGAGTATATTGTGCTGATGCAGGAATCAAAATTATTTAAGTTTAAGTCTAATGTTTGTGGCTTAATTGAGATACTGAGGGTGCATTGTGCTGATGCAAGAATCAAAATTATTTAGGTTTAGGTCTAATGTTTGTGGCCTAGCTGAGATACTGAGAGAAACTGAACTAATTTTGTGAACTTTTCTTTATGTTAATGACATGATTGACCTTGTGCGGTTGCCAGTTTCTTTAGAATTTGTTGCAATAATTACTATTGATATGTTTTCTTTTTAATATTTCCTTTCTCATACTTTTTTTTATTATTTATTTCATGCATCCATGAAACTTTATTTGTATTTTACTATTAAAGATCAAATAACAATCACACACATACACACACACGTAAACACATACAGTTTGTATGTTTTTGTATGCAAGGTACAGATTTTCTCTAAGTTATCAATTTTAAAATACTCAAAAGATAATGTGTTTACAGCAAATGAAAAAACAATTACAAGCATAAACGAAAATCAAGATTTTTGGCTTTTATTAAAAATGAAAATATCTTTTAAATTTTAAAAAAAAAGAGAAAAATATTGGAATGACATGATATTCTCTAGTCGTGGCAGAAAAAGGGATAACATCAACAATTAATCAATAGTACAGGAGAAGGTTATGTTCTACATGTATTATGAAAACAATTACAAATACAATATCAAAGCCCCAAGGAAAAGGAAACGTCCAAATAAATTATTTTAAAACTTCACTATCGTTGTAATTTACTAATATTATTATTATTATCATCATCAATAAAAAAAATATCATCAATATTATTGTTTTTATTCTTAAAATACGCACAAAGTCTTGTAATAGTTAGCCTATTTTCTTTTCAGTTATAGATACATGTATACATAATATTAATATATGCAGTTATACTTTTCATGATCTTGATCTGTTTTCAAAACCATCTCATTACAACAACAAAACCAAGTGCTTGATGGTAATTTCCTCCCATTTAGAATTTCAAGATCCCACATCTCAACTAGCACTACAGACATCCACTTACTCCTCCCAAGCCAGGTCTCTAGTGACAGCATTCAGAACTGGCATAAATACGACTGAAAGCTTCACCTGGGAGATTGGGTGAACCCTTCAAAAGGGCTCTATGGAGCTGTCAATACATGAATCATATTACAACAACTACAGTTGCAACAACGATTATTATTATTATTATTATTATTATTATTATAACATTATCCTCGATGGACTAACAAAGTGGCACTACTTATTTTGGATTTTTTTTTATGATACCAAAAAAGATGTGATGTTTCTTTTAGATTAATTTTTTTTTTTCTTTTGAAGAAAACTGTTTCAGCGTGTTTTAATACTATGAACATCATCTGACAGCTCTTAGGCTCGGAAATGCAATGGTTCTTACATATCATTTTGGCATGAGTCCGAGTTATGCCCCTATGTTAGCCCATTGACGATATATTGTAATCTAATGAAGAAAGCATTCCTATATGAGATAAGTAAATGCACAAGTTTCCAGATCTGTATTTGATTGAGACAAAACAAAGAACATGCAATAAAATCCAAATAAATTTTGTATGCTGTATACCAGTCTGACTACCATAAGGGGTGTGCTCAAACCTGCAACACACAAATACCTGCAGATTTCAGGACAAGACTTCTCCTCACTCCACCACAGGAAACATCAATCAGTGAGAAACAACATGACCGAGCTCAGAAAAAAGGGATACAAGTGGTTTCCTTCACAGATAATACATAAGATTACACATTTTCATTGAGACTAAAGTAGACTGCACCAGCTTCAGGTGCTAAAGACAAGTTAAGAATATTCCAGTATGTAGTACATGTTGGTAAAATAGGGTATAATAACAGTGTAAATCTGACTAGATTAGATATTCCAATAAAAAAACAGAGAGCTTGGTTGAGACAAAACGTTTATGCAATAAAAAATCTTGAGACAGGTTGGTTCAATTGAGTCGCACATCAAAACTTCAGTGAAAATTGGACAAAAAAAAATATGTATTTCTTGACCACAATTAGCCATTGCACTTTAGGCAAATACACTTGGAGGAAAGATAGACTAATACTGACAACATTTAAGTTGTATGAGCAGGAATGGTCATAGGTAAAATATTTTGATACTTAGGTTGTTACCCTTGAAAAAAAAAATTATGTAATTCTGGGAGAAATTAGCACAAAAAAAGGTTAATAAATATGTAAAAGGAGTTTAAAAAACATATGTAATAAAAATACATGAATGTAAAATACACAGATTCAAATCAAAAACATAAACTCTACAAATTTGAGACCCAAAAACCAAAAATTCTGAATCATCAATATGGCAAAAGTGGAATGAATACTGTTCTCTAAAGTGAAACAACATGCAGGTTTGGGGCAAAAGGTAAATCCATGGGATTGAGAATTATAATTAATTTCAGAAAGAGTAAATTTCAAGTTTTAATTTGGAATCCAGCTTAAATGAATTGACCATATTTGGGAAATAAGAAGTAGAAGGTGCAGGTCTCCAGTTTTTCATGGCAATCAAGTGTTAAGTTAAGCAACAGATCTCCATGACAAGCCTAATAGTTGACAAGATTCATTTTCAAAAACCAACATTCTTTCTTTACCTTATCTGATGAAAAAGAAGAAATGAGTGGAAATATGTCCAATTTACACGAAAATAGTTTTACATAGTGAAAAAAAAATCACTAATCAATGTGAGGCTCTTTACTCAAAATGAGAGGCATCTTTTGCCCCAAAACATCTTGATGCATCACAATTGTGGAATGAATTTTTTAAGATAGAAAAGAGGTCATGGTCAGGAATTCAGAGCATAAATAAATAAGCTTAGGGAGGGCAGGTATCATGACAATTGTTAGCTTTAATCATTACAATAAGGGGTGAAGCAGGTTATGTTGTGCAACAATGAGTATGCAATAAGAAAATCTGTAAAAACATAGCAAAAATTAAATGAAAGTGAACACAACAAGGAACTAAGACTAATAGAAAGCCATATATGAGGCAATGACAACAAATCAGCCACAAATTACATTGTGGCTTCACATACAGTAACACAGACTAGTGACTGATTGCCTGTGGTAGCCTCACATACAGCAACACAGACTAATGACTGATTGCCTCTGGTAGCCTCACATACAGCAACACAGACTAGTGACTGATTGCCTCTGGTAGCCCCACATACAGTAACAGAAGCTTTTAAATTTGTCTGCTGTTTTGCATTTCAGATCCCCTTTACACACAGTCTCAATGATAAAACAGTACTTGCAAATATACATGAACTAGGGGTTTTAATAGGAGAATAAAAAAATCAATAAATTAATTTGAACTGTAAAGGATGTAATTTAGACAGGAATGACACTTCTAATCTAGATCTAAAACCATAAAGGTGAATTGGACAATTAGTGACATCAATTACAACTACACAGGAGTATGTCATTATAACATTACAATTAATGTGGCCTAGTCTTAAGCACAAATCAGGTCATTCATTAGCTACATCCTTCATATCAAAGAATTGAACCATATGTAGATCACTCTGAAACTAGTGACAGAACTGTATGTCATTTCCATTCCTTGTCAGCTGTGCCATTGTACAACAAGCTATGTCACTAGTTAGAGCACTTGGGTTGTGCTGTATACATCTTATCTATTACAAGCTATGTCGTTACGAAAGAATTGGTTTGTACTTAAAACACTCTGATGTGACAGTGTTGCATATCTATGCCATGTCAATTATAGGCTCGAGCTCAGGCATAATAAGAGAAATGTATTCTATTTAGAATACAATGGTAAAATAGAAACTGCATATATCAAATCAATCATACACACACTCTTTGTTGTTATAACAGTACTGTGTTATATTAAGAACACTACAATGGTAAAATAGATACTGCCTAAACCATGTGAACTAAACACATTCATTTTGTTGTTATGGCAGAAATGCAAAATTTACAGCAAAGAGTAAGTTTGAGCAATCTTGCAGAATTGCATCCTGTAGAGAAATACTAAGATGACTTTAAAAAATGGGTGTGAAAATTTCAGCAGTAGTGCATTAACATTTATAATTTCATATCACAATAATGATACGGAGGCAGGAATACAGAGCAGTAGTTACTACAAATGAAACAGCTCAGTGAAGGTTACAGTTGAAGGTTTGTAAGGCACAGTTTGGATGACTAGATAAATCACTGAAGAACATGGACTTCATCTTATTGTTTATAAAAAAAATACAGTACATCAACACAGGAAAAAAAGTTTTTTAAGAAACCACCACCCCAAAATAAAGAAAAATGAAAAGGCAATAAAAACAAACACCTAATGTACAATGATGAGTGTAAACTTCTGTACATAGCCACAGAATTACAAAACATGGCAGTTGGATAATCGTTGTAATAATAAATGCATCAGCATATACTTTTGATATGATTGTCGAAATAATCTCAAATCTTTTTTTTTTTGTTTCTCTGTAAACCACTGAATCCGCTCTAGATAAAAGAAAGATCCATTTGGTTTTTGTGATCACAGACTTGATAAATCTCTTAGCATGCAGCACCTTTGCTCTCACAAGATTCGTTGTTTAAAATGTCATGACATAATAGAATACACAAAATAACAGCATTGAAAAAATAATCCAATAGAATATTCTGAAATAAAAACAGCAGTACTCATGTAAATGATCAAAAAAAAGGAAAACTAAAGCAAATAGCAAACCTCACTTTACAGCCATACTTGATGTGAGATTAAAAATCTGACAAGAAATGTTAGCCAAATCAAATAAGATGCTTTGGACATTTACAAACAAGAGCCTGTAGCTGTAGCAGAGTGACCATTCTTGCACTGTTTTACACACATCAATAAAATATAATTATATGTGAGGTATAGCTCGATGGGAGTAAAATTGTAAAAAAAGAATCCGGACCATCACCATTTGATAAGTTGAAAATATTATTGTATGCATAAATATAAAAATACCAATTGGTGTGGGCAATCTTGATATATCAATACACTTATATCTATATTTATATAAAAGGGAGCATGTAGTGCTCAAGAGAAAACAAATGCCGCACAGTGGATTTGGCCTAAAAGTGAGGGCTTGGTCAATTTTGATAGAAAAAAAAAGAAGTTCTTTGATGAGCCACAAGTTTAAGCAAACATCACTCGGCAACATTAGACTTAGACAACTACATTTACTTTATAAATATATATTTATAAATAGTTTTAAATGCAGGCAGCAAGAGATGGTTTCAGGCCATGCCCAAAAGAAATTCAAGTTTCTCTTGAACATTGGACATGATTAATCAGTGTCAATTCACAACAATATGCAAAAAGTAGAAAAAAATACATATTAACGTATCGTGGCAGATAACTTAATATTAAGTGCATTTTTTTTACATAGTATGATCTTTTTAGACCAAATTACTTTGGTTTATATAGGTCTCTACTTTATACAGATATAATAAAATAAAAGAGTCTGTAGTAGTCTCATTCTAATATTCACTTTAGCTTAACCACTACCTATGATAAAACATATTTAGCCTCAAGGTCTCCTATTTTATTTCAAACAGAGTCTTTCACAATTGGCAAAGCTCAGGATCTTTCTAGGCATTTTGGCTTGCAGATTGTGTGCTTTGTTCTCTGGTGGCATTGCATATTTTTATAGCAATAACCAATTGTCCATGAAAAAGCAAGTTAAGCTATGAACATCACACCTTCTCCTCACATTTGCCCCTTCACCCCCCAAAAATAGTGATAAAAGTTTTGTGTATTTTATTGAGAGAAAAGGGAAAGGGCTTTATTGGAAAAAAGAAAACTAGACAAAGATTTTCCACTCAAGATTAGACTGGATCTAGTCCCTCGATGGAGGCATCAGGAACATATCACCTGCGTAAAGCCAATCATAGCCTACAGCCTACATGTTCATGGAATGATCTTTTATGTTTTCTTATTAGCACAGAGGGCAAAAGTTTCAGTTTAGAAACTCTTTTTTCAGTAAATAATAACAATAAAAAAAACAACAATAATGAAAAAAAATAGCAACTCTCTAGTAACTTTGAAATTTCCTTTAAAACTTGCAGTCAATGCATTTCATTGAGTAAGATGATTTTTCAACATAAATATTTCAAGTGCCTCTGATAATCCAGATGAAAAATAAGACTCAAAGATATGATGCTCGGGCCTTAATCGTACGTGTCTGAAGCTTATATCCAGTTTCATAATCTTAGTTCTAATATGCTCAGTAAGAATCTTCTCCCTGTAAGAGCCCAGTAGAAAGTGACATGTAAAAATGAGAGCCAGCTCAAAGTTATTGCTAATTACAGAGGAAATTACAGGAGTTATTAATCTTAGCAAATATTTTTGAAAAGGATGAGAGATTCAACTCTTCTATGACAGCTGTGGAGCTAATGTGAAGCTAATATAGTAATAGTAAGTGCATTGAAATAAAGTAAGGATATATTTTTTGACAAATGTGGAATATTTTGGCTTAAAATCTCAACTGATTCAATTAAAACGGAAAAGAATTATTCCTATGACAAAATCTGAATTAGATTTATATTCCACAAGTGAATCTCTGTGCACGTTTGCTTCAATTAGTCAGAGTTCTCAGTTAAGGGCAAATCTCTAATTTGCTTTTTTTTCCCAGCAGAGCCACGTGCATCAGATCACTTTCAATTAGAACAGTTTAATTAAGCTGATATCATTTTCTACAGCAATCGGCTCACCATTGACATGCTGGTTCAAATTGCAGACAACAACATGGTAAATAATCCCATGGTATCAATTACTCACAACCACTTTGTTCTCACTTGCTCCCTTACATTATAGGTGACAAATTTAGTCATCTTTTTCAAAATTTCCAAGTGTGAAAATGTTGTGATACCAGTTCAAACATGTCCAAAAGTTGCATTTTGATTGGTTTTTGTGCATGTGCCCTGAGCACAGCAAGGTAATAAAAAGCTTTTATTAGCCCCCCCCCTTCCCCTAAATTGGGCTAGGATGTTGGTGATATGGATGTATTGTTTTATTACGAGCCTGGATACAATGTTGTACTATTGTAGGAGGCTTGATATTGATTTAATGCCATGATAAATGTATTTAAATTTTTTAGCAAGGTACAACAGAATGAATAAAGATACTTAAAATTTTGGGGTTTTTTTCCTGAAAATTGTTACATGCAACATTTGATTCATTAAACTAGCCTCAAAACAAATATTCTTTTTTCTTTTTTTTTTTTTAATCATGGATATTTAGACTAATTTTAAAAGATGGCAAATCATTTATGCCTAGTATAATTATGAATATTGTGTTTTCCTGAACCAAACAAAAATAACACAGGCGAAGTAGCCTGCAAGGCAATATTTGCAGAAGATGATTTCAGGCATCATCAGGTTTACTATTTTTTTTCGCTCGCTTGTATTTGGTATTGGAAAGTTTGCTGCAAGCGTCTTGGCTCTCTATAAACCGCTGCTGGGCTTCCTTCTTCTCTGCCTCTTTCTTGAAGCGATCTGGGTGGTTATCTTTGGCCAGCTGGCGGCATCGCTTTGTGATTTCCTGCTGGGTTGCAGTTTTTTCTAAGCCTATAACCTGGAAAAAACAAAAGGGTGTTCAATAGTATGATGATTAAAATATTGTAACAGAGAGGTGAGAGTTAACTCTTTATCCATTCAAAGCTGAACATTGTATTTTGAGAAAATTTATTAAAGAACTTTTCAAACAATATTAAGTTTTCCACACTGCAAACCTCACAGAATTGAGGTAAAGTTTCAAGGATTTGAAATGTTCAATGTATGACTTGTGATGCACTTGGACTCATTTCAAGTGCTCTTTTCTTACACAGAGTCAACAAGATAAATTTTTTTAACAAGCTTGGAAAAATTTATGTGAGTTATTATAGAGTAAAACTTTTATGGTTACGAAAGAGCTTTACAAACTTAGTATTGAGATCATTAAGAGCCTGCTATTTGAATATCGAACTATGATGTTTTTGTAAACAATGTTCAGACTGACCTTTAAAGCATTTGCTTCTCCGTATATATCCAGAAGGCTTTTGAGGTCCTCATATGCTTGCCACACACCTCTATGCTTATAGATCACATAAACAGCGTACAAGGAATCCTTTGTCTTCCGCCAAGCCTCCGACTTGAAAAAATTGTTGAGAGCCTCACGCACTGGAATTTGTTCACCACCATTGATAGTGATTTTACCATTGTAATACATCCCGTATGCAAGAAGACAGAGCCAAAGAGTTGTACAGAAGAAATAGACAGTCAGGTTCCTACAATGTCCGCGACGACGCCGTTTCCCTAAAGGTCTCAGCGGCCTGCCTTCTTCAGAGAGAGGAGGTGGGGGCAAGGGTCGCCACCTCAGGCCTTTGTAACAGGTTAATCCACACGCAAGGAAGGCACTGATAATGGCGCTGGTTGGTCTATAGATCAGCCATGGTATAGATGCTAGCGAACCTCCTAGGGGATACCAGATAGAGCATTCCAACTCTCCTATGTTGGCAACAAGATAAACACCTGTGCACACAAAAAAAGACAATTTTATAAGAAAACATTAATAGCAAAAGTAAAAATGGATGTAAAGCAAATGATTTAATACATATTATACATAGGAAAAATATAATATTTCAAAAATTATACACAAATCCATCTATATATAGATGTGTGTGCATAACAACTATACTGCAGTGCATATTTCAAGAGTAGAAAAGGAAACCAACCAATAATAAAAAAAAATTCAAGACTATTTTCAAAAGAAAGAAAACAAAAATGGAAAAGGGAGGTGACAGAAGAAAAAGTAAAAAACCTAATGAAATAAAGAAAAAATGATACCTTACTTTACCTATCCATGGTAGCTCCAAATAAAGAAGCAAGATACTTGACAAGGCCCTTAGAGTGGTAGCTCTAAATAAGGAAAGGGGATGCTTGATAAGGCCCTTACTATGGTGGCTTTAAATAAGGCCCTAGGTTCCAAGTAAAGTTATAGGATAGTTGATAAGGCCATTCACAAAGATATAAAGAAGAGGAACAGCTGACTGACAACCCCTTTACCAAAGCTAGCTCTATTTAAAGGAGAGGAATAACTGACTAGCAAGGTCCTTACCAATAGTGGTTCCAAATATGACAAGGAGAGCGGTGACACAGCCATAGCCAAAGTAAAACCAGGGAACTGATTCTGTGTAGATCTCTGAGGCAGAGGGCAAAAGACCACAGAATACAAAGGCCAGTATGATGCCCAAGATGGCCATGCCAAGAGACCTAAATATGCCGCAGGTTGGTGTTGGACTGGTGGTAATTCTGTGAATGTGTATATAACGAAATGTTTCAGTACCAGTAATTATATACTTTCAATGCAATTTTCATAATTAATTCATTATTTACAAACACTAAAATACATACACCCACGCACACACACACACACAAGCACAGAAATGAAATAAAATTTAAAAAAAACATAGAGTATTGGGCGCACTTTGCTTACAAATTGATATATATACACATGTTTATATATTATATATATTGTATTGATCAGAAAAGGCATCTCTGACAATGGGATGGTGGGGCTTAAGATACTGCAACGGTAAATAAAGTAAAGATTAAAATAATTGCTTCCCAGGGTTCTTTCAACTTTGGACACAATTCAATGCATTTGTGAAACAATCTAAGAGGTTTGAGACACAAAATATGTTTTTAAATCTAAATTGCAATATATAAATAAAATCAAAATCCATAATTATCATTGAAGAAAACCATCATTTATTCAAAAGAAATAAACAAAGCATCTAAAAATTTCATTCATGTGGTGTAATTTTTTTTTAAAGTAATTTGGTCATCCGCTCTGACGCAGTTAAATGTAAAAACCTATGAGTAAAGAATTTATGATTGATCATCTCTTGTTTAAAAGCTGTGAAGCCATATATAAAATTGTCTTTAAATTTTTACTATCAGCAGTAACATTGAATCTTTACTAATTTAATTCAGGTAGAACAAGGGAAACTTTGGTGCAATGCCGACGATGTAAGAAACACATAAATTATATTATAAAATGTTTACTTTTTAAGGATAAGGATGCATTAAATGGTTTGAAAATGATAAAGACCTGTATGTGCGAAAACAATATGTTTTTACAACATGCTTACTTGTCCATATGCTCTTTCTGAAATTCTTTGTCAACATTGCTCCATTTGACATATGCTGGGATGCGTATTATGTCTCTAAACCAAGCTAGACCAAACCCTCCTCCAAATGTAACAAAATAGGCCCAGGCTTGGTCACAGCGGCCCAGGTAGACATGATGCAAACCTAGCCACCCTCCAAATAACCATAACATATAGGTCAAAGTCTGACTAGCCATTCTTGCCTACTGGTGTTAAATGGTAAGTAATAGCTTTAATGTTATAGCTGTCAATTTCTTTTTTTGAGATTTCCCTTTTTTACATTAAAAAGAAAAGAAGATGTCTTGGAATAAGGTTGTTTTACTGTTGTTGTCTAAACTGTTTTCATATGCAATTCATCCTACACTAAGAAAATCCCTCTGGCTGCCTAAAAGGTGCTCTGTTGTATTCCAAGGCACTGTTGTAATGAGCTGTCTTAAGTCTTCCAAGACAATGTTATAGTAAGCTGTCTTAAGCGCTCCAGGACTGCCGTTTAAAAGCCATCAAGATTTATCCAGAGAATCCTATGTTGCCTGTAGGGCATAACTCTGTGGAGAGAAAAAAGGTAGGCCTAAAATGATTTTTCATATCTGTATTTGTTATTCAACAAAAATTAAGTTAAATGTTTTATAAAGTCTAAAATAACTATCCTTTTAAAACTACTAGGCATAAACACAGAAAGAATGTCCTTATACACAAAGTAGACCACCAATACAATCTCTTTATAACTTCATGAAATGATAGAAAAATTTTGCTGGGTTTCTTCCCTTCAGACATGATGTAATAGATGTAAAGAAAGTCGGGCCCTATGAGAGAGATGACTGATGAGGAGAGAGTGGTGGCATTTTGCCCTGCCTCTTTACTCTTTGTTTTGATTATTTCAGTATTTATAACTAAGCACGAGAAGAATATGTTTGTTTGATGGGTTGTGGATTCTATCTGTGTCTCATTATTGTTAGAATTAGGATCAAAGTTACTGACCTGTTCATGGTAGAGAGAAGCTAAGTCTAGAATGCCACACTCTCTGTCTAGCAATACACATGCACAATATGACAATGAACAATATCTCTAGGGCTTGTAGCACTAGTAAAATTTAAAACAATAACAGTGTAAGCAAAATAATATTTTGCTAATTGATTCAACTCCTAAAATGGTACTGGATTCAGCGCAATCAAAATACAAATATCTTATTGTCATTTCAGTAAAGAGCATTCATTTACTTTCAATTTGACAAATTGATTATGAATGTGTGCTGCTGTTTGAGTCAATAATTAACAGGCCTATTAAAAAATAAGTACAGGGCACTCCATTTAATTCGACATTTTCCTTAATTCGACACTTAAAAAGTCCCTAATAATTTCCTCTTAATCCGTACTAACAAAACTTTGTTCAAATCCACGTGCTGCTTTCTCATTTCTCTTAATTCAACAGTTCCCGTCCGATTTTCAGATCAAACTGAACTAAAATGCTATTGTTTTGCCGCCTTTTGCAGCAAAATTAATTTGCCTGATAACACAGACTATTCATTGTGATTGAGTCATTTCAGGGGTGATGAGATTTGGTATAGAGGGTAAGGGGTGCACAGGAGAGGAAGAAAGGTGTGACATTAGGCTGGCCTAGACTTAACAATGCGATATTCCTCGATGACAGTGTCAGGCATTTCCTGCTAGGTACCACACATGTGCATGTGTGCAGATCTGGCGGTGAGGTAGAAGACTGTGCTTGTTAGTGCTGCTATATTTAATAATCAATACTTAGATCCAGGCAAAAGACTCCCCACCCCAACTTTATTTTTTGCTATATTGCTTTTTTTTTCCTCAAAATTCGACATTCTTATAATTCAACATGCATGGCCTGGCCTCTTTGATGTCGAATCATCAAGCGTGCACTGTACAGAGTGCAAAAGCAGCATAGGGAAATAACCTATCAAAGAATAAAGAAAAAACCAAAACATTTGAACAGTTTAATTGGACCGCTAGTTCAATAATCCTTCCAACAGCAGGCCCGTGACCTAAACTAGAATGCAAGCATACCATTGCCTTGTTTGCAAATAAGGAAGTATTTTCCTATCTTAGATTGATATAAATTGTTACAAAATGGTAGGGGGCTAAATCTGCAATGCAGGGTAGAAGCTTCTATATAGAAAAGGGCCTACATTTGTCTGTGAGGAAAATGATTTAGCATAGGCCACCATCACCATGTTATTAAAAAAAAAAAAATTTTAAAATAACAGCATGCTAAAAATAGAAACAGATGAAGCAATAGAAACGATGAAATATTTAGCTCTGAGCAAATATATTGCTTTTAAAATTTTTAGAAGAAACAAAGTTGTGGATAAGCAATTTTCTATGCACACCACAAATCACTCGGACTTGTTCACAAAAGAAAAGAAAATCTATGACAGCTAGACACTAAACAGCTTTTCATATCATGGAATAACCATTAAATTAGATGAGAATGTGATTCATTTTCTTTAATTTATATGTGTTTGTTTTAAGTCACTGCTAAATAGCAGCTGATCGACTAAAGCTCAGAAGTCACTCTTTAACATTGTGACTAAGGGTTTCATTTTTCTCATAGAGTACGAATACCGTGTAAACACGGTTTTCGTTTTCCTGACCACTCCTTGTTCCAATGCTATTTTTTTCCTTTGACGAACCATTTGAGAATAAGGGAAACCACTGTGCGAAATTTTCCTTCCTTTCCGTGTGCAAACATTTAAATGGCTTCTGTGAGAGAGAAATGAACAGCACCAAAATGTTCAACTTCTAATGAAGTTGTCGACATTTTTATGCCTGATGGCTCTGACCTTGAAAACTCCGAGTCTGATCTAGACCTAGATTGCTCTTGGAGTGAGTCTGAAGGTAGGTAAAGGTATGTAAGATATAGAGATCTAAAACTTACTAGGATAACTTGATCTAAATTTAGATCTAGATCTCCCCTGTCATGGCTGGCAATCAAGTCTGGTGAAATCCAGACAAGGACTCTATCTAGAGATCGAAATTCTCTATGGTAATTTTTTTGTAGAACTGGTTCTATTCACATCAGCCCACACTCTGTAGATCAAACTAGAATCTGTATAACTTATTCCATCAATGGCTTGTATGTTGATCTAGGCTTATTCACTTTCAGATTCTAAGATCTAGATCTAAATAACGTTTCCACAAGCACACCCAATGCCCACTTATGATGAGCTTGATGTAATTATCTGTCAGGTTTTCAGACTTGATCTAGATCTTACTCTTGATCTAGAATTATCACAGGGACAGAAAGTTAGTTCAATTAGATCTAGAATCTAGATAATGTGACAGTGTGTAATTTTTTTATTTGTATGTTTTACATTTATGTGATAGAGTGCACTTTTTCCACGATTTTCATTTTTTTAATATAGATCTATGAACTTTGTTTGTGCCACTCCCATTTTGCATCTGGTGATGGTCACAAGAGGAAGTGGGCTCTCTATGAGTATGACCAGCCCAAGCTTAACTACCTCCACTGCGTCTACCCCTTCACCTAATGATCCAACCTCATCATACTTACTCCCACCGCACCCACTATACCCACAACTGCCTTCAGTGATGATAGCTAGTGCAACAAGCTGGACAGTTGCCCCGATCCTCCCACCTTCACAGGTTCACTTGCTCTACACATTCCCAAAGATACCAACAGATTTTTTCTCTCTTCTCTTTGATATGGATATGCTGAAGCACATCGAATCTGAGAGCAACACCTATGTGGCAAAAGAGTTGTCAAAATAACTCTAAAGCCCCACAGCCTGTTAAAAAATTGGAAAGCCATCAAGTTGGAAGAAGTCGAGGGTTATTTGTGTATTTTTGACCACATGTCCCTTGTCCACAAAAAGAAAATATCTGATTTTTGGTCAATGTAGGAAATTGACAAAACAACTTTTGCTTCGAAAATCATGTTCAGAGACAGATTCATGCAAATTTTACTCATGCTTCACCTCAATGACAATGATAGTTGTATTCCTGTCAGCTTGCCAAACCATGACCCCCTGCACAAAGTTCTTGGACCATCTAAACAGAAAGTTCAAGGACCTGTACACCCCTAAGCAAAAAATCGCTATTGACGAAGCTATCTGTCCATGGGTGGGACGTCCAAGCTTTCATGTCTACAGGATGGTCAAACCCCATAAATTGGATAAAAAGTTGTACGAACTTTGTGAAAGTTCCTCTGGCTATATATATATATAATATATATCCCTTGAAGTCTCCACATCCACCCCAGGGGTCAGCAACAAACCAATCGATGTACACATGATGGAGCCCCTTCTCTCTAAAGGGTGCATAATTATTATTATACCTATCCCCAATTATCCTAGGCCCTCATTGAAAAAGAAACCATGTTAGTTGCAACAGTCACAGCAAACAGGAAAGAAATGCCAAAGACCTCAAGACTATGACTTCTCTTCCACAAGGAGACTAAGCTTTTCACCAATGAGGACAACTGATAGCGCTTCGATAGCAAGACAAAAAGTTAGTCTCACTACTTACCACAATACATGACCCCATCAAAAAATCAAAAAGATGAATGTCCGCACACATACCAGGGAGAAGGTGAAACCTGTGAAAGTACAGGACTAAATCCTCAATATGGCGGGATAGACAGATCTGACCAACTCATTGCTTACTTTCCAATGCAACGCCGCACAATAAAGTGGTAAAAGAAAGTATTTTTCCACTTCTCCACATGCAAGATCAAGACCCATATCTTGCACAGCAAGTATCTCACATCAATGAGTGAAAGGCCCCTCAGACTCAAAGTGTTTGTGAAAAGGCTACCGCTAGGGACAGAATTGGCCTGCAGATACTACTAGTGTCTCACTGAAGAGCCTGATGGGAGAAACGTCATAGCAGCTGCCCCCATCAAAGACAACATGGGCCTTTACGAGTGTCACTTTCCTGATTGGGTGCAAAGCGCTCCATCTAAGAATCGACCAGCTTGGGACTGCAAGGTGTATGCAGACATCAACAAGAAGCACACCCCTGCAGAGAGGTCCAGGAAACGAAAGTAGACTATCAACTGGAGCAGATAGTGCAAAGTAGTACTTTGTATTAGGCCACACTTTGAGGTGTATCACAAACAAAAGAACTACTGTTGACTAATGAGTGCATTCAGACAGTTGGATAAAACTTTTTTTAGTGGAAGTCATTATAAATTTTGTCAAACTAACTTGCTGATTACTTTTTAATCTGCGTTTTGTTCACAAGGGTTTTGAATGTTGAAAGCCAAAAAAAAAAGTTTGAAAGCAAAAATACAGCATAAAAAAAAACTTTGTATAAAATGACATAAATATTTCACAGATTATCATATTATAAACTACCAAGTACAGCAAAGTTCATAAAGCTAGCTTTATTTTTTATACTTTGACACATTTTCAAAATATCCCCAAACAGGCCAGTGGCATTGTATTAACAGCACAATTTAGCCCAGTGCTCAGTGAGTTAATATCAAGCAATGATCTTGCAGATTACTTGATGTTTTTACTTTGTTCCTACACTGTTATTGTGAATGGAAGAGTCGTGCTGCTTGCATCACGAACAAGACACATGGGTGTGTGGTCTGTTACTGACTGATAGGGCTTTGGCTTGTTATTCTATCTATACGATGTATATTTGTTTACTTTGAATTTTATGTCACATAACACTCCTTAACCACAGAACAGAATGACTTGAAATTTTATATCAAAGATTAACTGTGGCAGAAGGGTGCGCTGGGTATATCTAGAAGTCCAAATGCTACCTCCTTCCAGTTTTTTTTGTTTTTACAGTCGAAACCTCAAAAGCCGAAGTCCCATTATTTAAATTCCTCAAAAACCGAAGTATTTGCGATCTGAGGTTTTTTTTTTCTTCTTTGGCTTTGTAAAGTTCGAACTCATTATTCAAAGTCAAAGAAAGTCGATTCTCAAAATTCGAAGCCCACACAGCCACAAACCGCAAAAAGCAAAAAAAAATGTTTCCCTTTCACCATCCCCAAAACAATGCCAATCAGGTTGAATCACCGTTTCAACAAAGCGGGCCTACTCCAGGGAGTGCCATTAACAACAAGTGAGATAGGGGAGAACTCAAACTAGCTTGAGAGGGGGGAAGTGGGGTGCCAAATGCAGGCCTAGAGCGGGCACGCGAACTGCCAGTACCACACACTGCCACTGGCTCAGGAACCTTTCGCTGCAGTCACGCTAGGTCTAGATCATGTAATACGCTGAGTCCTGTGGTTACCAATACCTCCTAACCATCATTGATCGCAACACTCGGTGGCCACAGGCAATTCCTCTCCCAAATATTACAATTGCCGAATGTATTCAAGCTCTGGTGAGAGGTTGGATCTCTCGCTTTGGCATTCCTGAGGACTTAACATCGGACCGCGGTTCACAGTTTACCCCTCCGTTGTGGACAGAAATCGCTAGACGCCTTGGAGTCAAGGTACACCGGACAACAGCATTTCACCCCAGGCCAACGGAATGGTCGAAAGGTTTCACCTCACGCTCAAGGCTAGGTATCTAGGTCCTGAAGTACCGTGCAGACTGTGCTATTCGGTGTCAGGGAGTTATAAAGGTTATCAGCCCAATAATAATTTCACACACTGTCAGCTGCAACCGCAGGAAAGGGGAGATGGTGTAGGCACTGTAAGCTCGGGGTGAGACAAGGTGTGCTAGGCGTGACTGGAGTGAGAGGCACTGTGCCTTTTTTTGTTTTGTTTTGTTTTTAATTCCTGTCGATACTGATACCAGTAACATGGGCGCCTAGAGGCTAGCACTGCATCCACCGTCTGGTCCCACCATTACATCAAACACACACGTACGCCGGTCAGCGTCACAGATCCCGACACGTGTGTATCCGATTAGATCTAGATCTATCACTTGTTGCACTGCTACTCATGTGGTATTGACGCATTACAAATTTCTCCTCGTTTTTTTAATAGATTTTGAATTAAACTTTGAACAGCTTCGTATTTTCTACAATTGAAAATGTCATCACTAAGAATTAAAAGTTTGTCATCGAGCAAGGCACTGATGACATGCGCAGCTCATTTTTTTCATTTGAAACCATGTTGCGAGGAGAGCCAGGCAGTCTGTCATCACTGACCACTTTAAGAATAAAGCTGCCAACTAAGCCAAATAGTCAATACAACCATGGCCCTTTTCAG
>BLXT01005203.1:275298-286073 GCA_019648995.1 Plakobranchus ocellatus
GGGTACATTACTCAAGAAGATTTTTCTGGGAAAAAATAGATATTCACCACTTACAACTGAAAAAAGTATGATGGACGAAGGAAAAAGACAAAAGAGAGTGTTGTGGAGGAGTGGAGAGGCAGAGAAAGATCAGATAGGAAGTGGGATATGGACATTTCGAATATGATGAGGATATTGCTTTAGGAAGTGGGATATGGACATTTGGAATATGATGAGGATATTGCTTTAGGAAGTGGGATATGGACATTTGGAATATGATGAGGATATTGTTTTACGTAGGCAGCAGGATTAGTGGTGAGTAACCTATTGAGACTGGAAATCAAGGACACAGCTTATAACAAGCAGAAAGTTGATGTATGATGGTGTTGATGATAATGGTGATGATTGAGATGAGATAATGATGACAGGTTGCTACTGATGATGATAAGGGGTTTTGTTTGGTTTGTTTTTTTTTGTGTGTATATAGCCAGTTCACAAGGTGATCTCAGGTTTTCAGGCCATCTTTTGGGCTGGGGCAGGGTTCAAACTAGTCTCAGGACAGGCATGCTATCCACTGTGCCACCAACACCAAGATGATGAGATGAAGGTGATGATCATGAAAGGAGTTGATGATTATGATGACATTGCCAAAGTTTTTCCAAAGTAAGATTTAAGCAAAAAAAAAGGAGAGAAGTTAACATCAGAAGTGCTATCTATATTCTTCATACTGAGTACTGAATGGGAATTTAGTGTAGCAATCCATAGCATTTTAACCTGCCTCTGGGATGATGGCTGTAGCATTTCTTTTTCTGCTTGTTTTCTAGAGTGGACATGCAAGGATGACCATCGCCAATGTCCATCCACTAGACAGTGTATCCCTTCCTCATGGTTCTGTGATGGACAGAGAGATTGTGCGGGGGGAGAGGATGAAGATCCTCAGCATTGCTGCCCTAACGGGAGATGCAGTAAGTGTTGGTGGTAGAGACAGAAAGCCTAACACTAAATGTTAGTGCAGTACCATAGAGCCTGAAATGAACATCTAGATCCTGGCTAGCACTGCAAAAGACATGTCCTTACTTTCTTGTCGCACTAACGAGCGGCATACTAGTCTAGATCTAGATCTTACTTTGCAGCACAAGCAAAACTTTGGCTGGTTTTGTTTTTTTTTTTTTTTTTCAAATAGTCTGAAGTACCTGAATAACTTAGATCTTTGAAGAATTGAAAAAAAAAGTTTATTCACTTGACGAAATTATAAATGAATGTCGTTGATGATAATTTGATGATTAATCTAGATCTGAAAATTGTAGTGCAAATCAAATGTGAGCCCCCAAAAGAGACACTGCAAAACCATTGTTCTAGAAGAAACTGCTGTTCAGAGCTTAGAGTCTGCTCAAAGAGCAGCCTTATAGTTTTACATTACTTTTTATGATCACAGTTTCTGTTCATGTGGTTCTATAATTATTATCCTTTTTTACGATGAATATCATGGCGTTTTTCAGCTGCTGTTGTGTTAGTTTCTGTTAATGAAAGTTATCGCTGTTTCTGTCCATTCTACTGGACCAGATACTGGTGGTTGTGATATTGGTCAGTTCATGTGCAAAAAGGATGGGCAGTGCATTAGTTATGACTTCAGATGTGATAATGAGTATGACTGCTCGGACAAATCAGATGAGGTGAGTCTTCATAAAACAAATTGATTGAAGTAGAGCATGTAACTTTTTTTATCGAGAAAGAATGAAATTTTTTTTTTTTTTTTTCAATTATTGTAGAGGAGTGGAGAGGCAGAGAAAGATCAGATAAGAAGTGGGATTGTTAAATACATCATAAAAGTCTTTTTTGAAGTTACTCTATTTAATAATCTCTTAAGAGTCTTGAGTACAAATTACAAAGTTCATGATGATTTATAATTCTGGCAAAGTTATTTGCATTTCTTTTACTTGGGTTAACATTTCTCCCATTTTTAGAAGAAAGACACATTTTGGTTTTAGCTAAATTTTAGGCTAAACAATTTTAAAAATCACGCATCTGGGTATATTTTATTATTAAAGGGAAAGACCTCAAAATTTCTTAGAAAAGAAAATAAACTAGTTTAAGAGATAAGCGGGAGGACCCTGATAACTTTTCTCTAGCAAAGTTTTTTTTTAAAGCACTAGCAGCCAGTCTGACAGAAGCAAAGCTGCAGCTATGATCCTTATGGCATAGAGCTCTTTAATCCATACACTGTTAGAAATGTGCAAATCAGCAAAGTTTTTTTTATTTCAATTCGGAGAAATCTGATATATTGAAATATTTCAAGGCTTTCAAATTATTTTTTTTCCAACTTTTTGTACCACCAATTATCGTAAACTTTGTTCATACAGGTGATGGCTTTTCCAAATCGATCAAGATGTGCAGTTTCCTCTCTAAGTTTTAAAAGATTTTAATATCTCTAACCCTAGTTTAGGAAAAAGATATTTTACACCTTGTTTTTCTTCCATACTCATTTTTATACTGTCCCCTGATTTTAAGATTGATTTAGCCACTACAATATTCCATACCTGTTTTTTTTTTATTTTGAGCTGAGCAAGTTTAGTGAATTTCATTGTTCCTGAATTTTTATCTAGCTGTTTTGTTTTACCAATTTTTCCTTGCAGATGAATTGCAAAACTCACTGTGACCCAATGAGTGAGTTTAAATGCCACAGTACTGACCAATGTGTGCCAAGAGTGTATGTCTGTGATGGTCTTCCCAACTGCCACGATGGCTCTGACGAGAAGGGATGCAGTAAGTTCTTCCCTTGCCTAGTATCCTGCAGTGTGGGTGACATATATAAACGTGTGTAAATGACGTTTCAAATCTGCTTGATGAGATGCCCAGACTGCGAGAATAAGTTATCTCCATTTCTTTATGCATTGTGAATCTGTAGGATGCCAATGGGAAATTTCTGTATGTAGAACAATTGGTCATTTTTTCTTCTGCAAGTGAAGATTTCTGTTTTAATTCCATCAGGTAAACCTTCAGGTCTACCATTTTTTGGATTTTCCACGCAAATATAGTGTATTATACCTTTTATTTTAGACACCCAGCTTCAGCCAGGTGGTTACAAAAGGCAGTTAAGGTAAGGTTGCCACAGAGCACAAGCTCAATCCTAGTATGGGCAGAGTTTGAACCCGTGACCTTCACTAGATCACCCAAGGTGTCAATAGAAGATTGAATTTGGAAAAACCACCATCTATTCTTAGAGGGGTAGACAAACAAACGTTTTTAATAACCCATCTAAATCTTATTTTCTGTTGATTTCCACTGATTTTTTTATATGAAGGAACCAAGTCCACTTAAGTTAGCCTGTTATAAACTTTTAAGTGCTTTCAAAGGTCTGAAAGTTGTTAAAATCTAATTTCAGAAGATGAACACACGATGTGGCCTAGAGCTATTTGCACTACCTAGATCTCTAGGTTGCCTGTCCTTCCTATTTGTTTTTCTAGTTGGCTATAAGTAGATTAGGTTTTCCAACTTTATGTAGGACATGTCAGTTCTGATTATTCTGTGTGATTTATTCTACAGAAAAGTCTGCAATTACATGTAGAAGAGACGAGATGGTCTGTCCAGAGGGCATTTGCCTCAAACTTCAGTTTAAATGTGATGGAATAAAAGACTGCCTGAAAGGAGAGGATGAGAAGGACTGCCGTAAGTTTTACCTGCGCTGTGGGTTGGTTGTCTAATCTACTTCAAATTTCAGTTTAAATATAACACAATAAATAAAAAAAAAACCTTTCTTTGGGTGATGAAGTGAAAGTCTGTTAAAAACTTTTCCTCCATCATTATTAGCAGCCACAGCTGTCAGCCTCATTCTTGTTACAAACTGCCCTCTTCCTGTCACATGCTCACAGGTTGAGTGGACATGTTTACACCTGTTCAGTCCACATAAACGACTGGGTTGGGTAGGGTTTGTATAGTCTGGAACAGCAACAGCATTTGTTACTGCGTTGTTTAGCTACTACAGGGTTTTTATACTATTTATAGAGAAATTGTTTGTGTGTGTGTGTGTGTCTAAAAGTGTACACTGATAGCAAATGTAAAACTGCCAATGCATCGGTTGAGTTTCTATGTATTTTCTAACAAAACCATGGAAGATTTCTATTTTATGTGTTTGATTGGGAAGGCTAGGCTGAGGTAGCAAAACACTGAGTTGAGCCTGTAAGAATGACATTGCACCTTTAAATTAAATCTTTCCATTCTCACTTATCAGCCAAGAATACAACAAAGAGTTGCCACTGGTCTCAATTCCGATGTGATGATGGTATGCAGTGTATTCCAGCCACATGGCAGTGTGATGAAGATTTTGATTGTCGAGACAAATCTGACGAGAAACATTGTGGTTAGTTGGTTTTTTTGGTTTTTAAAAAAAAATTTTTTAAAATAAAAAACTCCTCAGTCTCAACTGAAATGATTTGTAGACCCTTTTTATATCAATGGACTGTTTACTTCATAATCTGCTGCATAGTAAAGCTTGTTTCTTCATGTGTCACAGTAGGGGTTTGTTTTATTATTACCGTCACCAGTGTTATCAAAGTTAGTATCTTCACATTTAGGCTCATATTGCTGTTGATGTTACCATTATCTTCACCATCTTTATATCCTCTAAACAAAGCTCTGTATCTAGATGTTCCTCAAGATGGCATGTCTAAATCATCTACAATTTCCTGCAAAACCATTAATAAAAGCTCACCCACTTTGTGACTGATGTGCTGTAATAATTATGGCTTCTGTCAGAATGAATGGTCCTTTTTTGGTGTCAAATCTTATCTCGCTTCTATCCTATATCTTACTCCCTACAGCGGAAAAGTGTCAATATCCTAACTTCGCATGTCTAGCCCACCAGTCTATGTGCCTCCCGCCCGAGAAACTCTGCAATCATATCAGCGACTGTCCTGATCAATCCGATGAGGGGAGAGCATGTGGTAAGTTTCTAGAAAGAAAAAAGACAGATTAGCATGATCTTATTTTCAGAGCATATATATTTTGTTTGTATAAATATTTTATTCAGAAAACTCAACTGAGTTGGAGCCTTTAAAAAAAAAACCCATTATTTTCCGTTGCCAGCTGGAAATTTTATACTTGCCTAAAAAGCCAAAATAAACAAAAAAGAAAAAAAATCAATGACAAATAATTTGGAACATTAAAATTGTGAAATCATTGGTATTTGTTTAACCTCCAGAAATGTGTGACATAAGTGGATTCTTTATTGTTTTTCTGATACGACAAAGACAAACATATTATTACAAATTTTATTTTTTGTTGTTGTTTTACTGTGGAAGTATTTAGTTTCTGGTTAGCAAATGCTTTCTTTTTCTTACTTATTAGTCTAAAATACATGGACTATTTGTTTGCTTGGGAATTTTCCAAAAAACTTTTAAAATAGTGATGAGGTCTCATTATGTAACATTTTGTCATGTTACAGCTAAAAGGGCTTGCTTGTTTTTTTTTTTTTGTTTTTTTTTCAGAACTTGACATGTGCCTAAACAACAACTGTGAAAAGATTTGCCATATTTCACCCTATGGCTTCCGTTGCTCTTGTCCACCAAACCAGCGAATCAGATCAGACAACAGAACATGCGAAGGTTAGTGATTTGTAGTTTCAGCTTCCCACTGAAATCAACCCAACATAGCGAGGTGTTGATGGCACATTGATGGCAAACTTACCTTAGACATGCATGGCTCTTCTTTTGTTGGTTTAAAGCCTTCCACTGGCACCATGGCTTAGCAAAGGCCAGAAAGCCTGAGATGACCTGGTTGTGGGCATGCACGCGCGTGCGCGCGCGCACACACACACTTATATTTATTTTTAAAAAATATGTTTTGGGTTAAAGACCATTTTAATATTCAGAAATAGGTTTTCGAGTTGAGAAGTTTACAAAGCCCTTCTGTTAAAGACATAACAGCCAGGAAAGTAAAGGGCCTAAAGTTTTAAGATTATGAATGATTCTTTGCATGCAGATGAAAAACTTTAAATGCTCACATCTAAACAAAGAATCAGCCAATCCGTATCCTGTTCTTATTGTTCCAAAGCTGACAGAATGCTGTTTCAGGCTGATTCAGCAATTTAGAATATTCAACATTTGACTCGCGAATCAATCAGGACATTTTATAATGTGGACCTAATTGGTCTGACTAAATTCTTCGTAATGTTTATTTGTTGATTTCTCTGCTCAGACATCTACATCATCCAGCGAAACATGATTATGGGTGAATTATTTGGACATTTTATGATGTGGATCTAATAGTTTCAGCTTAGACTTGCCTACTTCTCTGTAATATTTATGTGTCAATATCTCTCTCTGCGAGTATTGACATCTATGAAACGTGGGCATATGTGAATAACTTAAAATTTTTGTAATGTGGATCCAATTGTTTCCAATTAGACTTGCTTATTTCTCTGTAATGTTTATGTGTTAATATCTCTCTGCAGACATTGACATCTGTGAGACATGGGGCACCTGCAGCCAACATTGTTCATCAACGGCAGACGGTCACAGATGTTATTGCAGCCCAGGGTATGAACTACGGGCTGATGGCTACAGCTGCAAGCCTTCAGGTGAGCTTGGATATAAGACCAAGGATGAGAACTAGAGTTGAAGAACGCTCAACTTCTGTTGGGCTGTATGTGTCACCAACTTGCTAAAAAACTCAAAATCCCAGTCCCACATGGTATCCTATGGTCTCATTTGTGCTTTTGTCTTGCAATGCGTGCCATTGGCCAAAGAACATTCAAACCTTGAACCTCCCTCCCCTCCCTCTCCAACTTATGGACCTGCTCATTTGGCTAGGGCTTCTTAGAAGCTCCCCACGGTCTTTACCAAGTATGGAGGAGATAGAGAAGTATTTTTTTTTTTTAAGTTAATACCCTCCTGCCATCCTAGAGTCAAATCATTATGTGTACAAGCTGTGAAGTTTCTGGCCAAATAATTAGTGGAATTAGTGAATGAATAGAGAAATAGTCTAAAATGACAAACGCATATAGTTGGAAAGAATAAGTCAAATTTGTGGGTGTTTAGGACTGATTTAAAATAAAGATCCTTACAGAAAGAAAAGTAAAAATAGGGATTGTTTATGCACAAAAAAGATCTATAGCGTCTTTAGAAAGTTTGGCACATATATCAAAGGGTCCTTTTAACCTTCCCCTTGTCTGGCATTGCAATAACATTTGTCATGTAAACAAAAAAAATCTGCATAGCTCTTGCTGTGAAATGTTTTGGTAAGAAAGAGATTCAGCCTGAAAACTGGTTTACATAGCAATCTTAACTATAGGAGAATTTGTAATGTATTTATATCTTTACTCTCTATCTCTCTCCAGATCCTGAGCCTGTATACCTGCTTGTTGCCAATGGTCAGGACATCAGTCGCTTTGATTTAAAAAATGGAAACCGTACTAGATTGGTTGAAGGCCTGCAAAACACAGTCGGAATTGACTTTCACTTCCGCAAAAACCTTGTGTTCTGGTCAGACTTGATAGATCACAAGATTTACAGGGGCCATATGAGCGGAAATGGTAATACTGACTATCAATTTTAAATAATGTTTTCAAAATATGAGTTTTTCTTAATCTGGAATGTGGTGCAGCTACAATTGAATGGTCAAAAACCAAATTCTGCTGATACTGTGGACAAAAATAGCCATGTTTGATGTCTGTATATTTGTGTAAATATAATATATAATATATATTATATATATGTGTGTGTAGTGCTCTTACAAAATGGGTCGAGTTGCGGGTCTGCATCACTGAGATCAACTTAAAATATTGATGTGAAGGAATAAAAATTTCCAACGTTTTATGTACAGAAAGTTTATAGCATGTCTACATGAGATGAGTAGTTTTTACCCCTCTAGTTAATGGTTTTCATTTAAAATCAATCATGCAAAACTGCAAATTGACTCATTTTGTGGGACTGCTACACATTTATAAAACATATTACATGTATCAACTCAAAATGTATTCTATGGATATGTTGATCTGGTATCTCACCACTCACTTTTGTTGCAAAAAATTTTAGCCTAAAGTCACTTTGACATGTTATAAACATGAATTTCTCATCGACTTGTTTGATGTTATGAGATGTTTATTCTTTTAGCTCTGTCTGACCTTAGTCGGTAGTCTATTTGACATGTTATAAATATGAAGTTCTCATTGGCTTGTTTAATGTTTTGTGATCTTTATTCTTTTCAATCTGACGGATCTGAGCCTGCCGTCAATTAAACATTTTGTAAACAAGATTTCCCATGAACTTGTTTGATGTTTATGCTTTTCAATCTGCCTGTCCAGTTTTGAGCAGCAGGGAATCAGTTGTTGAATTCGGCCTGGCAAAAACAGAAGGCCTGGCTGTGGATTGGATCACTGAACATGTCTACTGGGTCGACTCTAATCTGGATCAGATTGAGGTTGCCAAATTTGATGGGTCCCACAGAACAACTTTGGTGGCAGGAAATATTGCCAGCCCAAGGGCTCTAACCCTTGATCCCCGTGAAGGGTGGGTCCTGGTTCTATGACTATGGATTATGGGTTTTTTTTTTCTTGTTTTTTCGTGCCTGCTCAACAAGTGGCAAGCAATGAAGTGCAGATGTCTTTCATTTTATGGGGGAGAAAGGATGGTGCAAATACTTCAGTTTGTTAATCAATTTGTACAAGCTTCAGGTGATATGGATTGAAACAGTCAAAAGGGTATACTGATAAGACATCAGGGATTGCATACGTTGTAAATCTTGATTATATCGCTACCTCAATTCAAGGTACATCGATGTGTAGTATACAGTGCATACCTGATATATCTACATTGAAGGTTCCAGACAAGCTATGTCGATATAAGAGAAGGTCGATATAAAAGAAACCTTTTTGAAAGAAGCTTTTTTGTTGACAGGGGTGAATTTTATTAGTTTGGCATGGTTTTTTTTATATAGCCAGTGAACAACAAGGTGATCCCAGGCCCTTAACTCTTAATTTACCATATCGCCCGGTATCGCCTTTACATGAGTTTTACCAAATCGCCCGCCATCGCCCGCTAATAATTGCGTTTAGCATGCACTTTTTCTGTACGGAACAGAGCCTATTTATTTTTATAGTTTCTAACGCAAGAGAGCTCTATCGGCAGTTAGATAGTTCTACTTTCGTTAGCTGAATAGAAGTGGTACAGCGATTTTTTATAAAATGGCTTTCAATTTCTTAAGCCAGCTTGTCCGTCCAGACCCAAAAATGAAGAAGTAGATAACATTGTTGATGAGGAATAATGAGATATGGACAATGAAAGTAATATGAGTAATGATGATAGAGGGATAGACATTTGAAGATTGGAACAATGGCACTCTAGATCTAGATCTAAACCTAGATCTAGAGTTGGGTTCGGACCCAGATTCGGAGGCACAGTCTGATAGGGGTGGTCATTTTTTATTATTTTTTTCCCACATTTTCTTGACATGAAAGCATTACATGTTGTATATGAGAAGAAAGCTTGTTCATTTCTCCATAATATGGTGATTTTTTGAATTTTTTAAAACCATTATTTGAATTTATGCAATTTTTTTAGTGGGACCTGTTACGAAAAAAATTAAGAGTTATGCCCCTTGCATTGGTAAATTGGCTATAGAAATTTTACAAGGGCCTGGTAAATTAAGAGTTAAAATGACAGGTTGGGTTACATTACATTTTCGTTAACCCTCCCTGTCAGCTTATTCCATTCACATTCTACATCTTTTTACTAGGAACAGTCAAATGGGACGATCTTTTTCACTGCATATCATAAAGCCAGTCTATCAGAAGGCTGATGGATGCATGATGTGTGTAGCTTACACACAGTGACACACACACATTCGCAATCCTTCATCCCACTTCCCCCCTCTCGAGAGGAGGCCTCAGGTTTAGTTCATTTATAAGCCTACTGTCTAGGCCTAGCCTACACCACTGTATCATTTTCTGTTTCAGTTGCTCATGATACTCTAGGCCAAGTTCATAAGTCTACAGCATTGGATCACTTTCAGTTTCGATACACATTGACCGACTGTTGGAACTTTTCAGTTCCATGCCTGAACCCCGTCAGTATAGTCACAACCCTGCAAACACTAGTTCGGGCATAGGCCTTTTTGTCTACAGTCCACGCGTCTGTGGTCCATACAGTGGGAGGCAAAAAAAAAAAAAAGGGATAGGCGGGCCTTTCGCTCTCATTAGAGAACTAAGGCTAGATTTTGGCTGGCGGTATTGTTGTGAGGGGGAATCAAATCAACTGGAACCCATTTTCCTACACTAGTTTGGTTACTGACATGTCGATATAAGAGAAATGAAGTAGGAGTGGGCGTCGATATAGCGGAACATGTTTACTAACAATTAAGAAGAAAGAAATATGGACTTGAAAGAGCATGTCGATAGAAGGGAAAAGTCGAAAGAACCGATGTCGATATAAGTGGTGCGCACTGTATTGATCTTTTTAAGGCAGACAAACACACATATCATCACTCTTCCTAATGCAGACAAACACACGCACATTCTTTCTAAAGCACACAAACACCAAAGGTTGTAATGCCCAATGCAAAAAGGGAAATCGTCACCCTATAGGACTCTCAAATATGTTTAAAGAAAAAAAACCCAAAAAAACAAAACACGTGCAACACATTAATCAGCTCGCCAAGTTTTCTTAACATGACTGAACAGTTTTTCACAGCACCATTTGTTTCCCCCTTTTTAACAATACAACTGTGCTAAAGATTAAGAAACAGAATGAAGGATCATTACCAAATAAAATTGAAGTGAAAAGATTTTCATTATGTTTTTCCTC
>BLXT01005203.1:304592-322278 GCA_019648995.1 Plakobranchus ocellatus
TCAGGTGATCAGATCGTTCAAAAAGCACAGTTCACGGATTGTGAGAACCTTTGAGGAAATAGTCAGGTGATCAGATTATTCAAAAAGCACAGTTCATGGATTGTGAGAACCTTTGAGGAAATAGTCAGGTGATCAGATCATTCAAAAAGCACAGTTCACGGATTGTGAGAACCTTTGGGGAAATAGTCAGGTGATCAGATCATTCAAAAAGCACAGTTCACGGATTGTGAGACACTTTGGGGAAATTTTTTAGCACTGAGTCCTCAAGAATTTTCAGTTTTGCAAAAGACAAAATAAGCTGCTGTTGATCTCCCCATGAGATCTAGATGCTTCAAATCCTTTCCTCTGTTTGAATGTATGTTCACATAATCACAACTAGTTGTGGTCTAGCACTAGATGATTCAGATTTTGGGCTACAGTCTGAACCAGCAGTTACTGATTGTACTATAGGACTATCCTGTCTACAATGGAATTTGAAATCCTATATTGTCTGTATATCACAGGTACAAACCTATGCCAGTTTGAGAATGGAGGATGTCAAGAGCTTTGCTTTTTCATTGGAGAAGGCCGTGTCTCATGTGCTTGCTCTCATGGAAAACTTATGAAAGA
This sequence comes from Plakobranchus ocellatus, assembly GCA_019648995.1. Classification (NCBI taxonomy): domain Eukaryota; kingdom Metazoa; phylum Mollusca; class Gastropoda; family Plakobranchidae; genus Plakobranchus; species Plakobranchus ocellatus. The sequence goes on from BLXT01005203.1 coordinate 305,202, forward strand.
TGGCAAGACCTGTGGAGGTAATGAAACATTTGCACAATCTTTAAAAAAAAACTCATTACATCCAGCAATCCAATAGATTGCAAATAATTCTAAATATGTAACATCTTTTTTTTCATCAAACAAAATAATTACATTAAATCCAAATTCCTTCTCCAGTTTAATTTTCCAAGAATATATATGAATATATTTCGTCAAATATTTTTATTTTATACTTAAAAGTAATGGTTTTTAAGTGTTACAAAATGTAGAGTTAAGCATCTGAAATTATGTGATCATGACAGCAGAAAGGAAAATGCAGCAATGGCAACAGAATGAAAACACATTTTTATCACTTTTTCTTTGCATCCTTTTTTTTTTTCTACAGCTCATGATGCCTTCCTGTTATATAGCGAGGTGACCACATTGAAGTCCTTGAGTCTTTACGACAATAAAGATCCAAACGCTCCTCGTCAGCCCATCCAAGACCCAGATCACATGGAAAAGGTCATTGGCCTTGCCGTAGACCGAGCCTCTGAGAGGATTTACTTCAGTGACATACAGCAAGGGAACATTCAGTCTGTGGGTTTTGATGGCAAAGATTTCAAGATGGTGCTACCCAGTGAGTTTGCCATTCATTTCTTCTTGGCTTTCATTTAACACCTGTTGAATAAAAATATATGTACTATAGCAATCTGGATTGTCCAAAAGCTCCCGGAGATCCTGATGAATGGGGATAATCTTGGTGGCGCAGAAGTTAGCGAGCTTGCCCTGAGATTTGTAGGGATCTTTCTGTCATAGGCATGCCCCCGCCACTGATGCTGTCTGCCTGACTAGGGATAGAGGGCCTGAGATGAAGTTATATTTAATAGTTTCCATGACACAAAACTCTGGCGTGATCATATCTTAGTCTAAAATCATGGTGGAAGTTGATAAGTGGCACTAAAAAGAGGGGGGGAAAACCTCAACAAACCAAGTAAAGTTGAAGTTTTAATGAGAATTGTATAGATTTATGACAAAATGAGGAATTTCCCTGCAAAGTTTAAAAAGCTGAGCTGAGATTCATCACGCAATCAAATGACAGCAAATACAGCAAGGCTCCTCAAGACTTGGTGATGAAAGAAGAATTTACATAACTAGAATCTCATTAATCAGCTTATGCTTTCTGCTAAACACTGGTTTTTGCATTGTGGGAATGCCAGAAAATGTCTTTTGTTTGCATTAGGTAAGGCCATCAATAAACAGGGCTTAAATTGTACAACTCGCAACAAAGACAGGACTTACAATGTACAAATAAACATCAATAAACAGGGTTCAAAATGTACAACTCAACATCAGTAAGTGCTTCTAATATTTCTGCCGATTGTGGCATTTTCAGTCTTCTGCAGTAATGTTATGTATTTTAAATGCTGCTCCCCAGTATTTCATTATTTCAGAGTTGAAAAAAAAAATATATATAACTTATGTTTAAAAGCCTATTAATGACTTTATTTGCAGTCCTTTTTTTAAAAAAATTTTTGGGGGGAGTATGTCCCCAGACTCCCCTAGGTATGCTCCAGCTTTCAGTGATCGAATTGTCCTCCACCTGGAAAAAAATTCTCAATATTCTTCATTACTCACTGGAAGTGCTGATCCATAGGCTAGGCTTGAATCCTACAAGTCTAGTGCAGATGAAGTGAAGTGCAGTATCTGATAGATACGTAACACTAGAGACAGTGAATTGTATTTGTCACCAAGCAGGATTTTCACCTCTAGGACTGGTTTTCTCACAGAAATTCTCTTTTCATTATAAAACTACCCAAATGAACTGTAATCTAGATGACCTGATTGTATAAAAATAGACTTCAGCCCTTCACAAGTCTTTCCCCTGCATTGCCTCTCAAATAAAATAATCAGGAGTTAAAGAATATGGTAACAGTTTTAAAAGTACAAATTTGGCTGTAACCCAGCCTGTTTGAAATTTGTTCTTTATCTAACATAATTTCGGTTATCAGGAAAGTGATATGAGTATTTTTTAAATTACTTTGCTTAATTCTCTCTTTATAACACTCCTGCTCTTTATCAGACAGTGCCCATGTGGAGAGTCTTGCATTTGACCCTGTGCACGGTCATCTGTACTACACCTGTTACAGCTCCAGGAACATCAGTCGTGTCATCTTCACTGGACAAAGCACTGTCACCTCTGACCCTGTGTCAGAAGTCGTCGTACAGCTTGGGCACCTAGACTATCCAAGGCACCTGGTGCTCGACCCCTGTATGAGGTGGGTGAAATCTTGTAGACTTGAGTTTGGTGTTTGTGATTGTTCCTCAATGTTAATGAATTACTTCTCTTACTATTTCTTTAGTCACAATTCTAAAGCTATTTTTTTTTTTTGATGCAGCAAAACATCTCCTGTTATGGCATTGCTCCGCACATTGTGTGAGTTTCATAAATTTCCCACAGACATTCATTTATTGTAGTTTTCTGCTCCACCTTTTCACTTTTAAGTAATAATTTACCTTTGTAACGTTCTCCATTGCAACAGACGGATTTTCTGGACCAACTGGAGTGATCGCAACCCATCGGTCCAGACTGCGACCTATGATGTAGCTGCAGCAGCACCAGGGACTAAAGGTCAGAGTTCATCTGCCTCAATAAAGTTTTCCATGGAATCCATCATCACTGAAAAGATTAAAACACCAAATGGTCTGGCCATTGATCACAAAACGCAAAAACTCTTCTGGTCAGATGCTTCACTTGATAAGATTGAGAGATGTGACTTTGATGGGAGTAACAGGGTGGTGAGTACACTGATGGAAATCTGTATGTCCCTCTCCCTTCCTCTCTCTCTCTCTCTCTCTCTCTCTCTCTCTCTCTCTCTCTCTCTCTCTCTCTCTCTATCTATCTCTTTCTCCTCAGCCTCTCCTTCATTACATATTCCCCCATCCCTTTCTCTCTCATTACACCACACTTTTCCCTCTCTCTCTTTTTTCCCTCTTGCTCCCCTGCTCTCTCTCTCCTCTCATTCCATACTCCTGTCTCCCTGCCGCATTTTGCACCTTTCCTTCCCTCTCTCTCTCTTTCTCCTCCCCTAAAAAAATAGTCCATATGAAAATATGCATTTTTAATTGATAACAATGAAAAGAGCCAATGGTCAATAAACATTCAAAGGAAAATATCGTGGGAAAAAGAATTACCTGATTTTATGTGTGTCACACTACAACAGAAGATGGAAGACAGAGAAAGAAAACACATGTTAAATTCAATATCAAAGTAGCAAAGCACAGGGAAAGCACAAAGTTCATAGATTTGGTAAGCAAAGCACTTACTGATGATGGTCGTGATAAACTTATTTTTTACCTGTAGCCCCTAAAACCTTTATCAGTCATTGGATTACTCTTTGTATTATGAACAGTTTGAATTTGTTTAACTTAACTGTGATTTACATCTCCACCCCCTCTCTCTATCAAGGTGATTTTATCTCAGCTGCCTGAGCATCCTTTTGGCATGGCTGTTTATGGAAACTTTCTGTATTGGACGGACTGGACCCATCGAGCCGTACTGCGCATAAACAAGTGGGATGGCTCTGGCTTGACCTCAGTTCGGAAGAATATTGCTCGCCAGCCTATGAGCATAGTTGCTGTGGCAGAAGATGCGGACGACTGTTAGTATAATCATCTTAGTTTGCTGATTTTGTAATTTTAGCCATCAGTCTTGTAACTTTTTGAAATCATGACTTGTGAGGTGTTGCTGCAAAATGACGCGTTGAGGAGTTTTGCATATGAATCGACTGTGGAAAAAATTGTGCATGTTTTCATGAAGTCCAAATCCACAGATTGTAAATGTCAAACACAGCAAAACTTTCTCAAAAGGTGTAAGAAAATGTTGATGTAAACAGTTGATGATTCTCACAGCTGAATTAATGTTTTTGCACATTTTCTTGTTGCAAAAAGTTTCTTTTGTTGATGTAATGTTGATGTAAACAGTTGATGATTCTCACAACTGAATCAATGTTTTTGCACATGTTCTTGTTGCAAAAAGTTTCTTTTGTTGATGTAATGTTGATGTAAACAATTGATGATTCTCACAACTGAATCAATGTTTTTGCACATGTTCTTGTTGCAAAAAGTTTCATTTGTTGATGTAATGTTGAAGTAAACAGTTGATGATTCTTACAACTGAATCAATATTTTTGCGCATGTTCTTGTTGCAAAAAGTTTCTTTTTGTGGTGGTGCTGCAAATTTTTTTTAATATTCCATTCTTTTTATTGATATTGTAGCTATCATCATCATCATCATCATTATCATTACTACCATCATAATCATCGCCACCATCACCATCATCACTTCCATCATTATCTCCATAACTGCCATCATGTTGTAAAAAAAGAAAAGGAGGATTTTTTAATAACACTTTGAAAATGCTGATAAAAAGCGGACCATATTTATTTTCAAAATCTCATCAAATCAATCCATAAGGAGTGGCATGTGCTTTGTATGTTTAATCTCTCCCTATTATATCGTGAATGTACTTTGCTTTTTCCTCAGGCACTCTAAACCCTTGCTACAATAACATGTTTGGATGTGCAGAAATTTGCCTGGTGGGCAAGGATGGACAGGCCTATTGTCAGTGTGGGATAAAGAAAAAGCTACTGCAAGATGGAAAAAGATGCGTTTGTGAGTGTGCAATTTTATGTCTTGAACATTTTGACTGAATGTGTTTGTGAGTGTGCAATTTTAGCTCTTTAATACTTTGATTCTATGTGTTTATGAGTCTGCAGTTCAGCTCTTCAATACTTTGAAGCTTTTATTAACAATCTTCTACTCCTGCTAAAAGATTCCACTTTCTAACTAATAAAACTTTGATTATTGTATCTAGATTTCCTCTCAAATCATGGCCAGCTTGTGACACCTTTTAAGAAACTTGACATTTACTAAGCTTTAGTATTCAGATGCATCATCACATTTACAATTTTATAGTCTTTATTGTCATGTTTGTCCATTTTGGATATGATATTGTTGATTTAGAGAGTTCCCAATCTACAATTTTGGGAGGAAGGCTGGTGGCGATAATGTCGTCAAAACCCACTAATTTGCGTTTGCATAACACTTGTTCTGTCACTAGCTTTAAACTGTATCTTCTTTCTGTTTTTATGTTTTATTCTTTTATATTATCTATTCCCTTATGGCCAATATAAATTTTTTCCTGCCTTTAGTTTCGCACGTGCAATGCAGGAATGAGGACTTTGTATGCGAAGACAGCAGACTATGTATCCCCTTCAACCAGACGTGTGATGGAGTCCAGGATTGCTTGGACTCCAGTGATGAGTCCATACAATATTGCAGTGAGTGAAATCAGTGTACAGAGGGTTACAATATTGCTTTCTTGTATTTCAATATCAGTGTTTTGTGTCATGGGCTGGAAAAAAAGGTGTTACTAATGAAGTGTGTTCCCAGTTCAAGAGGATTCTGTGGAGAGGGTGACAAAGAGAAGGAGAAGCAGAGTGAAATGGCCATTGAGGTTACAATGAGGACAGCAGTTTCTGAGGCATTCAGTATGGCCAAAGGCAAGAATCCATCTAGACAGGCAGCTAGTGATGCTGTATTCTTTGACGGATAGGCAGTTTATGATGATGGTGGTGGTGTTCATGATCTTCTGTAGGAGGAAGAGGAAGAAATCATCACCAACAGCAACAAAATACCATAAAATTTGTGATGTAAATAAAGAGATTATTTACAAATTCAATAATGTTATAAAGTCTATTTCACAGTTGTCTCTGAAATAGTGAATGAGCAGAATGCAGAGGGTTCATCATTTTCATTCAAACATTTGTTTTGTATTAAAACTGATTCTATTTTCATTCAGTAAATGCAGGTTATAAAATTTTTTTTTCTCTCTAATTTTAAAAACGTTTTCTATCCACATATGCAGCCAATCGCAAGTGCCCTCCTGGTCTGTTCCAGTGCTTGCACTCTGATGGTACTCAAGCTTGCCTGGCCGAGTCTAAAGTCTGTAATGGCCAGACTGACTGCTCTGATGGATCAGATGAGGCTGGCTGTCCGTGTGCTGACAATGAGTTCCGGTGTAGCAATGGCAAGTGTATCCTCAACGATTTCCGCTGTGACTATGAAAGCCATTGTGATGATCATTCTGATGAAATGAACTGCAGTGAGTACTTCAGTTGGAGCACATTTTAACATTGAAACCAGTAGTAATGTCATGGAGAGGAATGGGAAGAAAAGAAGGAGGAGGAGGTGGCAGCAGACGAGAGGAGGAGAGCCATTACTTCAAAGAAGGAAAATAAGAACAAAGAGAAGAAAATGAAAAAGAGTTAAGACATGAGAGTGAACATAAGCAGATGAGATGAAGCATGAAGCGAGAGAGATACTATAAATATTAATACACACAGTCCTTTTCAGCCTTTCTGCATCTTTTTTCTATTCCTCAGATAAGACCTGTGACGATTTAGATTTTAAAGGGCTGGATCATAAAGATCTGATTCCATGCAACACCACGTCACTGTGTATTTACCCAAGTTGGATCTGTGATGGCAGCAATGACTGCTTGGATAATAACGACGAGGTCAATTGTGAAAACATAGGTTCGTTTTTAAAAAACAGTTAAAGGTAATCAAATGTCAGTGGGATCTTTAGATGAAACAGCTTAATTTTTTTTTCCATAAAGGCTTTTTAAAAGGAGGATAAGATCATTTCATCTTTGGCTGAGGATCAATATATATCTCTTTTATTTTCCCCACCACAAACCTTCCAAGGATGAGTTTCATTTTTTCTTTTTTTCAGAATGGTTTAAAATGTTGAAAACGTGACCTGTGACCCTTTTACACTGGTCTCTAGACATTTTTTGGGGGTTGAAATAAGATATTTATTCTATTTTTAGGCAAAATGACAAAATATCATTGTTCTATATCCAATGTGGTAAGGACGCAGTGGTGATGAACTTGCCCTTAGATCTGCAGGGTTCAAGCTCTAGAGCTTGAAAGTGTGAAATTACTATTTGGTGGTTTGGTTTAATGCATAAAACCAATCTTGTTTCAGTTTACAAAAGTCTTTTTTTTTCTTTAACCCACAAGTGGACAATTCTACATGCCCCTCTGGAACCTTCCATTGTGATGAGGACAAATGCATCCGTTTTTCATGGAAGTGTGATGGTCACAATGATTGCGAAGATGGCACAGATGAGATCAGTTGTGGTAAGTGGCAAAGCACTTGTAGTTTTTTCTTCTCATCTGATTGAACTAGCATGTGAAGTTTAGCAATGCAGGGACTTATTTTTCTTCTACTTATCTTATGAAACTGGCAAATGGGTGATGACAGAGAAAGAAGATGTTTCAAAATATCATGGAAGGGAGTCTGTGTCCAGTTTTCATAACTTGCAAAACTCACAGAGGGCCATTGCTGTTAGATTCTACAATTGTTTTTAAATATTCAAACAGCAGTTTGGGACTCATTTGATCTTTTCTTGAAACTTGTAACTATAGAGGGATCGATACAGTCATCTTCTTCAATCTCTTGTTGTACCCAGATGAGGAGTGTGGCGAAGGAAACTTCAAGTGTAATGGTATCTGCTTGCCCGAGAGCTGGGAGTGTGACGGTTATATTGACTGCCCAGACAGATCTGATGAGGGAGAACATTGCGGTTAGTCCACTTTATCATCCAATTTCTCAAGGGTGGATTTTTTCTTATAGAGGGGTTTATTTTGGTTGTAAAAATTTATGGAAATCGCTTTAAAAGAAAGCCTTTTTTGCTTAAGTGAGTCAAATTGATCGAACTGTTGTCCACAAAATTAAAAAATTTGGCTGAAAATGTATTACTTAGCTCTTTATTGATGACAAGGCACTTATACTGTCTCTAAATAGACAAATTTAATCTCAGAGTAAAAGACTTATTTCTATTGTTTACCTTGGTCAAAAAGTTCCAATAAATTTGATATGGGCAAGTAAGATGAATCAATTTTCTTAATTATTATGGTTTTGACTGCTGTCTTTGAAAGGAAAAAAAAAAACAAACAAAAAAACTCACATACTTTGATATTTATCTTCTCTGTAAAAACCTAATCAACCCCCAAATACTTAGCAATGACATTGATGTACACTAGGACCATATTTTGTTGTCTGTGTAAACCTTTCAAGTGTAAACTTTGATACATAAATTACCAAAAATAATGTGTAGGGAAACTCCACACAATTCACTTTAAAAATTACATCAAAGAAAAAATTTGAGATGTTACCCAAATGCAGATGAATAAATTAGATAATGCCTTAAAAAGGTGTATATTGCTTTTACAAAATTTGGTTAGTAAATGCCACATGAGATTGAAACTGCAACAAAAAAAAAAATTCTACTGAGAAAAATGCTAGTGAAGTCTGTGAAACTGCATAAATATTTTAACAGTCATCAAAGTTTTTGTCAAAAAATAACATTTTTGTTTGTTTTGAGGTCAAATTTAAACAAGTATGTTCAGCAATACTTAAAAAGTAGGAAAAGCAAGTTTGAGTTATCCAAATGGCAATTTCCAGTAGAAAATGCAATTTATTGCTCCAGAGATAATAAATTCTAAATTACAAATTTGATTCTTCAACTAGTGGAAATTCAAAATTGGGAAACAGTGTTGGTGAAGAAGGCGATGTCTCCATAAAAGACTCTTGTTTTATTTATTTCTTCTTCTTGGTATCATTAGATAAAGAAAAATGAAAAGAGCAAACATCTGTGTTGCATATTTTAAAAGTAATAAGCAATTCTAAATCTCCCAGGCAATCAAAACTGCACAGAGAAACAGTTCAAATGTCCTGGTGGCCGCTGTATCCCAAAAGAATGGCAGTGTGATGGCGACAGCGACTGTGACTTTGGTGAAGATGAGAGAGCTGACAACATTGCCAAATGCAGTGAGTTGCTTCTCATTTTTCAAAAACATCATCATCAGATCATTATCATCACTATTATAATTATTGTTTTTATTGTTGCTACATGTCTTTATTGAAAAGCCTTGAGATATGAGTAATTTGTATTCCCAGTTCAGGGGTTTCACTTAAAGTAGGTCATGTGAACATCTGGGGGAAAGTTACCCATGTTCAGGATTTTATCCAACACTATGTTTGTGTGTGTTGCAGCCCCGGTCGCGTGCCTGCCTGAGCAATTTTCCTGCTTGAACCGCCGCTGCATCAGAGCAGACTTCTACTGTAACGGAGATGATGACTGCGGTGATGAATCAGATGAACCTTCCACCTGTCGTAAGGCTTTGCCTTTCTTTGTTGTGTTATCTTTTTTTCCTGTTTGTTGCAGCTTTTGGTGGGACAGAAAGATGTAACATATATGCTTTATATACATTTTAAAATTATAGACCCTAAAAATACATGCTTACTGTTGTTATTGTGTAGAGACTTTCACAGAATTTCTATTCTTTCAATGAAACTATTCCTTGCTCTGTTCTTCTCTCTAATCCCAAAGAGTACCGCGAGTGCCTGTCAGGTTCAGAGTTCAAGTGTCACAAGGGCAACAAGTGCATTCCTCAAAGCATGGTGTGTGATGGGCACATAGACTGTCAGGATGAGTCTGATGAGACAAACTGTCTGGCTGTGCATGGCTGTCACAACCCAACACATTTCCAGTGCGATAACGGCATCTGCTTGGAATCTGAGAGTCTTTTATGTAACGGACAAGATGATTGTGGAGACAGATCAGACGAGCCTTCAATCTGTGGTTAGTGGATATGTGTTAGGGTCATTATTACGTGAGGAAAGTTAATAAATAGTTTAAAAATTCTTAAAAATGTTCTGCTTTTGAATTCTCACTATAGTCTTTATCCTTCTTTCTTGCCTGCCTCTCTCTCTCTCTTCCTCTCATGCATATACACACATATTCACAGGTTCTCTCTTCTATATGATTAGTCTCCTCAAGGAAAGCAACCCCTTATGGATGTCAACTGACCTAAGACATATTAGTGTATCGCCTTCTTTTCTCACACTACAGAAACTGATGTTTCAGTCTGCTCCTCAATTTTGTGTTGCTTCCTCAGGCATTGATGAGTGTTCCCTGCCCAGGTCGGTGTGCAGCCAGGTTTGTGTGGATAAGAAGATTGGGTATCAGTGCGAGTGTCACCAGGGCTATCAGATGAAGGTTGTTAATTCTAGTGACAAAGAAGCTTTACCAAAACGCAAATGTGTGGGTGAGTATTGTCTTTTGGCATTAGGAAATAGTTCTGAGGTAGCAGTTTTATGGACTGACACCAGGATAAATGGTTAGCTTCTAACAGGTTATGTTTATTTTTTTTGTTGGCCCCCACATTCTCTCCATCAGCTCGTCTGTCCCTAGTGGACCTTGGAGTAGGGCTTTTCAGTGAGACACTACTCTTATCAAGAGTTTCCTTAACTTAAGATCTAAGGCTAGATGAACAACCAGAATGAACCAATCATGAGTCACAATTTGGACATTTTGTCTCATGGCCTTATTGTATAAGCTTACAATGTACACTTTTATAGAACATAAAAAAACAACACCTTATCTACATTTTTATGACCTTTTTGAGTCGGCACAAATTTTTAAAAGGGTCTAGTTTAAAACTAGCCACAGAGACTGGGAATTATTTCTCTGGGTGTCTCACATTTTTAACACATTTTTTGTTAATTTTGCATCTATCCTGCATCTTGTAAAGAAAGCTGGCTCCTCAAGGATTCACACCTTTCTTTCAAGTGACTTAGCAAGTTTATGAAGCATAATTTTGACTACCCTTTTCATGTCAGGTACTCATTTTATAGATGGATGCACCAGTGAATGTCATGTTGTTAAATATCTTTCCCAAAGGCACAATATTGAACTTAACAGTGCTAGGATTCAAACCACTGATGGTCTAATTTTGTGATTAGTAGCCTAACAAATAGCCTTAAAAAACCACCAGAAATTTTTTTACAAAACACCAGAAGTACAACATGCAGCAGAAAACTCACTATCTCTGGAGAACTCAGCCCATTTACAGCTCATTCATGACCCCTCAACAACTCATCTGCAGCAACTTCTTTATTGTCGAGGTCAAAATGATGACATCCTTTATACTTCTATATATCTCCATGTATTCTAGATTGAAATATCACCTAGTGACCGTGCTTAGAGATGTACTTGATGCTCTGGACAAACCTACATCTAGAAATCAATAGTATTTTAGGGGAAAAAAAACATATGAAAATTTGGATTAATTTTTTTTTTGTGCCTTTCTAATTCCCTGACAATCTACAGATGTAGATGAATGCACCGTGTCACTGCCATGCAGTCATACCTGTATCAATGTGATTGGCAGTTTCAAGTGCAGCTGTCCTGAAGGCTACAGAATGTCTGGCAATTCCCGTGTCTGTGAGGTTGCAGATGGTAAGTCCTAGTGTGCATGTGCAATAGCTTTGAGGGGAATCAATTAGGTAGATGATGATGGAATGAGAATAGATGAAATCAGAAATAGATACTGGTATAGATAATAATGGTTATGATCTAGCTTGACTGAATAGATCATGAAATTTATGAAAACCGTTGAAATTGCTCAATGAAAAATATAACTTTATACCACTATTACAGTGTTTCAACAGTATTTTTCTTTTGTTTACCTACTCTCCTGAAATTATTTACATGTAAGCTATCAATCTGATTAAAGCCTTCAATCTCTTTATTCAGACTTTGAGCCTCAGATCCTTGTGTCCAATCGCCTGTACCTGAGGTTGATTGGAACCCGCATCAAAGATGTGAATGTTGTGTTGAAGGATGTTGGCAATGCTGTGGCTGTGGACTACGACTGGCGGGACCAGATGGTCTACTGGTCTGAGATCAGTGAAACCCAAGCAGCCATCAAACGCATGCCATTCAACTTTGAGGAGAACCTGGCCTACAATTCTCCAAGACTGTCCACCACGACTGACAAGAATGCAGAGGTGAATGTTGTGCAAATCATTAATCTGTTCTGCCTCTCTTGAAATAGCAATTTAGCCTGTATCCATAGAGCCCAACCATGGAAAAACATTTGTGCACAGCCATATTAAGTGCCGTATTGACTTATAACTATGAATATTCCTCTTCAGAAATTTTATACATCTGGATAGAGCTCTTACTCAGTTTGCTGTCTGTCATCTTTATTTAATGCCATGCTTGAAAATATTGTAACCATGAATAATGACATCATAATAGACATACCTAGGAACATATCTTTAGATTCGTATTGCACAGCAAGTGTAATGCTTTCAGATACCAAATAAAGACAAGCAGTGTAAGCAAGTAGAATTAATATAAAGATCCTTGTTAGTCCTGTTAGTTCAGGGATTTTAGTCCTTGCCTGACTAGCAAGCTTGAATTCACAGCAAATGATCCTTTTTGATTTCAGGGCATGAGCAGTCAATTAGACACTGACCCTTATTGAATATGGTTGATTTGAATTGCCAAGCTGCACAAATTCATTTCCTTTATCAGGATATGTGAAAAGGGAGTAAAAAAAAACCACCATCAGTCATGATTAAAGAATAAATTAGAGAGTAAAGAAAAATTGAAATATAAAGATCAAGTGAAAAAGTTGCCCCTTTCTATCTTCATATACTGAAACAGAGGGATTGAAAATTAATTTATTGCTTATTCACATTGAGGGGTCAGACACTGCTCTGCTGTAGACAAATGCATGCTGTGTCTTTCAGAGATTTAATATTACCAATACTGCATTGCATTTGGCAAGGCCAGGGTAAAAAAAAAATATCTATGTATGAAATTAAAGTAGGCGATTTCATTTTTGTTGATTTCTTTGCATATGACAAATTATGGGTTAAAAAAAATCAAACTGTTCTTCAAAAATTTCTGTTTAATGCTTTGGCACAACTTATTTTGAAATCTTAAGGTGTAACAGGTTAAGCTACACATACAAGCACTACACCCAAATGCGACTCTGAAGCTTGAGATCCTTATAGAAGCTTGTCTTTAAGAATAGATCTTATTGAGAGAAACTTGAGATAACTTTGGTGCTGCCAAACAGTCACACAATGATTTCTATGCTCTGCCCCCACAACTCTGTGCTATAACATCTCTTGCCTTATTTTATTCTTTATTCGTATTTTTGCAGCCATCCAAACCAATACAAACCCTTCATGCCAACATGCTGGGCAATCCTGATGGTATCGCTGTGGACTGGGTTGGACGCAATCTGTACTGGTGTGACAAGAGCAAGGACACCATTGAAGTGTCACGCTTGAATGGGCAGTACAGGAGAGTTCTGCTGAAGGAGGGACTGGAGGAGCCAAGAGCTATTGAGGTGAGATTCTTAAAGCATTGAATGGCCAGTACAGGAGAGCTTCATCTCTATAACTCTTTCCTCATAGGATTTGAACACGTGTCTTGTAAGACTGAAGGCAGGTCTTCTTGCTGAACCCATTCACACTAAATCACACTAATGACACTTAGTTGATTATTTTTAACCCATGACAACACAGCTATCAAAGAGAATTCATCCCATTAACCCTTTGCAAGGTGCAACATTGATGTGTTGCTGTATCAACCCATGATACATTGATCAAGTGCGTTATAGAAATGTACCTCAGGGGCCAAGTCATTATACCTGGCTTTTAACTTATTTTTTGAAAGTGAGAAGGTTCATTGTCTACATATCAATTAATGGAATATTGGTGTAGCAGTGATGTGCTGCCGTATCATGGCATGGTACATTTCAGTCTGTGTTCATGCTTAAAAATAATCATTGCAAAACATGTACAACAATAACTGAGACAATGAGTCAAGCTAAAACTTTTTTTGTGTTGAAGCAAAACATTTTAGGCTTGACTTGCAGTGTATGTGAGAAATGCACCAGAACCTGTGTATTGTAGAACATGCAGTGTACACCTACAGTGCAGTGAATGGGTTCACCTTCATTCTATTACTTTGTTTTTAACAAACACAGATTTTTTTTTATGGGTAATATATTAAAAACAAAAAATCAACTACAGCCATTACAGTTTGTTCGAAAGAGCAGTAATTTACAATGTCTGACATACAGAATCTAGTTGGACATGAAACCCTTCACACATGATGTACAATATTTGTAATTTTTTCCTATTTGAAAAAAAGGTCAAGTTGCATCTCGTCTTGCCCAGCATGTCAAGATTAGGAAGAATACATATGGAACTAGTATAAGCACCATTATGTTTTCTTTGTTTATTGTAATCTACCTGAAGTAGAGCCAAAAATAATGGGCATAATCAATTTCCATGATAATTTTTCTTGTTTTGGAAAGTGGACCTAAGCATATTATTACTCTCTATTGCTTTATTTGAACTTTTTTTTTGTTTCTGAGATATTATTTGTAGAGTTATAGTAACATGGGTTGATGAAATTAGATCTGATCTCCCTAAACCAGTGTATTAATTACTCTTATCTTTGTGTTTATGTGGCAGGTGTTCCCTCAGAAAGGCCTGCTTTTCTACACAGACTGGGGCGACAAGTCCCACATTGGCAGAATGGGCATGGATGGTACAGGACTGATGCATATAGTCAACGAGAACATTGTCTGGCCCAATGCTCTTACTATAGACTATGTCACTGAAAAGGTTGGTCAGCAAATGCCTGGATCATTTCATGATTGTGGTCAGGAGTTTGATTTTTAGCAGTGTCTGTCGGCAATGTAGAATACAGGCTTGAATGGCTGGGAAAGAAGTAACAACAATAACATTAAATAATAATGATGGCTTTGAGGCAATTATAATGGCAACTTTGAATCGAGACAAAGACAGCTATGTAACTGATAATGGTGGCAATGAAATGATATTGAAACTGTGATCTCACATCACCTACCTTATAATATCCATACGTTTTACCAGCACCTCCCTGTCTAATCTAGCTGTTCTAGGGCCATAGCCATCTTGATTACATGGCCTTGTATCAACACATTTTACCATGTCCTCCTGTCTCTTTATCTGTTTAGGGACAATAGCATCTTGACTACATGACTTTATCCATTTTACCATTGTCTTTCTGTTTGTTTAAGCTGTTCTGGGGTGACACTTATCTTGATTACACAACATTATCAACCCATTTTACCATCATCTCCCTTATCTATTTAAGCTGTTCTGGGGTGACAGTCATCTTGACTACATTGCTATGGCAGACCTGAATGGTGAAAATGTCAGAGTTATCATTGGAGACAAGAAGGAGACACCGCATGTGTTTGCTATAACTACTTTTGAAGGTAAGTAATCAATACTGACTTGTTTTGACTTGGCACCCTCCACACCTCAGTTTTCCGATGATGAGATACCATGCAGATTGTTCCCAGACTTCACAAAATGCTGAGCCCAGTTTTTTGTCAAACCTTTTTCTTTCTTAAGTTGGAATATAATATAACAAATGTAGAAATCATTTTCTTTTCTTTTTATAGTCTTTCGTTCTCATTATGATTTGTACTGTTTATAAATCTGGAAACATCAGTTTTTAAAATCTAATGGAATAAAAAAATGATCTCTCAAACTTAAGCTGGAAAGACCTTTCTTGGCATATCTAGAAAAC
Organism: Plakobranchus ocellatus; assembly: GCA_019648995.1. NCBI lineage: Eukaryota > Metazoa > Mollusca > Gastropoda > Plakobranchidae > Plakobranchus > Plakobranchus ocellatus. Next base: position 320,687 of record BLXT01005203.1, read on the forward strand.
TAATTATTGTTTGTCCTTACTGATGAAACACCTCTTGAAATAAAAGATTACAGATTTAAAAATTACTGGAGTTAATATTTTTGAAAGCGACAATTTTGTTCAACTGTAAGCAAGCTCTATCCCATAATGCCCATTTCTCTCCCACATCCAGGTTTCCTTTACTGGACTGATTGGGAGCGCAGCTCTGTGATGTTCTCCAGTAAGTTTTCTGGCACCAACATCACCAAGAAGGCAGGCATGGTCCACAGGCCCATGGACATCCACATTGTCCATCCTCTAAGGCAACTGCCAGGTAAGGTTTTCCACTACTCCCCCAGTTCTCAGTGGATCTATTGAAAGCTTTGCAATACAGGCTTGATCAACAACTGGGGTAGGGCAAATTAAGAAATTGAGAGAGCACCTTGTCTGTGAAATCCTAAGTCTATCCCTGCTTTCTATCTTAGAGTGGGTATGATTTTCTTTGCACTTTAAAAGGAATTAATTTTTTAAAAAATGTGTTTTAACTCGTAAACCGGTGCTGGACGATGGGAGCGTCCGATAGTTTATAAGATTCACGGAACTGGACGCTGCTAGCGTCCGACGGGTTTGTTCTGTTTTTATTAACTTGTTTTGAATTTTAGACTGACCAAATTATTCCGAAACTAATTTATTTGTCCAGGGACTACTTCCTTTACGTTTTTAACTACACATCCTATCTGATCGCTTTGTGTGAGGAAAAAAAACTTAACAGTTTAAGAGTAAATAATAAGAAGAGCCTCTCATACAAAAAGGCGACATCTCAGATTTGGGTAATTATTTTTGTTGACCAGTGTTAGCTGCAGGCAAGGTGTGTGTTTTTACTATGTAGCATTGAGGTCTCTAAATGTTTTCATGGCTCTTATCATACATGCAGTGAAGGACAAGCGTGGTTTGTCACCGTGTGATCACATATCCTGCTCTCACCTGTGTCTTCTGAGACCTGCAAAATCAGGCCAGGAGGTGGAGGCTGTCTGTTCTTGCCCAGAAAATCATTACCTTGCTTCTGATGGGCAGACGTGCGTGTCCAACTGCACCAGGTATGGGATATTTGATTGTTAAAAAGAAATGATTTCTTGACTCTGTGTCTATCCAATAGCCTGCAGGCATGCAGGCAGACATCTGCCTGTTTATCTGATGTCTGCCACTTGGTCTGTCTCATGCTTATCTAATGTGTGCGAATGTGTTGGCCTGTCTACTGTTTGTGAGTGTGTCTGCCTGTTTACTTGTATCATGGTTATTTGCTGTGTGTGAGTGTTACTGCCTGCTAACTGTTTGTGAGTGTGTCTGCCTGTTTACTAGTCTCATGGTTATTTGCTGTGTGTGAGAGTTACTGCCTGTCTACTGTTTGTGAGTGTGTCTGCCTGTTTACTAGTCTCATGGTTATTTGCTGTGTCTGAGTGTTACTGTTTGTGAGTGTGTCTGCCACTTTACTGTTTCATGGTTATTTGCTGTGTGTGAGTGTTACTGCCTGTTAACTGTTTGTGAGTGTATCTGCCTGTTTACTAGTCTCATGGTTATTTGCTGTGTGTGAGTGTTACTGTTTGTGAGTGTGTCTGCCACTTTACTGTTTCATG
>BLXT01005203.1:328661-341745 GCA_019648995.1 Plakobranchus ocellatus
TTGTTGATGTTTTCAGGTGGGCAGCAGTGCTTACTGTTGATTCCCATTGCTATTGTTGATGTTTTCAGGTGTGTGGCAGTGTTTACTGTTGATTCCTATTGTTGTTGTTGATGTTTTCAGGTGTGTGGCAGTGTTTACTGTTGATTCCTATTGCTGTTGTTGATGTTATGTTTTCAGGTACCCGGCAGTGTGTAGAGGGTGAGTTCAGGTGCACCAATGGCAAGTGTATCCCTGACGCTCTGGTCTGTAACAGTGTCTACGACTGTATCGACTGGAGTGATGAGAAACAGTGTGGTCAGTTTTCACACATTCTTTTTTTTTGTGTGTGTGTGTTTCATTCCTTTATCAATGTTTAAGATATCACTCTCCGCATTAGGTAAAAAAAAGTATCGAGGTATTTACAAATAAGTTAGAAGTCACAATTTCAACATTTATAGTTACTTAAATGGCCAGAAACTAGCATTTTGTGAGCTTTGCTACAGTGATGACAGTGAAAGAGATACAAAGGGATTCCCAGCTAGGACTCTAAAGTTTAAATGTGTCAAGGTACAGAAGTTTTAACTTTTTGTAAAATAATCATTGAAGAGAAGGAAGATCACAAACTTTATGTTCTTTTTTCTTAAAAGGTGTTTATGCAATATATGGTTTATTAGGATTAGAGTAAGGACAACTACACAACCTAGCAGTTTTGTGCTATTCCTACTGTTGGAGATTTGAGATGATGATGTTGGTGATAAATTCAAGCCACTGGCGTTCTGGCCTGATTGAGGGCCTAAAAGCCTGAGACCACCTTATCATGCTCTGATACCCAACCACCCCTCGCTCCTGCTACTAATGTCTTGTGATTCTGTTGGTGTTTCAGATCCGAACTGTAACCTTGAGACTCAGTTTCAGTGTAAAAATATCCCCAGCTGCATCCCCAAGAAGTGGCGCTGTGACAGTGACACGGACTGTATGGATGGCACAGACGAGTGGGAGTGTGGTGAGTTAAAATTACCTAAAAAAAAAAAAGGGAAAAGAAAAAAGGCGTATGGATGAGAAAACTTTTTACATGATTTTTTTAAAAAAAGCATATGGGGACTAAAACTTTTGCGAATATAAAATAGTGATAAGTAAAATAATTGTTCTTTGAAATATATTTGCAAATAAATGTAATTGATTTGTCTCTTGATTTAAGGTCAAAGTGCTTTGACTTCTGCGCTAATTTTCCTATCTCTGGCTGTTGGTGCTGGCATTTGTGTAAATCATACAGAACCTGCGGAGCTTGCCTGTCACAGTTTACCTGCTTTAGCAAAGTCACCTTGCTCTGTAGATCATTAGGAAACAAAAGGCTGAAATCACCAAAATAGTCCAAAAATTGTAATTAAAAATCAATCCTCCTTAATTTTATTATTTTTTTAAATTGGGGAGGGTGGGGGGGGGGAACATAGTAACCAATCACAAAAGTCTGGTGACTTTGCATTCTCAGATCGTGAATGCGAGGCTAATGAGTTTCGGTGCAACAATTCGGTGTGCCAGCCAAGCCAGTGGTGGTGTGACGGCCAGGATGATTGTGGAGACAACTCTGATGAGGACCCTGCAACGTGTGGTGAGCAGTACTCACCCTTAAACATGATTTCTAGTTCTAGAGAGACCCAAGGGACTGATAGTTAGCTGACCTTAATCAGAAAACATTTGTAAAGATAAACCAGATTTATGGTCACGCAGTTTAGTTTTTCACTTTGGACTTCCAAGAAATCTGTTGTGTATCAATGCCACAAAGTGAATACAGGCACAATTTTTTCAGCATCCCTCTTAGGGTACTTCAGTAGAAGTAGAAACTCCAAGTTCAATTTTTAAGCAGTTTAATGCACAATATCCATATTGTATGTGTGTAGAAAACACCAAAGGTTCTTCTGCACTTTGTAAGCAAAAAATCTATGTGTAAAACTTGATTATATATATATATATATATATATATAAAGAGAAATACTAACAAAAGTTTGAAGCTACACTGATTGTTGGGAGGCTCTCTGAGATGAATATTGCGCCTGAAATTATTGTTCTGAATAACAAGAGGATATTTTTATTCTTGGCAAGCATTTAGTGGTTTTATTAATCACAATAATTGGCTTATAATCTCTCTTTAGGCAAACGTTTGCTGATTTTATGGATGCTTGTCTACACATCTTAACATATCTGGTAAGACTTGCTTTCCATCCATCGCCAGATCTGAAGAAGGCAGAGGTAATTGGTTTTGCTGCACACAGAAACCCTACCTGTTTCATATCTTTAAAATTACCATTACAATATTATGCATGCTTGTTTTTTTTGTGTGTGTTATATTCCCACACACAGCATTGTTCCAGTGCCCACCTGGCAAGTTCAGATGTCAAGAGCACAAGTGTATTTGGAACAGCATGGTCTGCAACAGGGTCAGGGACTGCCAGGGTGGGGAGGATGAGGATGTACAAATGTGTGAGTGCATCATGGGTATACGGCCAATAAAGTTTTTGTCTTAGAGCTCAGTCTTCAACACTCTAGAGGCCCCAATTAGGGCTGGCTAACGATCGTTCCTGGCATTTTAAACTGTTTTTTTTTTTTTAAATTTTTTTTTTTTAAATTGAATATTTTTTTCTGCAAAGTCTTTGAACACAATAGTGGGGACCAAGGAGATGATTATACTAAACATGTGATGCTTCAATTTGTAACATCATATCGCTTACCCATATCAAATATGACATGCTATCACATTCTTGGTCTCTAAAGAGTTAATGAGACAGAGAGCAGCACCAAGCAGAGGAATGGATAGAAAAAAAAAACTTTGAATATTTAAGATTTGGACATAAACTTTGCTTAATCTCTGCTCAAGCAACCTTGTCAGTGTTGGATCTCATTTGAAATGACTGTAACCAATAACAGGCCATCTTTGTCAACCAGTCTGTGTGGGTTTCTCCTCACTTTTGTGAACTCTGTTTATTCCAGGTGGCATTGTGAATAATTGCCATCACCCTAACTTCCTTTGCAAAAGTCGCACCCAGTGTGTGAAGCCTGACCATGTCTGTAACGGACACAATGAGTGTTATGATGGATCAGATGAGGACACCAACATCTGTGGTAAGTTATTTACCATTTTCCTGAACATTTCAGGATGAATAATCTTTGACTGTCATTATGCCTTTGTTCCTGTCTTTCATTATTATTTTCTTGCATACTAGCTCTGTTTTCCTGATTGAACTTGTCACTTTTCCCCAGATAAACTCAACACCACAATGGACAATGGTTGCAACTACTTCAATGGCGGCTGTCAGCATATGTGTGACGATACAAAGTTTGGTCCCCTTTGCTCTTGTCACAAATACTTTGTGCTCAATGCAGATGGGCTCACATGTTCGCGTAAGTCATAACATGCTGTAGCATGTTTCTGATTAATTTTTCTTCTTAAACTAACAGAATTTCCTAATGAAACCTAGCTTTGTGACAAGATCTTGTTTGATAACTTCCAAAATATCAGCATATACTGTAAGCTCTCCAGATCACATCTTTTAGGCTAGAAGTTATAGTTTTTTTAATATCCTTTTACTCGTTTTCACTTAAATAAATTAGTGTCTCATGAAAGACAGCCTGCAAAGTTTGAGGTGGATGAAGTGTGTCTAATCAATATTAAGGGCACATATGTTAATATGTCACAAAGTTCTTTATATATTGCTTCCTTCCAATCCTTCTCACCCCATGTTTCTATGATTTTTGACAGCATCAGTCACATGACCAGTTTAGATTTGGAAATGGTTACAGTGTGTCTAACCAATATTAAGGGCACTTATGTTTACACTTACTTTATATATTGCTTCATTCCAATGCTTCTCTCTGATATATTTCTCTGATACTTTTGATAGCATCACTCATACGATCAGTCCAGAGGAATTGAAAGTCACATTTTGTTAATTTCAAATCATTGATGCAACCAGAGAAAAGATGTCATAGCTTTCTAATGGTGAAAACCTTCTGTTAGACATGAATATTGAAAAAAAGCATTGAAAAGAAGGGAAAAAAAAAAAAAATCTGAAGCCACTGGTTGAGGTCTTAAGATATTTAGTGCTGTGGAAAGATTGAAGTAGTGCATGAATTTGAGAATTTGAGATATGTCAAATTATTTAACTTAATCACATCATTTGTTGAAATTGTCATTCTTTCTAGAAATTTTGCTAAGAACTTGAAAATAAACTTTTGCTAAGAACTTGTATCAGTTGACAAATCTCCAACAACTGTGACTTTTAAGTCTGAATCACTATACTAGAATAGATGTGTACATTGAAGAACTGATTTTAATAGAACATTTGCAGATTTATAACGAGGCTAAAGCCTTGGAGTGTTGATGAAGGCAGAAATTGAATCTATAACTCCATTAAGATGGGTCTCACAAGATATCTAGTGTATGGAATGAAAAAGAAAAAAAAAGGACTCTAGACAAGTGATGTGCAACACGCTACATCTGTAATTGTTCAGTGTAACGCTGATGTTCTCTATTGCTGTACTCCAGTTGAGAATCCGTGCCAGCATTACAGCACCTGCTCCCAGGACTGCCACTTTGACAGGAAAGCTATGAAGGTCAACTGCACCTGTGGTAAAGGTTACATGCTGGCCACAGCTGACGGTGGTGGCAGGATCTCCTGTGTGCCTGCAGGTAAATAGGATGATAATAGTGATAATAATATTCCAATAATAATAACTCTAACAAGAGTGATGTTTGCAATAATAATAATAACTATAAATAACAGCAACAAAAATAATAATGTATCATTTATTCAAATGCTTAAGTGCTTCAGAGTCATTATTTATATGAGACTTGTAAATGACCTTAGCAGTTTAACTAGCTCTCATGGATACAACCATTGGCAATGTGCTGAAGAGCTGCAAAATCAAAACATGAAGATTCCTGTTTTTGTAGGTGACCCTCTTCAATTTGTGAGATCAGAAGTTGAAATACAGAGCAGGCAACATACATTCTGAGTATTGCATGCAAACAGATATCTGAGCACATATGATGATCAGTTTTGGCTCAAAGTGAGATGTTTTATGTTATCCCTACATTATGAAAACAACCCTGTGTGTCTCATCACAGCTGACTTTCAGTCAGTTTAAGTACATAATCAGGCATAACTAACTATTGCTGCTAAATAATCTAGACTGGGGCAAAACAAGAACAATGTATGTCCCTGATTTTGCATATTTAACCTTTATATTTAACAAGACAAGTGTAGATTACAGAAACTAAATAACATCTTTTGTGGAAAAAATTGCCATAGAAAGTTTCCAAATTACCTCTATCAAAACTATATGATGTGGACTATTAGCACCAAATGTTATCAAAGTTTGCCACACTCCCAAAACTATCATTTTGCTGAGAATGTTGTGAATTGTAGCAGCACATCAGTATTTCTGGCCTATTCTTACATTTTGCTTTATTCTCAGGTGCGGAGCCAGTTCTGCTGATGCCCGAGAGCAACAATGTCATATCTCAGACGCAGGTGCTCCATGGAGATGTGGATCATTATGATATGTTTGAGGTAAAAGCTTGACAAAGAAGATTGGAATAATTTTCAGAACCAACATTTATTTTCTTTCTTAAATTTGTTGGAAAAAATTTTAAAAGTTTTTTTATGAGTCTTTGATTCTCAACATCATGATCATCAACATCATCCGTATTATCATCACTATTGTCGGCATAGTCCATATTTTGGTGATAGTTTTTATATCACTCCCAAGCATTTCATATTTAATATCAAACTGGATATTGTCATTGCCTGTTTTAATTTACAGGGAGAAAATTTTTTATGGTTTAGGGGTTAATGAACCTGGTCTTTAAATCTTTTTGAAAAACTCTGCAGCACAAAACACTTGAAACTTTCGACCCCATGTTTCACATTTTTTGGTTTGGTGTGAAGGGCAATCAAATCCAGTCTGAATCCCTGATGTTTTACTCAGAACAATCCTAGCATAACGGACTACATTGTGGCCAATAACGCCAACATCTTTTTACAATTATGACATTGTCAGTACAGTCATATGATTTCGCCCTAACAAGTACATTTTGCTTTTTGTTCTGGTAAAAAAATGGACCTGATCTCGTTTTATTTTTTTTAATCCAACAAGCCAATGGTGGTATTGTTCTAACATAGTTTCTTTTGGTACTGGTACACCCTTAGCGTAAGTCAAAATCCAACTTCTGTGTCCTGTTTCTCTCTACGTATCTTTGTAATTAGACTAATGATGAGGACTTTTGGGTGAAGTTTAGAGATGGGTAAGTTGAAACAGTCAAAGAAATAAAGAGATCAAACTTTTTGTGCTAAATATGCCAAGGAATTTTTATGCATCACCAATTCAAAAGCATCGAATAAAGCTGTTTTCCGCAATCCTTGCCATAGGAATATTTCAGTTGCATATGGTGGGTGGATGATCTGATATCGTTCTTCACATCAAGACAAACACCCACAAAAAGAATATCTCAGCAATGGAAAGACAAAGGAAGATAATCGTCAGCCATCCATCTCAATGTTTGGCAGCAAATCATCTGAAGAGAATGATAGTGTTATTCATGCAGAATGCCTTATTCACAGCTATCCTCTTGGAACACAGTATTTAGGTTTCAGGAATGGCATATGTTTAAAACCCTGTCACCTCTAAACTGGAATAAACAAGTTAATAATATTCACATCTAAATCCAGAGGCCATTAATTTATCCTGAAATCATGTCATAATCATTTTGGGTGGGGGGGCTTTGGCCTCCTACACCCCCTAACCTGGGCGCTGCCCCTAGACCCCTCCAGGGTTTTCTGTTGCCCCTGGACCATAGACAAAAAGTTGAGTATAATTTTGGGTTTTGAAACGTTGACAGCTATGTATAAGCAATCAAACCTTCTCTGTTCACCTGACTTTTTTTACCCAGAACAACCCCAGTGCAACAGGCCACATTGTGGCCATTGATGCTGATATCAATACAGGAGACATGTTCTTCATCAACCACACCGGCACCGACTATCACCTGATAAAACAAAGCCTGGACAAATCATTACTGACCAATAGTCCTCGGATTAAGAGGGCTGCAGGAACTGGTGAACTTGTAAGTTTTTGTTTTTTAGCGGTTTTTTTTGGTTATCTTTTCTATGATCTGCATACATTAGCTGTATGCACTAAAAGATTTAATGCCTATTGCACGCACAAATCAGCAGCACAATGGAGTACTTTTTTAATTTAACAAATAAATAGAGCCATCTTTTCCAAACTAGAAAAGTTTCTCAAATGAGGTTGAGTCTTTCAATGATTAAAAATAACCCATATTTGCTATGAGAGTTCCCTTAACATTAAACTATTTTTGGAAGCTCTGGTTGTATGTGTACTTGAGCAAGACTTTTCTCTACCAAAGATGAAGATAGATTTTTAATTCTAGTATTAATTTTTGAGACATGTCTTGATGAGTCAATTTCATATGGAACACTTCTCAGAAAACCAATTTTAATTTTGTAGTTATTTTAGCTTTTATCTCTTTGTAGATACTTTAGCTTTTATCCTTTGAGGCCAGTCTTGATGAGTCAATGTCACATGGAACATTTCTTAGAAAACTAATACATGAATTTTGTAGATATTTTAGCTTTTAATTTTGTAGGCCAGTCTTGATGAGTCAATATCACATGGAGCATTTCTCAGAAAATCAATTTGAATTTTGTAGATATTTTAGCTTTTATGTCTTGAGGCCAGTCTTGATGAGTCAGTGTCACATGGAACACTTCTCAGAAAATCAATTTCAGTTTTGTTTTTTCCTTCTTCTAACTGCTTCTTAACCCCTTGGCTGCTCAGCGCCTAGATTGTATCTCCTGCCTGTGAAGGTGTAGGAATCTAATTAAGGCTTTAAAAACAAACCTTTCTAGAGCTTTGTATCAATTCACATGTCGATCAAACTTTAGAGCAGATCTAGAAGCTCTTGTTCATGTGACATGTCATTTCCCAGCAGCAACAACGTGAACAAATGCCAAGTTAGGATTATGAATTCTGCCTTTTGAAGTACATTAGCAACTTAATATATTTTCTGAAATCATTATGTATTTCTTTTCCCAGGTCTTTGAAATTTAAAGATTGATAAAGATCTATTTTTTTTTTATCTAGCAACCAGAAAACTTTACATTTGATTTCTTAAGAAATAAACCAGTATGTAATTTTTCTTCACTCCACAACACGCAAAATTTCTGTATTTCTCAATGCAATATCTCTCCAATTTGGTCAGAGTGAAAGAGTTTCGGTGTTTCTCTCAGTAGCAAAAAAAAAAAGACTTTGCCATGGATTTCCATACGGCACTTATATAATTAGCCAGTTTATATATTTCTCACTTTCTCTCTCTCTCTCTCTCTCTCTCTCTCTCTCTCTCTCTCTCTCTCTCTCTGACTGCACAGCAAGCCTTGCTCCTCAAGGATGATAGGATGATAGGCTATTTGTCATAGATTTCCATCCAGCACTTTGAGAGTTAACCAGTATATATATTACTCTTTCTCTCTCTCTCTGACGGCACAGAAAACCTTGCACCTCCAGGACGCTCCACTGTTTGCCATGGCAGGCCTAGCAGTGGACTGGGTGGGCCAGCGGGTTTACCTGTCCGATGCCACTAGCAGGGTGATTCGTGTGTACAACTACCAGGCAAGGAGGGGGAAGATTGTAGTGAGAAATATTGTCGGTGTGCCCCAGATGATTGCTGTGGATCCTATAGCTGGGTGAGTTCTGCCAACTTGCGGTTAATACTGAACTTTGATGTGCAAGTCCCAGGTTTCAATTTTGTCTGTTTGTTTACATCAATATTATAATTTTGTTTAGTTATAAGTTGTGCTAATGCAGCTGTGTCATAGTGCTAAATAATTGAGGTCTATCAACTTTAGGGGTTACATTAACTATTTTATTATGCCATGGAAGTTGATATATATCATGTGTGTTTAGATGTGCATGGGATTTTTTTTTTTTTTTTTTTACAATTGCAATATACAGGAATTTTAACTAGAGGAAGTACACAGCAGCTTTATGCTTTCTCTGAATAGGAGTTACAGAGTCTTCAACACATAGCTTTGTACATCTTACTTTCTAATCTTTTTTAGGAAGACTGCTCAGATTTTTTTGTCGCAAATGAATGCCACTGTAACTATCTTAGAGCAATAGAGACAGCCAACTTTTGTGAAAAGTGTTTTTAGTTATATTTTTTTTATTTAGCTAACAACAGAAAATTTAATAATGGCAGAAAACAGGTTTTACTGCTGCAAAAAATTCTCATACCTTTTTGCTGGTGTTCCAGGTACATCTTCTGGTCATCTACGGGTCCCACACCTCGCATTGAAAGATCAGACCTAGATGGCAGTAATCGTCTCGTTGTGGCCTCTACTGGTCTATCATGGCCAACTGGATTAGCGGTGGACATGACCAGGGGGTGGCTGTATTGGGCAGACACCAAGAAACACACCATTGAGGTGGCCAAGTACAACGGGTCATTCCACGAACTTGTTTACTCATTTGCTCGTGAGTAACATTGACAGAACATTGGTTTTGGATTTAGAAATAATTTTTTGTAGACTTTGATTTGCAAAGAAGCATAAGCTGTATGATTTGTGTTTATCAATATGCAGCAATGAGAATTATAATAATACTGATAAAAAGAATACATAAGTGGAAAGAGCTGACCATTAAATCTTTGTATGGAAGCTCACTGTTGTGAAAACCTAACACATCAAACTATCTAGTAAAGCTGAATAATCTTTAGTGACATAATGAACTTTTCTTTTCTCTGAGGTGACCAGAAAAAATTGGTCTGAAGTCGCTTTAGCCGTAGAAACTTTTAACAACTTTTTATACGACCTCTAAAGCTTGCCCTCATCAAAATAGCATATCTTTGAGCAGAATTTGGTTAGAAACCCATCGTTTTTGTTTCCAAACAAGTGTAAATTATAGGAATATAAATTAGGCTGCTATCCCATTTTGTCCAAAATATTGACATAGCCTGATTTACCCTAGGTGCATCAGATCATGCATTATTGGAGCAAAATCTCGTCTCAAATCCCACTCCATTGTGAACAAGTTATCATTAGTTTCTGACCCTATCCTTGATCACCAATTTTTAATTCTTTCTTTTGTAGCTGCCGGCCCATCCCCAGATTCTCCGTTCTCTCTGGACCCTCCATTTGCTCTGGACCTGCTTGGCGACCATCTGTACGTCCTCACCCATAATTGGCATCGTATCCTGAAGCTGAGCAAGCTAGGAGATGATATTGTTGTCTCACACACCCAAGGACAGCGCGATGCCTCACCATTGTTTCTAGCTTTTGCTCGTTATGCCAGGGACATTGTGATACTGCAGCAGAACAAGCAAGTGAAAGGTCAGTGCTGGGTTGGGTTGATAAGAAATTAGGATAGCGCAAGGCGCGAGGAGGGACAGAAGTAAAAGACAACCATTAGTAAAAAAGTTGAAATTACAGAATGGCTATAAGCACAGATGGTAACAAACATCTAGACATTCAGAATCCTGAGATTAGATCTGTCAAGAGACATAATTATCTATGTCTCAAGCAAGACACTTGATTATGATGTTGAGTGCAGTGATGAGATTTTGCCTAAGGATTCAGCATGGCTGTACACAAGCAGGCACTTGATGATGATGAATGTTGCAATTGGTGATGTTTGGTTTGCAGAAATAGCCACATCACTATTTGCTTGATGTGCTAGAATTTAGAAAGATGGAAATCAAGTGAGGCACTCAGTGATACTGAATATGATATTGATGGTAAATGCTGTGGTTGTGAGGTGATGTTTTGACTGAAATAGACCATGTTTGTTATGGATAATAACAACCCCCTCTGTGTGTTCAATATGTCAGTAAACAAGCAAGGTATTTGATGACGGTTATGATGATGATTAATGCAATGTTATGTGGAGGTGCAGGTATTGGAGTATGCAATACATATTTCTATACCTCAGAATGTTGATGGCTATAAGAAAACTAAAACCACATGTAAGGGAACCATTGAAATATGTGGTTTCCTTTCTTGATCACATTGTATTGAGTCGACCTTGTCATTCATTATTCACCCAATAATATAATTATTTATGATGAATTGCTACACTGGGACTCTAAATATAGATTAAAAACAGGCTAATTTTTGTTCAAGGCTTGGAAACCGTCTTTAGCTAATAGATCTTGGGACTGTTTGAATTAGAAGGGATAGCATTGTAAATCACACACATGATGTCTACTATTTCATTGTAGCCTCTCTTGACTGTTGGGGATTAATAGGTGTGGTTAAAAAAATCGTTACAGAATCCAGTGACAAAACCTTGGTCTCAACATACTGCATCGATTTCCTGACACAATTTTATAATGATTGTTTATTTGTGTAATTTCTTTACTCTGTACCCGCCTCACTATTTAATAAAATTTAATACATTTGGTATAGTGGCAATAAAAAATAAAACATGGGCATCAAATATAGTGTCAGTACAATAAAACTGTGTTCAATAAATATAGTGACACTTTACAATGAAAACATGTACAGTATACAGTAAAGTAATGCGCATTTAAAGGTGATGCAATATATTAACTTCAAAAGTGAATGTATGTTTTTTTTCGCACCACCAAAATGAGGAAATAAGGAATAAAGAACAATTCATCAGCCCTTGCCAATTCTGGAGTTAAAAAAAAAAATATACACATGTGTGTGTCTTACATGTATTGCAGTGAAGTCCAACTGTACACTGGGAGTGTGTCACCCAACCCAGATGTGTTTCAACAAGCCCAACACAGAAGTCGGGTATGTGTGCATGTGCCCGGATGGGGCGAGACTTTTGGATGGCAAGTGCGACTATGTGCAGCCCCCTAGCTGTGAGGGCTTCTGTCTCAACGGTGGTGCCTGCAACATGTCCAGGGGACTGCCCAAATGCAGGTAAGGACATCTGACCACACAGCTGAGATCTTCACTTCACACTCCTTATAGAACTTTAGTTTCTGTTGAAAAGATAGCAGTACTTTTTGATTAGTGTCAAAACCAGAGAGGTAAGAATAAACTGTGTGTAGTTAAATCTGGGTTCGATCCCCAGCATCTCCATAGTTTTTTGGGGTGCTGAAGGCATAGTGGATAGCAAACCGAGTTTAACCCCCGCCAACACCCTAGCTTGACAAAGGGCTTGAAAGCCTGAAATCACCTGATTGGTTATATATAAAAACCAAACCAGTCATGCTAAATCAAATATTACAGGTGACACTTTTATTTTTTTTTTCTTACTTTAAGCAGGTTTTTCCTCTTTATTTTTTTTGTTGGTTTCAAAGGTTGATATGATGAGACAGAATCAATAAATCTGCATCCAGTTTTCACCTCTTGTCAAGCTCTCAGAGGACAGTTCTGCTGTAGCCACATAGAGTCCAGTGAAGGTGTTAAGTCTCTAGCAGCAGAGTTTCAACACTATACCAATGGTTTTCAAACTCACAGTATATGACTTGTGATGCTGGTTTTAAGTTTCATGTAGCTTCTGACATGTAAAATATATCGTTTGACCAGTCCAGGTGTTCTTGTTTTTCAGCTGCCCGGCCAATTTTCTTGGTGAGAGGTGTGAGATTCCAACCTGCACTAGTGACTACTGTCAGAATAACGGAACTTGCTGGCATCCTGTTGATCAGGGACAGTACAAAATAGCCTGCAGGTCAGACCATGCCTCCTTCTTTTCATCTTGCACCTTCAATTTTTTTTTCTTCTTTTTGTCTTCCTCAACCTCCTTGTCTTTTCCTTCTCCTTATTTTCCTGCTCGTCCTTTTCATCTAGTGTCCTTTTTTCTTTTTCACATCTTTCTCTATCTCCCCCACCTCTTCCCTTTCCTCCCCTTTCTTCTTCTCCTTTTTCTCTTATTTTTCTATCTCATCCTCTTTTGTTTGCTGTCATGTTTCGCCATTTTTACATACTTGCTCTCTTATCTCAGGATGCTTACATTACCCATGTCTTTCCTGGCATTCTCCATCTCTTCACACAAGCTAAACCTATTGTGCTCCTCCTAAATCTTCATCTTATGACCACATTGCACAAATGCTGTTACT
>BLXT01005203.1:354856-367103 GCA_019648995.1 Plakobranchus ocellatus
ATAATAATAATAATAATAATAATAATAATAATAATAATAATAATAATAATAATAGTAATAATAATAATAATAATAATAGTAATCATAATTATAATTAAAATGATGATGTGATGATAATGGCTTTGAAGATGATGGCGATGATTCTGGCAATAGCAGTCAGAACATTTTTTGGTTGTGTTTTTTTTTTTTCATTTATTAACCCACCATCCATTTGGATGTTATATTGCATGCTGATCAGAAATATGCACCATGAGATGTTTTTTTCCTTCATCTTTTGGCATCTTTAAAACTATGACGGCTTTATTTCACTCTAGATTTCACATGGTTGACTTTAACACAAACCCTAAATTAAAAGCATCTTATTTCTGTTTGCGCAGAACTGTATGTAGAAATGCTTCAGACTCTCTGTAGATAAAGCTGTGGTGGGTTACACTGCTTTATGGTAGGGCTGTGATTTGAGCTCAGTGATATTATCCTACACTTACAATAGTCCAGGAGCAATAGGGCTTGAGCTCAAGATGTATTTGTCTCCCTCAAACAGGCTCAGAGTAAGAACAAGATGTATAAAAACATGCCTTACACTTCAAGTACATTTAAAAGCACCCTTTGCCCTCCACCCCCAACCCCTTTCCAAACTTATTTTGTGCATACAGATGTAAAGATGGCTACAGTGGTGACCTCTGCAATGTGAAGGCAGGCAACAGCACCAGTACCGCTGTGAGATCAGATGGTGCCAGCCATGGTGGAGCAGGTCAGACTAGCAATATAACAATACTCGAATGCATGCTTGTCTCAGTTACTACTTCAGTGTAGAAATGAGCAGCATCAGTAAATCCTATGTTATTAGTAACAGTGGTTGAATAGGTTGTTGTAACGTTAATAGCAGCAATAGCAATGCAAGAACAGCAGCCTTTCTTGCAGTTGTGACATTTCTTCACATTTTTTGTAGCAACAGCAGTTCAGCTGCAGCAGCATTAGTAACAACAGCATTAGTGGTAGCAGCAGTTCAGCTTTAGAAGCCGAAGCACTAGTGGCAACAGCAATAGTGACAGCAGCAATTCAGTTGTACTACCACCAACACTAGTGGCAACAGCAGTAGTGACAGCAGCAATTCAGCTGTACTACCACCAACACTAGCAGCAGCACTAGTAGCAACAGCAATAGTGGCAGCAACAATTAAGCTGTATTAGCAGCAGCACTAGTAGCAACAGCAATAGTGGCAGCAACAATTAAGCTGTATTGGCAGCAGCACTAATAGCGACAGCAATAGTGGCAGCAACAATTAAGCTGTATTAGCAGCAGCACTAGTAGCAACAGCAATAGTGGCAGCAACAATTAAGCTGTATTAGCAGCAGCACTAATAGCAACAGCAATAGTGGCAGCAACAATTAAGCTGTATTGGCAGCAGCACTAGTAGCAAAAGATGTCGCTGCCAATGTTGAAGTACATGGTAAACATCATGAAAACTTGCAGGACGAAGCTGGAGCTACAAGAAAACTTTGGGTTGGTGCTGGTTCAAAGGTTCTTCATCAGTCAGTTTCTTTTTTTGTTATGTAAGTTGGTAAATGTCCTGATTAGCTACTTTGTGATGAATATTTTGATATACTTTAGTCAAAGGCCAACAGACATCAGTTGAAGACATGACTTAATAATAAAAAAGTGCACTGAAGTGAGTTGAATATTTAGCAAAGAACACTCAAAGCAGGTACTTTGATTTATGCGATTTTGACATTTAAAAAACAATTGTAAGTTTATTTATTTTATTTTTGCTCCTCAGCATCCATAGCTGTTGCTGTTTGTATTGCAGTGGTCGTTGTTATTCTTACAATTGTGGTGGTGTTTCTATTGGTGGTGCGCTGGCGAAAGAGGTAAGTTACCAAAATTGTTTCTTTCTTTGGCATTAGAGCTGGAATGAAAACAATGATTTTGAACTTCTTTGTTTAAAATATGCAAAAAAAATATTGCTGGGACGCAAAATCCTTGTCAAAGTTGAAGTCCTTGTGTAGTGAACATTAGCTTTAGATGAAGTGAAAAGAATGGGGAAATGACACCTACAACTGTGTATAAAATTTGCATTGTCTAAAGATCTGCTGAAGCCTAACTACTGTCAAATCTCAGGCTCTTACTGTAGGCCGTATGGCTAGGATTTATTTTTGTTTGAAAAAAAATGGCAGATCTTTCCTATCATGATTTTATTCCCCACTTCAAACATCATCAAACTCCCCTTTGCTAATCATAGGTATGACAGTATGTGCAAGGTATAAATTCATATGCTCTCAAGCTTTTTGCGATGCAGAAAATTGGATTTTAACAATTTATCTTTGCATCTGTTTGTAGTCAATGTAAAGTTTTGCTTTGAATTTTCACACTGAAAAATTATGGTTTCAATTTGTACTAGTATTTTTTATCTAGATGTAGATTTATAAAGGAATAAATAAGATGAATAGAGGAATGCCATTCATCAAAGGTGTTGGGACTAGTGTAGTTATGTTTTGATTTTAGCTGAGCAGAGCTGGATATTTGGTGTGTTTGTGTGTTGTGATTGGTTGGTTAGGCCATGTGACAACGCAAGCTGGACGAAACTACACATCGGCGGGATTTTTGCTGCAAAAAGAGCACTCCTATTTTATTCCTCGTACTGAACAGTAGTGGACGATCCTGGCTGCAAGTTGTAGCGGACTCGTTGACTGGAGAATATATATTTTAATCTCCCTACCATGGGACATACTGAATAATCGCAAAGAAGTGGCGATTGAAGTTATATGATATTGCCTGAGGCTGTGTGCCTTTCCAGACTACTGTCTAAGTCTACAAAATTATGTTTCTTTTGTGAAACTGAAATGGTGGTATAACTATTATTGTACTAGCTGTTGTCGTCCCTCGCATAAAGGCTATCGACCTGTGTGGAGTAGTATTTGAATAGTGGTTTTAAGCGACTGTCATCATTATAGTTGTGTACGAGATCTCAGTAACAGTGCTAAGCACGCAAATATCTCAATACACATTTAAGTACTCGGACTATTATCTTTATTTAAGTGATGGACATTGAGATTTATTCTACTGCTCGCTACAAGTTCTACGGACGAGGATCATCGATGGATTAAGTTTAGAAGTGTGTGCATGTGCGAGTGAACAGTGTGGGGAATTATATCTATAAATTATATCTGTAGATTATATCTCTAAATTATATCTATTGGTTGTGTCTATAGGTCTATTGATCTATGAAGTAGTTTTTGAGGAGAGTTTCCTCGTGAGTGGATTAATCGGTGCTAACCTTATTTAATTGTAATTTGATTACTCTGTATTGTCGCACCTCCGTGCGTGGACTTTTGTATTTGGCTCACCTCGTATCTATCTGTCTCCTTCTTTGTGTAACTTCCCTACTTCTTTATATATTTATTTGTTTATTATAATATAGTTTTTCCTGTCGCCTATTCCCGGTGTTCTGCCTTTTATTTGGTGTGAATCTATTGTGCAGTCGATGTAGTTAAGTCTTATAGTGATTGTTGTTGTGAAGTTGTGTATAACCGTTGACAGGCCGTGTGCACCCCAACATATTTGGAGGAGACACCCCAATAAAAGGGTCACTACTCTTATTTTCCCTTGTGATGTCAATCCTTATCCCGTTCTTTTCCTCTTGCCCATCTGACCTGGCATAAAGCAATTTTATAACATTTGCAATTCTCTCAGACGTCAGAATCAGTATGGTCACAAGCGCATGGACAAGAGAAGGGGTAACAACTTAAATGTGACCAACCCTGTGTACTTGAAGAGGGACATCAATGATGATGATGATGATGATGACGATGATGAGCTGAATCCCTTTGATAGTGCAGGAGACAGAGAGGGTAGAGTCATTCTGAACGGCGAGCAGGTTGGTTCCGACAGGAGGAGGAGTGAAAAATTCACTTTATTATCTTATCTTTATCTTCATCCTTCTGCCTCTTTCTCTCACTGTAATTCTGCTTCTTCTTTATTTATTGATTTTGTCAGGAGCAAAATGGTTAAAAGCCATCAAAGCTGTGTCAATCATGATGTTAAGAAGTGAGTTCATGTCAGTGTAAACTCATTCCTAAAAGCAATAACCTTGCAGTAATAGCAATAATGTAGCTTTCTATTTAGCTAAAGAATGTAATACATTTTTCCTNNNNCCCCCCCCCCCCCCAACTTTTACCATCAGGACTCGAACTTCAGCAGCCTTCTGTTTGACGCGTACAGCAACAACAGCACACAGCACCTGCTGCAAGACGGAGAGCATTCATCAGGGGCAAATGGGTCGGCCACAGGCGACAGGGGAACTGAGCATGAAGAAAACCACAACATGCTCGAAAGACTCGAGGTTGGCTTTTCTAGCCCTGCCAAAAAGAAGAGCAAGAAATCTTTCCATTCTGTTGCATAGTTGAGCATTTCATTTCATTGGCAAGGAATAGGCGAGCAATAATGTTCTCCTATTCACGGAAACAAAGACGAGCAAAAACAAACATGGCGGATTTCACAAACTACCTATGACCAGCATGCCAAGGATTTTATTCAGAGACTTTCTGAAGATAGAAATAATGTGGAGATCTATAATAAACATGCGCTTGTCGCAAAAGAGGTGAATTATCCAGAGACATGCTGTAAATAGAATCTGGAGATTAAATTTTTAACCTTTTGCCGATGCAAAGGTGGTGGATAATTCATAAACGCATGGTCAATAGGATGTTGAGATCAATGCATATGCTCGTCGACATGAAAGAAGTTATTCCGAGTGTCCCTGGTGATAGAATATGGACTTTTGATTATCGTGACTGCCTTTAAACAAGATGGAATTCATACAACTTTGTGCCAACTCAATAACTTTATGATTTACAAACTCTAAGGACAAATGAACCAAGGAAATTGTTCAGAGGCAATTTTTTCAACTCTGTTGCAAATGCAACATGCATGTTTTATCAGTAATTTTTATTTTATTAATAATGTGTGTATAACTGTGTAGTGTTGCCAAACAAAAAGTCCCTCTGTGGTGGATTTGACATGCTTTGAGGCACATAAACATTTTAAAGTGTTGTTTTCTTTTTCTCCTTTTTAAAAAAAAATATTTTAGATAAAAGCAAATTGTGTATATTTGGCACAGAATCAACATATCTTCATTGTACCAACATCATGGCATTAGTCATTTATGGGTCTTTTGAAAATCTCAAGAAAAATATGAGTTTTTTTTTTTCTTTCTGAAGGATGCAGTTTCCAACTGATTGTAGGGTGTTTCCAAAAAGTTATATCAACATATTTTTTATTTTCGTAACAAGAACATCATCAGATAGCTTTTAAGCTCAGAAATGCTGTGAATCTAAAATCGTATTTGGGCATGATTCTGGTCTAAAGCATGATGGTAAGGCAGTGAGGATATTTCTATCCGTTAGCTACAATTGCAGAGCAACAAGAGCCAGGTTGAGGCTGTGCCAACTGCACTGATCTCAAGGGGCAACACAATTTGTATGTAGGCATTTCATTCCTAAGTTTTCTCAGTCTCACCCAAGGCTGGCTAGAAATGTTGGATTTAGGGTGGGGAAGAATTGTGAGGGCATTGTCTAAATCTCCTCATGAGATGGTACCACCTGGCGTAATCTTGTGTTGTTTTGTCATGATGTAACGCAAGTGGAAAGGTTTGCAACGCGTATTTGCTGTCATCAAGATATTCAGGAAATTGAACTTGATCTGGATTTCATGATGTGAGATTTGTGTAAGGCAAACACAGCTGCTGTAGTGTTAGAGTGGATGGAGCATGGCTGTGCCACCACCACGATAATGGGCTTTGTTTTAATGTGATTGTTTGGCAAGGAGATTACAGACTTACTAATATCATCATTTTTATTATTATTATTATAATTATTATTATTATTATTATTATTATTATTATTATTATTATTGTATTGAAATTGTTATATTTATATTATGATTAATCATTCCTAAGACATATCCAATATATCTGGTTTCAATTAATAACATATAGGATGCTTGCAGATAGTTGCCAAAAAAACAATACATGTAATTGTCAATAAGAATTTGAATAAGCATAATGGATGAAAGTTTTGAAGTTTTTAAGATTGTAATTTGTGCATTTATTTATGAGAGACAAAGAGAGAGCAAGAGATGGAGGGTGGAAGGGATAAAAAAGAAAGAGTGAGAAACTGTGTGTGTGTGCATATGTGTGTATTATAACCAGAAGTATAGGCAAGACCCATGTCCTAGCCTATACCTGACTGTATACAAACCAAATATCTAAAAGCAATAACTGCCAAAAATTACCGTCTGCTTGCTTTTTTTATGCTGCTTTCTTTTGGTCTGATTTTCAAATATTGCTGAGATTAAACTTGTGTGTCATGGGGAAAAACTGATATGAGATGAGTCGAGCCTCTGTCAAATCATGGTCAACTGGAGTTTGTTGTGATCACAAGAAAGCCATGTGAGCTGAATTACAATACAGAGACATCAAGCACAATAGGAGCTATCTAAGCAGGTTTTGATTATTTGAGATGGTTAAATATTGTGTAGGTTATACTTTCACTTAATAGTGGTGCTGGTTGGCCACAATCTTGAGATGAAGGCAGGCGAGTGTCATGATGGATTTTGAATACTTTAAGACCAGTAGAATCGCCTGAGGATTCATGTCATGAGCATGATTATTGTTGGGTATACAGAATGTTTTATACAGAACCAGGCATTTGTTTAGAAGTAAAGCTCTAGTCACCCTGGTTTTACAGAGGTCAGACTCAGGTTGGAAGGGAGGCTCGTGTCACAGTTCATGTTTGGAAAGCTGACCCAATATTGTGATAATATTTGCTGTGCCAGTTAGAGCATGGTCTTTTTTATATTCCTTTACACCTAACATGTACATAAGTCAAGTGATGAACGCTTACTTAAAATGTAAATATAATTATTATAATAATGTATATAGAGGTACCAGATCTTACAGTTACATAGTTCTATATTATTATTACTATTTTGTGTTTCTTGCACCTCGTGTTGTTCTATATTGTTCGACATGCAGTGTAGTGTGTCATGACACAGTCTGCCCTTGATATTTGTGTGTGTGTGTTGTCATGGCTAATGTCATGACTGATAGCACACTCTTCCTCTCATATGTAATATCACTATTAATGCTTGCTCTACAGGTTAACTTGTATACAAGAGTAAGTACAGTTTGATAAAGGAATGTCCAAATATAAACCAACAGTTTTAGGAATTTTTCTCAACTTTTCTGTCTTCCAGTGAATGTTTTACACATGCATTTTATTCTTCTGTGTTCACAAACCCATACTAGCTGCAGTAAGACTGGACCTTTTTGGGTGAGCAAGCTGTTGTACATTCTTAGAGCTTGGCAGGTGTGAATGAGCATTTGTTGGCCGATTGTGCAGTGATGAAATGGGCCACAGAATAAATACAGCCTTTCGTTTGTCAGCCTTTGTCATGTCTTACATCAGTGAATAGTGAAATAACATTGAGGCCCTGCCCGTGATGTATATGTAAAAAATATCTGCTTACATTTCATCTGTTTTGTGCCATGCTAATTTTACTCTATTTTTTTAGAGCAAAGATGATTGATTTTTTTCCAATAAACGTTTTGATATGTTTCTTTTATGTTTTTGTTGTGACAAATGGATCTGGGCTTGAGAGATTATTTCATTTTAAGTCAGGATTGTGAACTTCAGTGGTTTATGCGAGGGCTATACCCTTCTTTAAAAAATCATTTTTCGTACTTAAAATAAATATACATAGACCACGCTATTTGATTTGGAACTAACAAATGATCAAAATTTTAAATAGGCATATGTCTAAATGTGTCTGTAGATAAGTGCAGCAATGAAGAGAGATTTAATGGATTAAATTGAGGTACAGATGTGGCATTTTCACTCAAGTAGGTTCATTTGAAACAATAATCAGGTAAATTAACCTTTGTTGTTTTTTTCCTTAGTTTTATTTTTTCAAAGGGAAATTTAGTGTTTTACTTTCAATATATATTTTTTAAAAAATCCTTCCTATTTTAGTAATCTTTTGGGCATTCATCAGTTTTTTATTGTTCCTACTATCTCTCTTTATGGTTGCATTTTCATATACATCAACATATACAGTTCAAAGGAAGCTGATAAAGATTTGAAAGCTTTAATTCAATATTAATTCCAATGACCAGGCATCTCGCAAAACATTCCACGTTGTACTGCCAGGAAATAACTCAGTGGCAGAAAATGTAGAGAAATGTAAAAAAAAAAAAAAAAAAAACGGTTTTAAATCAGATGGGTTGTGTTGCATATATTTTAGCATTGAAGCTCACAATCATCAAGGTCAAATTGCATACATCTAAAAACAGTGCAGGAAAGTAAGGGATTTTGTTGTATTTGTTTTTGTTTTTTTGTTTTTTTTTATATGTATATCCTATATATACCTTCATAGAGAATAAAAACCAAGTACACCTTGTTAATTTTGTTATTAATTTTGAAAGGGTAAAGAAATTAGAATCAAGACTGTTTCACTTTCTGTAATATATAATATATATATATATATATATAGATCTATATATATATATATATATATATATATATATATATATATATATATTTTTTTTTTTTTTTTTTTTTTTTTTTTTTTTTTTTTTTTGTTTTGTTTTTGTTTACCATATTTTATTCTCTTCAAATCATGATTTTTGTAAGTTTGGTGAGTTCACATTTTTATAAGTGAAGTAAAGCGATTTTCTACAAAAACCCTGAAACCTTGTTTAGGGGTATGACCTGGTTGACCTGATTAGGTGAGAACTTTCTACCACTCAGCCTTTTGCCAACTGTTGGTAGGTTTAAGTCTGTTGACAAAACTGCATTGTAGTTGGCTATGGCAGCACAGATCTTACCAGCCAAATTTGCTGTACTCCTGTCAAATCATAGTAGTTTTGTAAAGCACTTGAAAGCAACAGACTCAGTTCTTTATTTTATTTCATTTTATTTATTTATTTGGCTATCCTTGAGGCAAATTTTTACAAATTACTAAGTGGCTTGGACTTACCCTCCAGAAATACATGTATCAAGATGTGTTGTATATTAGAAACTAATATTACAAACAAGAACACTGTAGTGTGTACCTGCTTTAAACTTGTTTATAAAGGTGAAATATTTGTCTCTCAATCATCATTGTCTGACTGAGTCAAATTCTGCAGCCCCCAAAATAAAACAAATAAAATGTACTTCAAGTTTTGGAATTGTAAATGATTCGGGCTTTTTTGTTTGGCTGAGGGTAAAGTCATTGGTAATTGGTTTTTTTTGTCACTGTTTTTTTGCTTGCTGGTGGTTTTTTTTTCCAGCATGATTTCTTACTCATGGTAGATCAATTAAAATATTGAAAGTACATGCTCAAGATAGAAACTCTCCAATCCTCTAGGTCCTCATGAATTGGCTTCATTCATCAAAAATACACGTCAGTTTTTTTTTAAAGTTGTTAAATCTGTTATCTCATGTGGTTGCTATAGATTACAAATATATATCTTTGTTATGCACTCGGGTGGCTTTACGAGGTTAGACTTGAAAACATTTTCTTTCTTGTCATTTTTTAGAGCAGGAAATTAAAAGAAAAAGTTATTTTGATATTTAGGTTGTGAAATGATTGGCAACAACTTGGAGTTTGAGGAGATTTATTCACGGTTGTGATTTTCTATTTAATTTATTTTACAAAGTTTTCTCTAAGGAATATTTTTTTTGTTCTTTTTTTTTTATTGGGCCTATCAAGCAAATGTCTTAAAGAGATGATGTGTTTTTTGTGTGTTAATCTGTTCAGTCATTTGCAAGCCAAGCTAACCACCAGGATGATGATGAAAATGGTGGGAAGTAAAGGTTTCATTGTGACTTTTGTAGAGCACCAGATTATTTAGCACTATAGCTGTATCTAGCTTCTACGCTGAGGAGACTTGGTCTTTTAACTTTCCAATGATATTGTGCAAGAAGAAAGAAGAGAAAGAGAGAGAGAGATGGGAAAGATGTGGTATCAAAGCATTTTCTCATCTCTTGTACATGATGTGATCCATTCCTTTATTCTGGTGATAATAACAATACTGTTAAAGCTTGTTGCTCTCTCTGCTCTAGCCAGATGAGGAGCTGTATGGTTCAAAGATTTTATAGTGTTCATACTGCAGTGTTTATCAGGCTGCAGCAGCCCTGGACCATTTTAGAGATAACCATCTCACTCTTGCAGAAGTTTCTTACTCTATGATCACCCATAGTGTTTGTCATGCTTAATCGGAGCTTCTGAGAAATGTTTTTTTATTGCATTTGAAACTATACGCTGAGAATTCTCTAGCTTCTCTGTAAAACATTTATACTGAACGAGAATATAGTTCACCTGCAAATAGTTGCCAGAATGCACAGGGAAACCAAACAGCTTTGTTTGGCTTTGCAATTAGATTTCTTTGGAATCCCTTACAACTCTAACTTCAGGCCTGGCGGGGGCAAGCATTGTTAAACCAAGTCAATGTTAAATCATGGCTAGTGGGATTTTCTTCCTACACTTGGGTTTTTTTAGTGAATAATACATGAAGTTATATGATGTTAACTTTTTTCTTTCTTTCATTGTTTCCCCTCACAGTAATGTAGAATGTTGTAGATTTGATTTGAAGCACTCAACCAAAGCAGGAATGAGAAACATTTTCTAAGGTTGATTGTAAACAGACTTTGTCCTGTTCGACCTCTGTAGTGAAGTTTTCTAGTGAGTCAGGTGAAACGTTTAACCTTGAATTCAGTCTAATGCATTGCAATGTAGTGTTAAAGTATTGGATTTATTTTGCAAAGCTTTACATATAGTAGACCAGCAGGTTAGAGTCGTATTGCTGTATAATGTTGGGCTATGATTTATGATTATGTAACTGTGTATGCTATCCTGTGCGTCAGATATTATCACACACATCAGGAGAGCAGAATAGTAAAATAATACAATAAAATAATGTACATTTTCTCAATGTCGTTTCTGATTTGGTTTGTAGTCCTTACTTTGATGGAGTGTTTTGGATGTTTTGCTTGTTTGTTTTTGTTTAAATGTTTCTTTGCTTTGTGGGAAAGAGAGGAATTGTTTTAAGGCTGGGGGGGGGGGGGGGGGGGGGGGGGGGGNACTCTTAGCTGGACAGATCGAAGGCCCAAAAGATACCAAATCTGACTTTTTTTTTTTCTTTAGTACTAACTTGGTTCTAAAAGTGTTTGCGCCATATTCGCCATCTGTGACTTCAGGCGCCTGTAGCGGTTCGAAAGCGAGCGAGAGAGACAGAGAGACGAAAAGAAAGAGAAAGAGAGAGGGAATTGAAAAGCGAGATTTGAGTGTGCTAGCGAAGCCACGGCCGGATTAAGGAACAGGGGGACAACGTCCTTGTTGGGGGTCAGGGGGGCATAGTCCCCCTGAAGCTGATGAGTTTTTGCAATTGAAAGTGGATATGTCGCCTCTGTTGGCACTAAAATAGTACATATTCAAGATATACAGGTACATATTTTTTCCCCCCTGGAAGCCACCAGGTTAAAATTCCAAACTACCATTTTCAAATGCTCTCGCAGGTGTAAGGCGTGACACGAGTAGACTCGATAGCATGGATCATACTGAATAGTTTTACTGCCATCACGCCACCTCTAGGCTGGTCTATTCCGGTGAGAAGAGGACATGAACAACCGTGATTATTTTGTACACGAACGGTTTTGTCCGCCTGCTTTACAAGCAACTTGTCCCGGGCCCGTACAAGATTGTATGAATCTGCTCAGAATCCCTGTACAAAAGCTTTCAGAAATTCATCCATCGTTAAACCCTCTTGTTTACCGTTGAGAGCGAGATACTCAAGTTTTTTTTTTATGACATTTCAAGTGATGTAGGTGATCCAGTTATCTCTCTAGTGTGCTTCTGAGCCATCGCTGGATGGTCCGAAGAAACTACTGAATTATCTTCTCAACGTAGAGGCCAAAGTTTTTTCGCAACGAAAGCAAACGGGAAGACTCAACGCTCTCTTGTAGAATAGATAATGAAAGTACAAGTCTGAGAGATAGTGCAACCGATGGAGACTGAATTATCGAAAGTAAAAATTTAAAACGTTCCCATTGAAAAAAAAAAAAATCAAGGATTATAATATTTGAAGGAGAAGAATAACTGTTAGGAAAGGAAACTAAGATGTGTGAATATAGTAATTCGTCTCCTAGTTATTTTAATTTGTGGTAGTTGAATATTTGAACCTCAAAGAGGGTGGGGATAATTTTTTTTT
>BLXT01005203.1:375662-386792 GCA_019648995.1 Plakobranchus ocellatus
TTTTTTTTTTTTTTTTTTTTTTTGACCTGTCTTGAGGAGAAAAAAATACTAATAAAAATTTTAATTTCTTTGCCTTTGTCAACCATTTAAAATTTACAGAGCGGACAAGGATTTCGGTACTGATTTTCTTGTTAAATGACTACGCTTGATTTTCATAATAAACAATTTCTAAAGGTTAAAGGATTTTCAATGTGTGTCGAATTCCTTGCTTATTTAATCTAAGCATGTGTGTGTCAGTTTTGGGGTTTATTTGTTTCCAACAGTTTCAGTTACCAAGAACAACACGCTGGTGTGCGTCTGTGTGTGTTTGAGTGCAACTCTGTGTGTGTGTGTGCGTGTGTCTGTGTGTGTGTGCCATGTGCGTGGGCAAAGTCAAAGGAAAAGGAGGAGGAGATGGGAATAAAAGAGGTGGAAATGCTTCCTTTAGAACTATCAAAAAGTTATTCTGTCACGTGAACAAACAGTAGATCATGGAACGAAAGAAGTAGCTGTGCTCGTGTTTTGGGTTTATTTATTTATTTTAGATAGTTGCTTTTTGCTGCTATCAACTTATTATTATAATTGTTGGTGTATTTAATTGTCGCTGCTGCTGCTGCTGCTGCTGCTGTACATCATGGTGTATTGTGTCCCATGATAAAACTTAAAGGTACAATTTTTGCTGTCATTGTAATTGTCCATGTAACTGTTGCTGCTTTTGTATTTGTGGATGTATTTGTTCCTTTTATTTTACTTTTCCGCGCAGTTGTCGCTACTTATACAAGTTAGTATATATGTTGCTATAGAAGTACTTTTCCGTATACACCCTTCTCCTGTTGTAATTGTCGGTAGATTTTCTTCTGCTGTTGTGTTTGTCGGTATTTTCTGCTGCTGTTGTATATGTAGGTATTTTTTGCTGTCATTCTCGTCGCCATTGTTGAAGTAATCGTTTCCGCTGTCTCTGATTAGTATTAGTAGTAGTTGTAGTAGTATTAGTAGTAGTAGTAGTAGTAGTAGTAGTAGTAGTAGTAGTAGTAGTAGTAGTAGTAGTAGTAGTAGTATCACCATCATCATCATCATTACGTTTTTCATCTCATTATCACTGTTTGCCACTTTTTTTTGTGGTGTTTTAAATATGTTTAGAACACTTAGCAATCACTGGATATATTGAAGTCAAACGCAGTGCTGGTAGACCGAGAATGAATTATTGAAAGTGTAAGTCATGGCAATAAGTATGGGTAGTATCAACAACTTTATCCGGTTAACTGACAATAGGTTTGAGTGGGAAAACATGATCGTCAATCTATTCCAGACAAAGCATCTAAAACAGAAGAATGCTATTTGTAGGAAGCACTGCAAGTTCTGGGCCTTGGCTAGACGTCAACCACCTGAAATCTTAAGGGAATTTAGAGATCTGAATGAAATTAAAAAAAAAAAAAAAACTTTTTATTTTTATTTTGAGACTATAAATTCATGTTTATTCTTAGTGCTTGGATAGAAATACCAGCAAAAAACTAATGCGTAGTTTTAGCATAACATAATTGACTTCTGAGCAGGCTTAATTCGTAATAATTTTTCATAATTTTTACCTTTAAACCTCTTTTTGCAGCTTTTCGCCAATGGAAAGATCAGCTTTGGCGTTAATTGGACACGTCTGTTTCTCCCGCTGGGCATGCGCAATCAATCTTTTGACTTAGGATAAGTTCATAAAGATCACACTGGATTGTTTTACTTACGCGCTAAAACTTCCCAGTGCTTTCTTTGACATTTTTGAAAATTAATTTTTCGTTTTTCAAAGAATGTTATAAGTGGTGAGAGTTCTTTCGGCTTTTTATCGCGTGTGATCTCAAGCTTCTAGGCTGTAGCCAGCCCAGAGTGACGATGAAGGGTTTAAACTCGAATCGCGAGTAGATTTGAGGGAGACTTCGCTAGCCACTGAACATTAACACCCCCCGCCCCTCCAAACACACACAAACATGCCTACACACTCATACACACACCTCTCAATGATGATGACGATGATGATGATTATGATGATGATGATGATGATGATGATGATGATGATGATGATGATGATGATGATAACATTTATTTATATCATTTATTATCATAATCATATAAACGGAGGTAGGCGATCAATCTCATGATTGTGAAAATGATGATGTTAGAAATAATGAGTATGAAGAACGACGACGAGAAAAAAAAACTATTTGCAAAATAGTCTTACTTAAGTTATACAACAAGGTCAAGTAATCGTAGGCTTCAGATCTGAAAAACAGAGAACTAAATCTGTCATAACAAACATGTACAATCTTGCAAAGGAGATAAAAAGTTCAATAGGTAAATCTTTGATAAACACCAGCCCATATTAAGAAGTAAGAGATCAAAAGTCACAGTAAGACAAATTTTATCCTTTTGGGTTTTTTTAGATGGGAGATAAAAATAAATTCTGCAGCAATTGTCTGATGGTCTACAGTTTAAGATAATAGATTAAAAATCATGCAGGCCTGATAACTTCGGCCATAAGACATGACAAAGACACCAAGAGACCTTCGGCTCTTAACTTTATCAATATTTTTTTTTCTCATTTTACATAACACAAGAATGACAAAGCTTTTTGCTGTATCAAATATTGACAAAATTAGAACACAATTCTTATCATATCACGCTCTGAAGATATTTTTAAGTGTAACAAGTTATGTAAATTTTCTATTAAAAATCTGAACACTTCGTTTTCATCTTGTAGTTCCCGCAATCATATCGTGCTATCACTTCAAGTCTCATAACTCTGCGAACGACCAATCTAGAACATCATTTCTCAGGAGAGTTGCTGGCCGTGCAAGACATTCGGAGTTAAGCCAGGTCTCTGTTCATTTTTATATTTAAGATTTTAACTTTGTTGTAAAGCAAATCCAAATGTGATTAAAGCTATTCCGTTTCATTTGATGATGGTCACTAAAAGAGATATGCACTCTAATGGCTGTATTTAGTTTTCTTTTAAACTGCTAGGTTGCGAAAGCCCAATAAAAGAAATGATGTTTTGAAAGGAATGTATCTAATTCATTTATAAGCCGAGAAAATCTTCAGTCGAAATTCAGAGGAGAAAAAAAATTTAAAAAACTTTTCTTCTTCTTCTTCTTCTTCTTCTTCTTCTTCTTCTTCTTCTTCTTCTTCTTCTTCTTCTTCTTCTTCTTCTTCTTCCTCCTCTTCTCCTTCTACTTCTTGCAGGCGTTGGTGGTAGCATGGATAGCGAGCCTGCTCTGACATTGCACGATCCTTTCTGCTGCGGGTTTACTTCAGGCTCATCACTGACTAAATGGCCTGACGATTTCATGGACTGACTTTTCGACAAAAACAGACGAATTAGTAGTAGTAGTAGTAGTAGTAGTAGTAGTAGTAGTAGTAGTAGTAGTAGTAGTAGTAGTAGTAGTGGTTGTTGTTGTTGTTGTAGTAGTAATAGTAGTAGTATCAACAGCAGCAGTAGCAGCATAATCAGTAGTAGTGGTAGTAGGAGAATAAAAGCGCAAACTCTGTTCTAATCCAAAAGTGTATGTTTGTGTGTGTGTGTGTGCGTGTGTATTTATTTTATGTTCCAGTTAAGTTGTTTTCCAATGGTGTTGATGATTAGTTGTAGACCCAGAATTTGCATGAGGTTTTCTCTTACTCAAACGGAGCTAGGACTGACAGTTCAACACACCAGAGCACCGGATTTCTTCATCTTATAGATTCACACAAACTTTGTTCAAAATATAGAATCTTTAGACCATATCCATGGTCACACGCTTTCAGTTTATGTGAAAACACATTTTAATCTTGATTAAACCTTTTCTCGATGACGAAAGAAAAATCTACAATAGGTATGTGGCCGTAAATCTAAACTATAACTCTTAAAATAAAGAGCCGATGGACAACCAAGAGTTTATAAGTTTCCTTACTAAATAAAAGAAACTTTAGATAAGAACCTAGATAACGTTTAGGTCTGTTATAATGCAGGCTTAGACCTAGAAATTAAATCGAACTTTTTTTTAGATCTAGGAGCTCAATAATGTAAACCAGCAAAATTAAGGCGCGTTTTGGAGGGCAAGATTTACAAATGGATTGCAAGAGAAGAGTAGCTTTTCTTGCAGTCCATTTAGTATGATTGGTATGCGAAATCTGTACTATTTAGACCCACGTTTGGCTAAATTCTCATTTTATTGCAGTGTTTTGTTGACCTAAAATGAGGCTCAGGTAAATGCTGAACCCTCAATCACCAGTTTGCTTGTATCTGTACATCAGTTACAGGAAAATGTATTTATAGTATTGTAAAGCCTGCGAGATAATTACATTCATGACGCATGTGCGCTAATTAATGAACTCGAAATGATTTTCTCCCCCTAGATTTAAGAATCACAAATTAGTTGATCATTATCATCACCACTGGTAACAGAAGCAATGGCGAAAGCATCAGCGGCAGCAGCAGCATTTGCATTAGCTTTACATATGAACCAACATAATCATGAACATTAGCTCCCCAGCAACATCAGCAAGATTCAAAAGTCCAATCATCACTATCATCATCCTCGTCATCACCATCGCTGCCATTGCCATTAATATAACAATTGTCATCACCAGCGGCAAAACTTCCATCACCAAAACCAGTGGCAGCAGCAGCAGAAGAAGAAGCAGCAAAGCAGCAGCAACAGCATTACTATTTGTGAAGAAAGTTAGGATGCTGTCTGAGACAGTGCAATGATTTTAAGATGTACAGGCCTTTGTGTTTTGACTATGAAGACATGATTTTCGAATTTAGTTTTTCTTTATCTCATCCTGACCACAGCGAATTAAGTGTGGACGTTGCCCTCCCCTTACCCCATTGTCTTTAAAAATCACTTGTGTCGGACGCTAGTCTTCCAGCTTGCATCGCAGCGGTTCTTAGCCATTCTTCTTCGTCTTTCGACCATCTTTTTCGAGGGCATCCTCTACCTCTTCTGCCTTCGCACCTGCCCCCAACAAAAAAGTTTCGTAATTGATTTGTGCCTTAACATGTCCAAAGTATTTGAGTTTTTGCTTCTTTATTTTATTCCGAGGTTTGGTGTTTTCATGCCTATTTTTTCCAGCATTTCAACGTTGGTTACTTTATTTTTCAACGGTGATCTTAATATCTTTCTGCAACATTTCACTTGAAATGTATTGATTTTTAAAATATGTAATTTTATTGAGGCTTCACAACTCGCATCCATACATTAAAAAAGGGAAAGTGTAACCGTCATCACCCTTTTTTGTTTCCTTTAGTTTCTTGTAGACAACCTGTGAAGATGATTGAGGAAATCTGTGTCGTGTGTCAAATAATGATCTGAGGCAATTCTGGGCCTATGCTAAACATACAAAACGCTTTTTATATATTCGTGCCTTTCTTAGTATTCGACTGTTTCTGCGGATGTTTTGTGCGAGGGTTATGTTGTTACTTACAGCCCATTTCTCGCTGATATTCTCAAACATTTTGCTGTTTTCTTTCAGACAAGACTTAGATAAATCTTCTGCTCTGACTCCTGCAGGGAGCAAAGAAAGGAAACCCTTACAGTGAGAAGCAAGTGCTATCGTGCAGGATGATCCTGGTTCTGTTGGTGATGCTAGCCCTGCTACAGGCTGCGGCTGCCGACGATCCTTTCTGTGAAGCCGGCACGGCCACCGCGCCTGTTGACTTCCTAGCCAAGCTGAAGTCTTTCTCGGCGGATATCTACACCGTGGATATGATCAAGAAAGTCTCATACCGCGCCCACGAGCGGCACAGCGCCGAGTCTCAAAGGACTGGCGTGTTTTTCTATTACGATACATCCGACCAGACCAGGTTTCTTGTCTATGACGAGAAGACCAAGATGAGCACGACCAATTTCATGGGTGGCTCATGCATCCAAAATAGCATCGTTCCAAATTATGGTCTCATTCAGTGGGCCACTGGTGCACCACAAGAAATAACTTACGTAGGTACGGAGACTATGGCTGGCGAAGTTCTGCACAACTGGAGAGGGTGCTTCACACAAGGCGATATAGAATTGTCTGACGATTTATACACAACAGGTTTCAACACTGCCTCGTCCAGCCCGTCCGGTGAAGATTTTATACCCGTCAAAATGATTCGCAAGTCTCGGAAGAAGAGCACACAGGAGGAGTCTCACATAGTTCATTACTTTTTGCGTTTTGAAACATCCAAGGATGACGATGATAAACTCCTGGCAGACTTCCAGCCTCCGCCTGGTGCGGACTGTACTGATTATATGTCAGGGGTTAGCATTCCCACCCTGCCTGAAGCCATCACCTACTTCACGGAACCAACTTTCAACCCGCATCAAGCCACCATGTATATAATAGACCGAGACCAGGAGTTGATCATAAGCCAGTGGAGGCCAACGTCCTCGGATGACGCGATCTTAAGAATAGATAGCTATAAAATGGGCGTGATGTTTCAGATGCCTGGCACAGATGACGCCATGTGTAGCATCTCGCCATACGCTGTGCTGGGGGATGAAGGGAAACTGAACCAATCATTAAGCTACGCCGACTCTTACATGAGTGTACCATTTGAGACGGTGAACCACTTCATCGGTGAGCCTGAAGGCTTCCAATTCAACGGCAAACAAACGGTGCGTGGCATTCCTTGCTACGCTTATAGCAAAGTCTACACAAACTACAAGGGTGCCGGACGGACGACCATCATCCTCTATTTCTCTGCGCCTGGTGTGAAAGTCTCCAACAATGTTGGCATCCTGAGCAAGACTGAACAGGTGTTGGTGAGAAAAGAAGTTTGGCAAAGAGGCGCACTAGTGTATGAAGACAATATATACGATGTTGGTATTCTGGACTACTCCAAACTCGTCTTTGATCCACTAGATATAAAAGATTGCCAAGAAGATCTGGGCGTTCGGGAATTTGGTGTGTTGTTTGATTCCAACTCTCGCATTGACGAAGTACCTTCTCTAAGCTACCAACAGGAAGAGGATCTGAAAAGTTCCCTAAAGACTGGTCTGGCCGAAGCGGCGGGCGTGGATATTCTGCGGATCCGGATAAATGGAATCTCGCTGCAGACCGGGAAACTCACAATGCGGGCGAGCCTGTTCGGGGCGGTCGCCGAGAGTGCTCACATTCGCGACGTGAAAGGCAGCATACCGGACAGCTCACTGGTCCCAGACAACCTCAGGGTTGGTAAACAAGGCCTGTCGTACGAATCGTGTAAACAATACGCTTTATCAAACGATAAAGTCGTATATGGGTCGGTGTGTGATAATTTATATGATTGTACGTTGTATAACACTGTGCCGTGGGAGTACCTAACAGTCAACGATAATTGTAGAGGTTTTTTCATCGGGAAAAATGACAAGGAAATGCTCGATATCGAAACAGCTTGGACCAACTTGGTAAGTGCCGTGGAGTCTGGGAAGCTTGACGTGAAGGAATACACAGCATCACAGATATCTGATGCCATATCCTCCTCAGAGGAAGACACAGTTTTCTCCAGTGTAGCGAAGTATGAAAAACTCGCCGGCAGCCGAATCACTACATCTTTGTCTGTGACCTCATCGACGACGTTGTCAAAGTGTGCAACTGCGTGCACAGACAGTGTTGGCCTCAAGTGCGAAGCTTTCACTTTTTGTGAAAAAACGCAGATGTGCATGAAAAATCCGAACCCGGACTCTTTAAATAGAGAAGTGGACATACAACCGGACACGCATTGTGACGTGTATGTTCGTAAGTACGTCACTGAATTCACCAGCCTGGAGGCCACGTCTGCTGTGGTTAACACAGAACTGGTGTATGAAATGATCAAAGACCCGAACGATTGTGCCCGGCTGTGTTTGAACAGTGAGGAGTTTCGATGTGAGTCCTTTGACTTCTGCACTCTTGATGGCGGAGCTGGAAGCGGTGTGTGTTCCTTAGGCAGAGAACATTTCTTTGACGTGGCTGTCGCGGCCGACACAGTCCGCCTGCCCCGAAGAGAGTGCGTCCACTATTCGCGAAACTATCTGGACGACTATGACAGTAAAGAAGGCGTTACAAACTTACCAGTGGCAGCAACGATACGGAAATCGTCAGCGGAGAGCTGTGCGCAGACTTGCTCCCAGGAGAGCACCAGTGGAGAAGGTGCCTGTTCCATGTTCCAATATTGCCTGATTGGAAACGTGTGTGAGCTCATAGACGAGTCGGCCGTCACTAGCGACGCGGTAAGGAGACTTCCAGACCTGAAGGACAAAATTGGCTGTTATACCTATAGTCTGAAAAGGCAAGTCCTGCAAGTCCACGGGCGATCTGCAGCACGCAGGGACGATGCTGTTCAGGCTCTGCTTGACGCCCCCGTTGATGGTGATACCGGTGGGCAGTATGGGCCTGGTGCTATGGCTGGCCTAGCATTCGCAATGCTCTTCCTCGGGTTTGGCCTGTATTTCCTGGGCCTGTATATCTGGTCACGGTACCGAAATCCTGGGGCGTTGCCTTCCATTTGTCTCGGGCGTCAAAAAAGTGACACAAACATAAAATTTTCAAAGTCAGAGCTGGACGATGATTAAAACTACAATTGTGTCTTAGCTGCCGCCATAGAGAAGAGTGAAAACATGGAATTTTGTATTGCTTTAATTATTTTACTTGATTATTGAGCATACTATAGTTTTATTTCGGTGAAATTTCTAAGAATAAATAGAAAAGAATTTAACCAGAGGAATTTGAAGGCTCGGGAAATAAAACTGAATTTGGTCACGGAATGTGTGATTTCCGGGAGAGCAAACCAAGCCAGACCAGTGGTACAATCTATAGATCTAGAGTTAAACACCAAAATATGATAAACTTCATAAGGACGAGAGTCCAATCTGTAAATCTAGAGTTAAACACCAAAATATGATAGACTTCATAAGGACGAGAGTCCAATCTGTAAATCTAGAGTTATACACCAAAATATGATAGACTTCATAAGGACGAGAGTCCAATCTGTAAATCTAGAGTTAAACACCAAAATATGATAGACTTCATAAGGACGAAAGTCCAATCTGTAAATCTAGAGTCAAACACCAAAATATGATGGACTTCATAAGGACGAGAGTCCAATCTGTAAATCTAGAGTTAAACACCAAAATATGATAAACTTCATAAGGACGAGAGTCCAATCTGTAAATCTAGAGTCAAACACCAAAATATGATGGACTTCATAAGGACGAGAGTCCAATCTGTAAATCTAGAGGCAAACACCAAAATATGATAGACTTCATTAAGACGAGAGTCCAATATGTAATTCTAGAGGCAAACACCAAAATATGATAGACTTCATAAGGATGGGAGTTGCACATTCAGAAAATAATCTGTTTTGCTGTGCATAGGTATAGCGCAGCCAATGACAGATTTCCTCAAATCATTCGAGATGTTGAGTGGATTGGGTGTATTGATGATAATTGATGATGCGTTAATAGTATGTTATGGTTTTTTAAAGGGTGCGTTGATGGTGTGCTGAAGGTGTGCTAAGGATTTACTATGTATGTCTGTGTTATAATTGTGTGGCCTTGTAGGCACACATATTGTACCACAAGTTGGCATTGTGTTTGTTCTTTTGTTTAAAAACAGTATTACTGTTATGATCAAACTTACTCAACCTGCTTCACACCAAGTAAAAAACTGATACCATATAAAGTGTAAAAAATAAATAATGAAATTTGTAGCCGACAAGATCAAAGTGTGAACAACATCAAAAGAATTGTTGAATAAATATGCTATCCAGTTGTGTTACTTATAGCTTGACCCTGACCATAGTCCTTCAGATAATCTCTGGTTTAGGAAAGTTTGATGAAAATCAATGCAGGTAGCAAACAAAGAATATGCTAATGATCATTAAAAATCTTATTATGAGAGACTTAAAGCGTCCTCCATTGCAATGGTAATCAAGAAAATGTAAATAGGTCAGTATTTCTGCCATTGTGGGCGCTGAATTGTCACATCGAATTGTCTCTATGGCGCAGAAGAAAGAACTAACTTGATGTGACAGACATACATTTATAACATATTTCAGAAAAACAATAACTTGTATCAAAGGCTGAACCTCATGGGGTTATTTATCTAAAACATTTATGTTAAAACCAAAGGGAAAGGAAGGAATGTGTGCGTGTGTGTGTGTGTGTGTGTGTGTTTACCCAAAATACGTGTGGCGTGTTTTACAAACACTTTCTATTCCTCCCTGAGTCCCCTGTGTTGGCGTTACATACACACCTGTTGTTTTCCATAATTCAGCTCAGGTAGTAATAAAGTACATACAATTCTAAGCTTATGCTTACTCTTTGTTAGATTTATATCTAATCTAGTTTCTAATATACAATTTTGTCTGCTAGCCTATTTCTATTCTGAAAGATTTAAAGTGAATGTTTTCAGATGGCTTTCCTTGCGGACTAGGAATGTCTACCACCACTATTTTTTTCTTGCCACAGAAAGTGGACTTGACGAAGACCAAAATGTTTTGCTCCAACAATTTTAAGCGTGGGTCCTAAATTTTAAATATGCTCACATAAATGTTTGGGAGACGCCTGTACCTGTAGACATTCTGACACCGGGGCCTTGGATGTTGACGCTACAGGTCTAAACGCCATTAGAATAAAATTAGCGTTCTTCTAACACGGGGCGTTGTTAACGCCTGACTGTGTTTATTGTTCTGTTGTTATTTTTTTGTTTATATAGATACTTTTCAGCAAAACATATTCTTTGTTAACACTGTTGTTCGTGCTATTCCACAAGGCTGACCATCAAGTCATCGATTAAATTAGATTTAGACTAAGTTCAAGGACGAGATGAAATGGTACTGCTATGTTACTCTGTTCATATTTCTCTTTCCGCTAATGTTGAGGATTGGTTGAGGTTAACTGTCACGCCAATGTTGAGGAAGGGGTGAGGTTTACTGTTACGACAGTGTTGAGGAAGGGGTGAGGTTTACTGTTACGATAATGTTGAGGAAGGGGTGAGGTTAAATGTCACGACAATGTTGAAGATTAACTGAAATTTACTATCTTGACGATGTTGAGGATTGGTTGACATTTACAGTCACAAAGATGTTGAGGATTGGTTAAGATTTACTGTCACAACGATGTTGAGGATTGGTTAAGATTTACTGTTGCAACAATGTTGAGGATTGGTTGACATTTACTGTCACAA
>BLXT01005203.1:452305-463198 GCA_019648995.1 Plakobranchus ocellatus
ACAGGTGTGGTGGTCTTAGTAGTAGACGATACATGTGTAGTGGTCTCAGTAGTAGAGGATACAGGTGTGGTGGTCTCAGTAATAGAGGATACAGCTGTGGTGGTCTCAGCAGTAGAGGATATCGATGTGGTGGTCTCAGCAGTAGACGATACAGGTGCAGTGGTCACAGTAGTAGAGGATGCAGGTGTGGTGGTCTCAGTTGTAGAAGACACAGGTGTAGTGGTCTCAGCAGTAGACGATACAGGTGTAGTGGTCTCAGCAGTAGAGGATACAGGTGTAGTGGCCTCAGCAGTAGAGGATACAGGTGTGGTGGTGTCAGTAATAGAGGATACAGGTGTGGTGGTCTCAGCAGTAGAGGATATCGGTGTGGTGGTCTCAGCAGTAGACGATATAGGTGCGGTGGTCACAGTAGTAGAGGATGCAGGTGTGGTGGTCTCAGTTGTAGAAGACACAGGTGTAGTGGTCTCAGCAGTAGACGATACAGGTGTAGTGGCCTCAGCAGTAGAGGATACAGGTGTGATGGTCACAGTAGTAGAGGAACCAGGTGTGGTGGTCTCAGCAGTAGTGGTGATTTGTGCAGCAGTAGACGTAATTAAGTTAGACTCAGCTGTAGTAGTCTCAGTTGTTGTTTTTGAAGTAGTAAGTGTAGTACTGGTTGTCTCGGCAGTTGACGTTATAGGTGTGGTGGTCTCAGCAGAAGAAGATACAGGTGTGGGGGTCTCATCAGTGGAAGATATAGGTGTAGTGTTCTCAGCAGTAGAGGACATACGTGTGGTGGTCTCAGTAGTAGAGGATACAGGTGTGGTTGTCTCGGTAGTAGAGGATACAAGTGTACTCGTCTCTGCAGTAGAGAAAACAGGTGTGGTGATCTCAGCAGTAGACGATACAGGTGTGGTGGTCACACTAGTAGTGGTGGTTTGTGCAATAGTAGACTTGATTGAGTTTGACTCAGTTGTGGTAATTTCAGTCGTTGTTTCTGGATTAGTAAATGTTAGACCGGTTGTCTGGGAAGATACAGGTGTAGTGGTCTCAATAGTTGAGGATGCAGGTGAAGTGGTCTCAATTGTGGAAGATAAAGGTGTGGAAGTCTCAGTACTAGAGGATACAGGTGTGGTGGTCTCAGTAGTAGAGGTGGTCACAGTTGTAGACGATGCAGCTGTGGTAGTCTCAGCAGTAGAAGATACAGGTGCGGTGGTTTCAGCAGTAGAGGATACAGATGTGGTGGTCTCAGCAGTGGAGGATACAGGTGTTGTGGTCTCAGTAGTAGAGGATACATGTGTGGTGGCCTCAATAGTAGACGATACAGGTGTGGAAGTCTCAGTAGTAGAGGATACAGGTGTGGTGTTCTCAGTAGTGGAGGATACAGGTGTTGTGGTCTCAGTAGTAGAGAATACAGGTGTGGTGTTCTCAGTAGTGGAGGATATAGGTGTTGTGGTCTCAGTAGTAGAGGATACAGGTGTGGTGGTCTCAGCAATCGAGGAAGCAGGTGTGGAAGTCTCAGCAGTAGAGGATACAGATGTGGTGGTCTTAGTAGTGGAGGATACAGGTGTGGTGGTCTCAGTAGTAGAGGATACAAGTGTGGTCTTCTCAGCAGTATTGGTGGTTTGTGCAGTAGTAGACGTAATTAAGTTGGACTCAGCTGTAGTAATCTCAGTCGTTCTTTCTGAAGTAGTAAAGGTAGGACTGGTCGTCTCGGGAGTAGACGATATAGGTGTAGTGGTTTCAGTAGTAGAGGATACAGGTGTGGTGTTCTCAGTAGTGGAGGATATAGGTGTTGTGCTCTCAGCAGTAGAAGATGCAGGTGTAGTTGTCTCATCAGTTGAGGACATACGTGTGGTAGTCTCAATAGTAGACGATACAGGTGTGGTGCTCTCAGCAGTAGTGGACATAGGTGTGGGTGTCTCTGTAGTAGAGAATACAGGTGTGGTGGTCTCAGTCGTAGAGGATACAGTTGTGGTAGTCCCAGTAGTAGAGGATACAGGTGTGGTGGTCTCTGCAGTAGAGGATACAGGTGTGGTGGTCTCAGTAGTAGTGGACATAGGTGTGGTGGTCTCAGTAGTAGAGGATACAGGTGTGGTGGTCTCAGTAGTAGTAGACATAGGTGTGGTGGTCTCAACAGTAGAAGTTACAGGTGTGGTGGTCTCAGTAGTAGTAAACATAGGTGTGGATGTCGCAGTAGTAGAGGATACATGTGTGGTGGTCTCAGTAGCAGTAGACATAGGTGTGCTGGTCTCAGTAGTAATGGACATAGGTGTGATGGTCTCAGTAGTAGATGACACAGGTGTGGTAGTCTCAGTCGTAGAGGATACAGGTGTGGTAATCTCAGTAGTAGAGGATACAGGTGTGGTGGTCTCAGCAGTCGTGGTGGTTTGTCCAGTAGTAGACGTGATCGAGTTTGACTCAGCTGTAGTAGTTTCAGTCGTTGTTTCTGGAGTAGTAAATGTTGGACTGGTTGTCTCTGCAGTAGACGATATAGTTGTAGTGGTCTCAGTAGTAGAGGATACAGGTGTGGTTCTTTCAGTAGTAGTAGACATAGGTGTGTCGTTCTCAGTAGTAGAAGATACAGGTGTGGTTGTCTCAGTAGTAATGGACATAGGTGTGGTGGTCTCAGTAGTAGAGGATACAGGTGTAGTGGTTTCAGTCGTAGAGGATACAGGTGTGGTAGTCCCAGTAGTAGAAGATACAGGTGTGGTGGTCTCAGCAGTAGTGGTGGTTTGTGCAGTAGTAGACGTGATCGAGTTTGACTCAGCTGTAGTAGTTTCAGTCGGTGTTACTGGAGTAGTAAATTTTGGACTGGTTGTCTCGGCAGTAGACGATATCGGTGTAGTGGTCTCAGCAGTTGAGGATGCAGGTGCAGTGGTCTCAGTTGTGGAGGATATAGATGTGGAAGTCTCAGTAGTGGAGGATATAAGTGTGGTGGTTTCAGTGGTAGACGATGGAGACGTGGTAGTTTCAAGAGTAGAGGATATAGGTGTGGTGGTCTCAGTAGAAGTAGATGCAGATGATGTGGTCACAGTAGTAGAGGATACAGGTGCGGTGGTCTCTGTAGTAGAGGATACAGGTGTAGTGGTCTCAGTAGTAGAGTATACAGGTGTAGTTGTCTCAGCAGTACGTCTGATGGATTCAGGTGTAGTGGACTCAGTTGTGTGTGTCTTTGCAGTAGTTGACGTAGGTGTGGTGGTCTCAACTGTAGTGAGCACGGTTGTTGTTGTTTCTTCAGTAGTAGACGAAGTTTTGGTCGACTCAGCTGTAGTTGATTCAGGTGTGGTTGTCTCTGCAGTAGATTTAGGTGTGGTGGATTCAGCTGAACTGAACGCAACTGATGTTGTCTCTGCAGTAATTGACGTAGGTGTGGTGGACTCAGCTGTAGTGGACGCAACTGTGGTTGTTTCTGCAGTAGTAGACTTACGCGTGGTGGACTCAGCTGTAGATGATGCAGCTGTAGTTTTTTCTGCAGTTGTAGACGTAGGAATTGTGGACTCAGGTGTAGTTGACTCAGGGATGGTTGTTTTTGCAGTAGTAGATGTAGGTGAAGTGGATTCAGCTGTTGTGGGTTTTGTTGAGGTTGTCTCTGGAGTAGTAGATGTAGGTGTGGTGGACTCAGCTGTTTCTGCAGTAGTTGAGGGTGTATGTGTAGAACTTTGCATTGTTAAAGATTCAGTAGAAGTGGCTGCTGTTGTTGTGGGCAGGGTAGAAAGTCTCTCAGTTGTGCTCGTTAGTGTTGTATCCTCTACCGTTGTTGGAGTAAGAAGGACAGGACAAAGCTGATCTGGATTTTTATCCTCAACAGTAGGACAAATGCAACTGTCACCTTCGTCTGGATCTGCAAACAAGGAGAACACGTAGTTTAAAGTTGACTTCTAGTTTTTCATGTGTGACCCAACAGTGCCGGTAATATTCACGATAACATAGTTTTCGACGATTTTTCCACAGTAGTGAATCTAAACAACTGATATATCAAAGGCAGGCGTATCGAACCTCTGAGGTGCTTTCTTTGCTTATAGAGTCTGCAGAGATTTGATGCGCCTCCCATCGATATGTCACACTCATAGCCGAGTCGGTGGTTCACATCAGATGAATGATAACATATCTTTGATTGAGTAGCTTTCATTTCGAGTAAATGTGGTGCTGTTGATGGTTCTGTAACCCAAGAAGCTCAGATAGTTTAGGAAATTTTGCTCAATGGCCATTAGGGTTTAGAATAGTTGATCTAGAACACAGTTTATTAATACAAATGATTTGGTATTTTTGTATTAGCCTGTCCACAACAAGGTGATCTCAGGCTTTCAGGCCCTTCGTCAGGCCAGGACACCGTTGTCAGGTCTCAAAAACCGCGATAGAAAGGTACCTGTAGCTTTCAGGGCGGCTTCACTATCTACTGTGCCACCAAAGCCCTCACCACAATAGGCTAACAAGGATAAGTGAACTAGCAAAGCGACAAGGTCCCATTCATCAATATCATCAGGTGGGTGCATGACTTGTCCATCTCATTAAAGGCCTCATTTTCTCGGAATAAACTCAGTGGTTTAGTTCCCAGGATTAGGCCATAATTAGTTCTGAAAATAGGATCACAGCGCTACTGTTACAAGCGGGTCGTATCTCTGCTCTGCCTCATTATTAGGCTAGATTTTCTTTTCTGGCCTGTGGAACTTGGTTAGCTGAAAGATAATAAGTACATATGAAGATGTTGAAATGTCTAGCAGTGACAATTAGATGGATGGTGAGGTAGATAGGGAGATGAGTGGGAATTCAGAGAGACAGAGAGCTAAGCACTTCAAAAGAGAAATATCTTGCTTCCTTTGGAGGGCTAGATTACTCGATGATTATAAAGAGAGGCATGAATCTAGGTTGACGGATAAGTAAAGGAATCAATGTAAGATAGATAGATAGATAGATAGATAGATAGATAGATAGATAGATAGATAGATAGATAGATAGATAGATAGATAGATAGATAGCCAGATAGATAATATTTTGGGGGTTTTTTGTTTCGTGCCTTTATAACAGACCCAGCTTACACGATCATAATTTTTAAACTTCCTTACCAGGCCTTTTGCACCCTTGGGCGTGTCCTATGTAGTTGGTGATACTCATTCTGGGATCGCCACTGGTCAGTGCGTACACGATATCACAGCACTCGCGCACGCCGTCATAGATCAGAGGCGCGGGGTCAAAGATTTCTGGACACATGTATTCGAACCCGCGCTTGCAGCTGCAAAGGCCAGTGGCTGTGGAAGGGGATTCCGCGCGATGAGAAAAGCAGAACAACTTGGGCACAAATCACTGTGGATGTCTTTGTACTAAAACCTTTTGAAAATGTTGCTTGACTCAAAAAAAAAGTTAATTAAACTAAAATCTTCAAATTCTCATATTTTTTGGCAAAGTTCAAAAAAATACATTTGCAGTTTGCTTTTTTTTTTCTTTTTCATTGTAAAAGTGTATAGTGTAAGCTTATACTTCATCTTCATAACTCGATATATCAAAAAATGGGTCTTAAAACGGGGATTTCAAGATAAAAGCATATATATATATATATATATATATATATATATATATATATATATATATATATATTATAGATAGATAGATAGATAGATTGAGGAGTTCTATTATATTGCCATGGTGACATCGGATTTCAGACTTCTCTCAACAAGCTCAAGTTACACGCCTCAAAGTATCAACGGCCCCAAGAAGAAAAATCCCGGTTCATAGAGTATTGCGGTATGCCTTGAGATCTACGAAGTAAAACTCTGAATCTTCGAAGATTTGTAAGCAAAAACAATATATGATTGAAACTGATGTCGTGTAAACGATAAATCTACTGATATCCTAGCATATCTAACTAACTGATAAACGACCATGAGTTGAAAAGAATAGGCTTCAATTTGGTGGACCAATCAATTCAGAAATTAATGAAACCCTGTAGCTTTCAGGGCACGAATTCCTAACCCGAAGCCACCAGGACCCCCGTGTAGACCATACATTAAGCGTACCGTCCTCTATGATGCAGCCTGCGATCTGACCGTAGATGTATATGGGGAGATTGTGCGGGTCACAACAGGAAACGGAAGTGTAATATCTGATCGATGGCGCTTCCGTTTCAATAACAGGGACTGCTGGGATGGTTGCTTGTTGTGTTGTAAGAGGCATGGCTGTAGCTGTTGCTGTTGTTGTTCTTGTTGTTTCAGTTGTAATGGGCAGGGAAGTTGTTTGCACTGGAGCCAGTTCTGGGTCGCATGACTGGAGTATTTCCCGATATATCTCCAAGCAGTAGCAAACATTCTCTGCGATTTAAAAAGTTAGTATGGAAAAAAGGGAAAGATAAATCAAAACCATTCATTTGAGAACGTTTTACAATGGCATAAATGTGCGGTCCTCTTAAGATCTTAGGGACTTTTGAAACAGATCTTGCCATACAATAATTATTACTTGCTCCGATTTTTTAAAATCTAGTT
Organism: Plakobranchus ocellatus; assembly: GCA_019648995.1. Lineage (NCBI taxonomy): Eukaryota > Metazoa > Mollusca > Gastropoda > Plakobranchidae > Plakobranchus > Plakobranchus ocellatus. The sequence goes on from BLXT01005203.1 coordinate 458,761, forward strand.
TAAAACTTTACCATGTAAGAAATTTTAAACGTAAATAACCAACATAAATACTCACTCAGATTTTTTAAAATCTAGTTTTTAATGTCAATAACCAACACAAATTCTCTTTTCTATAGTTATAATTCTTTTGTGATAAAATGATAAAAGAAAACTAGATTATCCTGAAAGAAAGCGGGTTTCCCCGCTAAAATTGCGCCGCAATTTAACAGACACGGCTGTGTTAGCAACCCACCGAGATAAACACAGTCCAGGGATGTTGCCTCAGCGTTCTGGCCGTTACAGCAGGAGTCCAGGGCTACAAATGTCGGGCCTGGTTCACACTGAGGCAGCAGGCTGCGACTCTGCTCTGGACATTTGCATGCGCCCTCTGGCAGGATAGAAAAATCTGAATGAGCTTCTCTGGGTCATAAAGGTGAAGGTCACTATAAATGTTCTCAGGTGTATGGCACATATCGGAATGGAATCAAGGAAGAAGCTGAAAACGTACTTTTGTCTCGTAGAATTACAAACTGCTGATTGTTATGTCTTGTTTTGAAAAAAAAAAAAAAAGGAAAATTTTAAATGTAAAACGCCTTGTCCTTATATTTATTGTTATCTTTCGCATTTAAAGTTGTGTCTATCATCATCATCATCGTCATCATCATCATCATCATTATCATTATCACTATCGTCATCGCCATCAATATCATCTTCATCATCATCATCATCATCATCATTATCATCATCACTATCATCATCGTCATCATCATCATCATCATTATCATAATCCCTATCATCATCGTCATCATCATCACCATCATTGTCCTTTTCATATTCATGACATCAATCCACATCAAGAGCCACTGTATCACACAGCCTCTCAACAAGCATCTCTAGTCTTTTCATTAACACAGTCGTCGATGATTTCATAAAAAAATCATTATCACTCAAACATTACCGACGAAAATGCAGCCCAGCGCCATCGCGACAGCGTTCTGCCCGTTACAGCAGGTGTCAATGGCGTGGAAGGTCTGTAAATCCTCCTGTCCATCCACTGGGGGCGCGCCAGGTATGCACTGCGGCAGCTTCGCACTGCTCACGCTTGGACATCTGCACACACCACCTGGGCAGATAGTAAAAGTAATAATTAAGTGGGTCCCACGCTTAGTCCAAGCATCAGGGAACCAGGATTAGCGTCCTCGTTGTTCTTGGCATACGAGATTATGAGGTAGTTTGCCATTGCTTTCCTCGCCGCCTTTAGTTTCGCCTGATCTTAAGAGACCTAGCTACCTACTTAGTGCTGGGTGGACACAGAGGAACAATGAAAAATTGGCTTGGCCCGTATTGTGATGTGAACCCCGGACGTCTGACTTGGTAGCCAACTGCCCTACCACTGCTCCCCCTGGGTAGGTAGTAGAAGTAAAGAAATCAATATATATGTGTGTGTGTGTGTGTTTGTATGTGTGCGGGTGTACAATATGACGTTTGTCATGTTGCCAGTTTGTTGGAAGCAATACCGCTTTCAAATATCAGACTCTGAGATTACAAAAATACAAACCAATGAACTATGCTAAAGCATAACCCTGTCTTCTCCGCCTCACCTCAATGATATCTGGGTAGCTCATTCATAGATTTATTTCCAAAGGATATTTTATTCCTAGTAGATTTTTTTTTTGACTGGAAATGGGAAATGTAATTTTCGGATCTCAATCTTAACTCGTCCACCATTACAAAGGACATTTTTGGAGCCTGTATTATTTTCATTCCAATAGCGCCCAACCAAATAAAATCTATGATAAAGCATTATGGTTTAGACTAAAAGGACCAAAGAATCAAGTCGTTTTTTAACTGATGGTTTCTTGGCTTTTTTTTTAAAAGTATTTTGTCTTGTCCAAATATTGTCCTGTCCTATATATTGTTGAATTTTAATGGCGAATAAAGAAATAACGTAGAGATGTATTGTTGTTTATTGCGTTGATGGGAGAACTCGGAAATATTCTAGCTCAAATCGGAGCTACTATCTCATCTGTCGGTCTTGAAGTTTGGGTGAAGCCTACTAATGGTCGGGCTATGGAGTCGGTATCTAGCACGCCTGACCCCTTCCTCTCTTGTCTAGGTTTGTATGTGTGGTCTCCATTCTCCATCACTTCCACTCCCGACTGTCAAAGGCTCGGAATGTACACCACAGTACTGCCATTGGCTTCGGAAAGCTTTATTTTTTTAGGGAGTAGCGTATTTACCACTGAGTAATCTGCGACTTCATAGCGACCCTCTCGTTGCGGGTTCAAACCCGTCTGGTGGAGGACGAAGAACCTGAGGTCATTTTATAGTGGAAAAAGATATATGCATAACAAATAAACAATTTAATAAATGATTTTTAAATGGTCATTAGGTAGAGCACTCGACTTGCCTGTAGTCTGGGTTTGAGTCCCGGTCTCTGACGGGATGCACTGTTGGAGCACTTCACGACTAACGCTGGGACATTTGCAGGAACCCTCTGTCAATACAGTTCATCATGGGATAAATTGTCATGGAGGAAGGAGATACAAATTTAAGAGGGACGGGAGAAAAGAGGAGATATTATAAAAGAAATTGTTTTGCAATGATAAAGCAAACGCCCTTTTTCATCACTGATTAGATTTTAAAACAGCAATCGGTCTATGAAATAGCTTTCTTTTTTGGTTGATCAATATTGTTTTGTTGATTGTCTTCCCGCTCAAGATTAAAATTCAAACGCAAACCCTAAAGTATTAAAAGTAAAGATCAAATTGAAAAATAAGAGCAAAACGAATACGCTGGCTTCTGAAATGAAACTGTAATGTTAAAAAAATACAAATACGTGGTATTCATCCGGCCTCCCAGGGGTCAAAAGTTTAAGATCATTAACGAAGTAAAAGGATAGTTTCTCAAAACTTAACCCTAAGCAACAGACAGGAGAGAATGTCTTTTGCAATAAAAAAAATATCTGTCTTTGAGGACTCGAAAATCTCCTGCACTTAACATGTTCTAAAGATAAAAAAGAGACAACAGAAGACGAAGAACAAGTAAAAAGTCTCTAGAAAATATTCTGAAGCGAAGGTGAACGAGAAAACCCCAGAATAAAATACATGGTTTTTGAAAGCGCGTACTTAGCGGTAAATGACTGCTTAAACTTGCCATCGGAGACAGCAGAGCGATAGATTAATCCTCACCATGTCGAGCACATCCCACGGCTGATGCTACAGGGTCCTCGCCGTTACAGCAGTGGTCAGCTGCCAAGAAAGTATAACTCGACTGGTCGCTACTGGACGATCCGGGATTTTCCGATTCTGCATCTTGGTGTGCTTCTGTTTAGATAGTTAGCTTAGATTTACATTGCTGTTTGGTAATAGATGAAAAACATAGTGATAGGCACTTGATTAGAAAACATTTGAGAGAGAGAATGTCTGTTTTACAGACCACTTGGTATTTTTGCTGCACTTAATACTGAGATAAGCTTCACTTATTGTCTCAGACTTTTATTATCGTGTGATCTCAAGAAATAAGCTATCCTTTATAGTTTAGAATGGAAATTTTCATTATCGAAATTTCTTGTTGAAAGCATGGCGTTTGTTTAAAAATAATCTTTGTTTAATTAATTGTTAGATTCGCAGCTATAATTTCCATGCCATCAAAGCTCTCTACCTGACCCCTTGGCTCTCCCTCCCCCAAAACTACCCCACTACCACCCTCTCATGTAAGCATCTCCCGTGAACCCTGACCTGACTGAGCCTTGACCTTACCGTCATAAACACACCCAAGAGTCACGGCTAGGTTATCCTGACCGTTACAGCAGGCGTCCACGGCCTCGAATGTCGTGTCCGAGTCTTCTTCCTGACTCTCTGATGGAATACAGTGAGTCAGCTGGTCACCGTGAATGCTCGGACATTGGCATTCATTCTCTGGATAGGACGCCGCGAAATGTGTCACAACAGGGAAGACGCGGAAAAGGAGGACAGAAAGGTGGTGAAATGTCAATAATAGATTTATAAAATAATTATTAACTTAAGAAATAATCGTGTAAGAACATTGAAATCTCCTTTCACGCTAAAGAGCTGAAGATTGTGTACATAGTTTGTACTTTCTCAGCCCATCATGAGAGGATTGATGAGAAACTGAGGAACAGAGTTTAATCTCAATGGTCTTTACAGTGGCTTAAACTTGGATCATAAAAACGATAGTGTCTACTGGAGATCTGGCCTGTGTAAACCTTCTAATATAGAAGAGAGCCCAGATCCACCACAAACCTGGCCTGTGCAAACCTTCTAATATAGAAGAGAGCCCAGAACCACCACAAACCTGGCTGTGCAAACCTTCTAATATAGAAGAGAGCCCAGAACCACCAAAAACCTGGCCTGTGCAAACCTTCTAATATAGAAGAGAGCCCAGATCCACCACAAACCTGGCCTGTGCAAACCTTCTAATATAGAAGAGAGCCCAG
>BLXT01005203.1:477099-493434 GCA_019648995.1 Plakobranchus ocellatus
TACCATCATCTTCCAAACACTAAGCAGAACAAAAGATCCATTTAAATTTTTGGTATTATATCCCCAGAAACGTATGACAAAACCACAGTCCGAGCTACGCCAGTCACCAAAAGCACGAGCGCCCCCTGTTGTGACATCATCCGCCCGACCATATCCGACTGGAATCTCAGTGATTGGCTTGTCGATGACTCAGTTCCTCTCAACTGTCTTACCTCCCCTGGGGCTGCTTGCTCGGTTAGTGGGGGAGGAATCAAGTCTGTGTCTTTTGTGCATTACAGCCACTCCCCTGCATATATATATATATATATATATATATATATATATATATATATATATATATATATATATATATATATAACTCTCTCCATCTCTCTTTCAGTGTTCTACATTAATTTGTAAAAATGTAATTTGATTGAACTGCGAAGTCCCAAAACATGAATCTAAACAAGCCACAGATATAAGATTAATAATAGTAAAGCATTAGATGTAGTATTTTGAAGAAGCACAGAAACTTTGCTGTAAGCTCTCTTCCGCAATGGCACTTTCAACGTTAAGAATTTTAAAACAAGTGAGCTAGTGCTACATATTTCCAACAATACACTATTCACGAAGCATGTACTATTCCGCTCCATCACACACCAGGTGGCGGATGTGGGCGCCCCAATCTTCTGCGAGACCACTTCAGGAGATAAAGTTGTGATTGCTCTCACCGCCTCAGCTCCGTGTGTGCCTGGTGCTACATTTGTCGCTCATGATCTGACAGCGCAGGATCCAAGCCTCAAGTTTGGCCTACAGTAGCTCACATGATAAAACCTGACTGGCCAGGGAGAGGAATGGGGGAAATCCTAGCATGTCTTGAGATCGCCAAAAAAAAAACAAAAAAGTATATTATGAAGAAATATCTGTGAAGGCCAATTTCACCAAGAATCTTTTTTTTTTTTTTTTTATTTAAAAAAAAAGAAAAGAAAAGAACAGAAAAAAGTAAAGAAAGTATTTGGATTTTTATTTTAGTTCTTGTGGATTATGTATATTCCTGTGTAACTGACCTTACTTTAAGCATTTTTAGGCATACAAATGTAATTTAATGCCTTCTACTATTAGTAATTTTATTTTACCTTTCCTTAAGGCAACTTCCCACGATTAAAGAAAACAAAAAGACATTATTTGTAGAGTTATTTAACTTTCTTTTTGCGCTTTTTTATAAAGCCTTCCCATTTTCCTCCCTAGTGTGGGTTAATGACAACATATGTCTGGTCAGTACTTTAGTATGGTAAAATGGTAGTGAGAGTTGGGCCATTGAAAAGGAAACAGAGAAAATTAGAAGCAGTAGAGATGTGGTTTATCAGATGAGGATATCGAGCACAGAAAAGATTCAATGAATCGGTACTGAAAGAAGCTAAGCTAATGACAATTAATAAAAACCGTAAGTCACAACGAAGGCAACTTCATGTACAATTTTTAGGCCATTTTGCCAACACAAGGTTATAGAACACTTAGCAATCAACTGGAAAGATTGATGGCAAACGCAGTAGAGGTAGACAGAGCACCTTTAACTGAAAGTTTTAATTATGGGCAATAAGTAATAATAGCAACAACTTTATAACGTCGACTGAGAACACGTTTGAATAGAGTAACAACTAACATGATCGCTAATGTCTGTTCCAGACAAGGGAAATAAAGAAGAAGTTTGTGAATGCACAATTCTGTACACATTTAATTTAAGCTGAAGATCGTCATTCAATTCTGTCATCGGAGAAATGGAAGAATACATGTACTACTTATGATTGCTTTAAGGGCACGTGCTGTCAAATAGGGTGAAATTGTTTATTTCTTTATTTTCGATGTTTTGGCTTTATTGGTTTATGTGTTTGGGTCAAATTAGACAATGGACGGTGTTTGATAAAATTTGTTAGACAATGTTTGATAAATTACGTAATATGTATGGCGGACATCTTGGATTTTTTAATGCAAACAATTTTTTTCATGAAACTTTAAAAATTTTTTTTTTTACCAATTTGCCTGAAATTTGGCATGAAGCATCTAAGAAGCCACATGAACATTCCTGTGGAAGGAATTTTTTATGCATAAATTTTACTTCTCACAATGCATGAACAAAATTTAGCAAAATAACATCTTTCAAATTTCTCACAGTTTTATGCTTTTGAACATCGATAACTCCAAAATGAAATATGCTACAGCTAAATTACTCTATACGTTTCTTTTATAGGTATAAGTGTATATTGTATGAAAATTTCAGGTCATTTGGGTAGAAAACAAAAAAGTTTCATGGATTTTAGTGCAAAAAAATCAATTTTGAGAAAATGGACAGTAAACATTTTTAGTAAAGAAGAAAAACATAGTATTCGCCTTTCTAAAGCTCAAATTACGACCTGAATTAATTGTTTTCATTATAAATTACGTTTTTTTAGTTTTTACCAAAGAAAAATGTTTGAGCAAGCCAAATATGCCGATTTCTAAAATCGGACCAAAAATCGCCCTATCATGAATATTTGACCGTACATGCTTTTAAGGTATTATTAGGCTTCCTTTCTTTAGAATATTGCTTTTCAAAGGGTTAAGGCCCATTTTTAGTTTGTGAAGATTAATTATGTAGGAAAAAAAAAATTTTTTTCAAGCTCAAGATACAAAAGTGTTAAGCTAGATCAGTTTTACACATTGTGTTATTATAAAATTTGTGACTTATATGTCTGGGTTCAAAATGTATATATACATGTACTGGTTATTCAAAATACATGTTGAAACCAAACAAATTAAGTCTCAAGTTATCGGCTTATAAAGGCTGATTTGGATATTTTGATCTATTACCAGAAGTGTATAGTGTTGCGAACTTATAGAGAAGAAACTTGTGTCTCAATTCCAAATCTGTATAAAAGCTTTAACATTGTTCAGTGTATTTTTCTAGTCTTTGACCGCTATATAAACATTTCTGGAAGCTCTTGCTAAAGTCTCAACCATTTTTGCCCGTTAACTCTCATTGTCTCAGAAGTATGTTCAATTCAAGATGGTGGCTTGGCCATCCTCAAGTACCTGTAATCTATTAGTGTCTGAGTACTGACAGCAGGCTTGCCCCTGGGATAGTTAGCTGCAAAAAATTATGATAGGCAGACAAGCTCAGGGTTGGCGGCAGGTCTTCTTCAAAGTTCGAGTTTTTTGTATGCGCAAAAATTGTTACTGCTAAAAAAGAAATAATAATAATGATAACAATAATGATAATAATAATAATAATAATAATAATAATAATAATAATAATAATAATAATAATCATAATAATAATAATAATAATAATAACGATAACAATAACAATAATAATAATGATAATAATAATAATAATAATAATAATAATAATAATAATAATAATAATAATAATAATAATAATAATAATAATAAAGAGGGAGAAGAAATATTGCAAAAGATTCAGGAATTAATTTGTTTATTTCATCATCATAATCTTAATTCTTCATCCTTAACCGTGCTTGATGGAGATCGTGTCTTTTGATCCAACAATTTGATGCTCTTTTTTAAACTTAGATTTGATATTTGACAAAAAAAATTAAATGAAGCATGGGATCTTGCAATTCTCTTTAGTCCCATTTTCTATAGAAACCAGCCTAAATACATCTGTTGATTGTAAATGTATGTGTCCAGAGAGAAAAGAATTGAAGGCTAAGGGGTCTTTCGACTCCCTGTGAGTGTGACAGGCTTTGCTGCTAGAGTAAAACAAGCATGAACCTAGATCAGAATTCTGAAAGTTGTGTACCACCAGCATACAATGCATAATGACGCAACAGGAATCTTCAGTGCGAGACCTTGAATTTATTATATTCCCATTTTACACTTGTAACTTTAAAACTGAAGCATGAAAAGGAGGAATCAGTTTTTTCTACTCCATATATAGACTACAAGATTATCTCGAAATGCTCACCCAGTGTCATGGCAGACTCAAATGAACTTTAAGCGAAAGGTTTTGGTACAGAATCAAGGACTCAGACCAGTCTAGCAGTCTAATAATTCCTATACATTCTTTTCTCTGTTTGAAATTACCTATTAGTATTATATATATTTACACTTTACTTTTTATGAGAATGATTGAAATACGCACATTTTGTTATCATTAAATTAACCTGATGATTGGTTTAGTTTTTTTGTATATAGTCTGTCCACAATAAGGTGATCTCAGGCTTTCCGGCCCTCCAGGGGCCATGGGTGGCGGGGCTCAAACTTAATCTGAACAGAAATGCATTGAACATCCGTAGATAAATTTCAAATAATGAATTTTTATCTTTAGCCACCAGAGCCACAATTGTCTCTGCAAGAACAATTTGTTAGTTGCTTGGCAATTTTGCGAAGAAGTATATTTTAAGATATGTTTAATGGCAGAAAATTCATGTTTAGAAAGTAAATGTGGAAAAAGTTGAAGAGCACAAAACTACACATCGCAGAAAAGCACTTAAAGTTGAGAGACTGTAGAGAATCATTTGGTTTAAAAAATTTTTTGGCTTGACAATGTCTCAATGTATACAAGTGTGACTTGCTAAAAAATTTTTCCCCACGTCAAGCTTTTACAGGGAATTTTCTTTTTTTCTGATTGTGTTTTTTCCTCCATCACTTGATCTTGATAATAAGTGACCTGGCTATGCAAAATGAATTACTTGTGGGCAAAAGTCCAACAGAAAAAATCTGGTGGGACACTTTCTTTGCAGTTTCTAAGGAACGACCATTTATACTTTTATAGAGTGTTAAACACTTTTCAAGACCTTCAATCATATTGCTCTAAAATAATTCATTTTGTATGAACTGGTCACAAATAATTTGTCTCAATTAAGCTACTGATAATAAAGATGTCAGGCTCCAATTATTTTCTAGTGTGTAGAAAAGAGCAGAGAAATTCTCCGAGTCCACCCACTGGGACCAGAAGAATAATAGTGCATTGCATAGGAGACTTTAGAAAGTGGACAGATACCAATAACTCTTTAAAAAGTAATAAACCTTGCCCAAATAACCCATTTCATCTGGTCCCACGGGATGTTACAAGAGGAAAACAAGTGGCAAACAAGTTTCAACTGGCTACTGCCAAAGATTAATGATTGCTACTGCTAGTCAGAATTATATGTTTGAGCCCAGAGAAAGATTTTTTTTTCCTTCAGAGGCAACAATTTTAAAGTATAGATCTCCTCCAAACAATTAAACAATTAAGAGAAAGACCAGATTGATAATTTTCAATCAGTTCACATGCACACAATAAAACATACACAAAAATTAAAATTGTATGGATGTATGAAAAAAATTTATTCAGTTTTATCAACAAATGCAAAAATTGACTGCGAAGCCAAAAGTCTATTCAAAAATGTTTTCTGATCACACATATTATTATTCTAAATATAACAAAACAATTTTGTTTTTCACCGCAGCCAAAAAAGGATGTGATGGCTTATTTAAAGTTCCGTCCAAACCAAGGCAGGCAATGCAAAGATCTCAGTAATAATTGCTCTGGTCACAACAAAATAAGTATCACGAAAAACCCCACAAAAATCCTCAATGAGAAAAAAAAACAAAACACATTGCTCATTTTCACTGCCATACTCAGTTGACGAATCCATTCCAGACTATCACTATGCAAATAGCAAAAACCACATCTACCGACTTGGCAGAAAGGAATTCAAAATTCTGTACTGGAGCACTTTCATCTTTCCACATCAACAAAAACGAGCCAAAAAAAAACAAAAAAACCACATTTTTTTCAAAACCTAATACCATATGCCAGTTTATTCAGCATTGTTCAGACAATCTTCGACGAGTTTTTTAAAACATTAGGCTATATGATATACAGTTGGGTTTTTTTTTTCCCCACAATGATTTTAGAGAGTGCTTCAGAAATTCCTAGGCTATTTATTTCAATGTGAAGCTTAGAAATAGTAGTGACAACCTGAGAAAATAAAAATTCTATCAACTCCTTGTGCTCCCTGAGCATATCCAAACCAAAATCATACAGTGCATCATAATATCTAACAACAATAATAGTCATATACTGCTAAAAGCAAGCAGCCCTCATGTCAATAGATACTTCTCTTGTGCGGATATAAAAGCCCTGGAGATTTCACATTCATCCTGGTTCTGTAGCATCCCAATCAGCTCAACTAACACTCTTTGCTTTACTAAAAGAAGACAATCACACAGAGACACTGGCTCACTGCGGCAGGGACAGTAATGTGGACTGCCCTGAAGGTAAGTAAACCACATTCCGAGACCTTGACATTTGGTAGGCAATATCCTCTGCAGCCTCCAGCTTCCTGAGCTCCACCAACCCTTCCCCAGCTTTGCCAAAGGCCTGGGCCAACAGTTCTGCGGCTTTCGAGTCTCCCTCTGCTGAAATAATGGCTGCTTTCTTCTGCTGCTCAGCCTGAGAGATAGAGAGAAAAAAACAAGCCCAGCTGAAAAAGAGCGACGGTAGTCTGGTTGGTTTTTGTATATAGCCAGTCCACAACAAAGTGATCTTAGGTTTTTAGGCCCTCCATCAGACCAGAGCACCGATGGCAGGGCTTGAACCCATGCCAGAAGGGTCCTTGCAGATGCCAGGGCGGACTTGCTAACCATTAAGCCACCAACGTAGCAAAAAAAAAAATTAAAATAAAAAAAAAGAACAAACAACAAAAACCAGCCGACAATAACAACAAAAACCCGAAGGATGCTTCAATGAATTTGGTGTACTTGCGAATTCTGTTTTGATACCATTATCAATAAAGAAGATGTATTAGACAGAGATGGGCACAACTCCCCCAAAAAAATCCTGAGGTAGTCGCATCAGCAGACCTTGTTCAACAGTTTTGGGGGATCAAGATGTGAGAAATGGGGGATTTTCAGAAAAATTGGGGGTTTTGGCGTACCCTCCTCCAAAAAAAAAAAATTACAACTGATGAACTGCCAGTGTGTTGAATTAAGTATTAACAATTCAAAGCCTGTGAAAATAAAATATGATAACTCAAGCCTAAAAACAAAACAAAAAAAAAAAAATATAAGAAACAGTAGCATCCCAAACACTGAGCTGAAATCCTTATCAACTGGCTTAATATGGAAGGAATAGAAATTGTTTCTTTTCAATTTCAAGTTCTCTATGTAAGTCAAAATATTCTAAAACAGAGTCTACATTGTGTTAGGTTGGCTTTTTCGTTGGCCTAGACTTATATCCTCAGAAATAGTTATCACATAACAAGAACTCCAAGAATGTAGAAAATCTTTTTTTTCAATCAGACTAATCCATATCTCAAGGAAATTTATAATAATAACATGGCTTTGCATGCTTTTCATCTTGCCATTCAATAACCCTCACAATATTAATGACACTGATAGAGTCATCGAGTCCTTAGCGATCTTCAGCTTCCTTAATCTCAAATATCACATTTCTAAATATGAAGAAAGGTCAATAGCTATTCTTCATTTTCTGCCGGGAGAAATTTTGAGTCTCTTTTTTCATGCATGATTTAATCTTCAAGTCCTCCTCATTGCGTGCCAAGGTCTATAATTAATTATCTTCCTATAAATGGATAGCAAATGCATTTTAAAACTAAATAATCATATTAATAATAATAATATAATAAAAACTGGAGGATATGATTAAAATGTGAAGTATCCTGAAACCTATTAACTTTTTTAAAAGAAAAAAAAAATTGCTGAATTCAAGAAAAGTAGACTGGTATCAATCCCACAATCAATCCAGATTCTAGATTAGATCTAATTGCAAGTTAGGCCTACACCCAATGAAAGCTCATTTCCGTAAATTTCAACTACTTTTCTCAAGAGTCTATTGAAGAGCCTAGATCTTGGCTATTTTTTTAATGGGATGTACTATTTCTGTATCCATTAGTTATGATACGTTTCTGGGATTTAAAAAGATAGAGTTTTCTGTTTGGTGTATTGTTTACAATGCATGATTAGTGAAACATATTTGTAACAGTTCTCTAGCAGTAAGACAATGAAAACCGGAAGTGGTAAAATTTCGGGATGTGTCCAGTTACTAAAGCTTTTATGAGAGATTTAAAAAAGATGCGCGATTGTAGGCAAGTCTACATACTTACAATATGTATATTCAGTAGAAACAAAAAATCCGGAATTCCAGAAAAATCCGGAGAATACCCATCTCTGATTAGATATATCTGGGCACCATGGTGTTAAGATTGGACTAATCAAAATATGATGCTGTTATAAGGAAAGCACATGAACCTGCAAGTAATTGCGATAACAGAACAGCCCCCCCAAAAAAATGACCAGGGGAGGTAACTAAAACAAATCATGTGACTCAAATTTTTTTTACTTAAGTCGAACTTTTTAATTGTCCCCTTGACATCGAGTTAAGCACTGTCGACTGTATTGAGTTAACCATAAAATGTGTAAAGTTGTAAAGTTGTACAGAGAAATGTGTCCTTTTCAATTTTACTTTAGTAACAAGTTTTATGTACATCAGGCCTGTTATCGAAGAAAAATCCTTCATCACAACGCACATGACCACAGAAAGAGAAATGCAGGGAATTTGCAATGAAAATTAAGTGCCACAATATGTATCTAAAACATGCATTTTGATTGAAGGGGTTAAATTTCATAGAAATATTAAAGGACAGAGACCTTCCTTAATTTAAGCTTATAAAATTCTTCAATTTCCTAAAGAAGCAACAATAGAATAACAAAAAAAAAGAGAGAGAGAGAAAGAAAGAGAAAATCAACTGTACAGGGTGTAGCCTCAAGGCAATATTAAAAAATTATCATCAAGCAGCATTAAAGTTATTCTTAACAATGAAGTGCAATGAGAAAAAACTTACTTTCTCAACAATATATCTTTCTAGGATATAGTTATCACAACAGACAATATGTAACAATGCAAAGTGATATGTAAAACTTACTTTTTCTACAATATATCGGGCACGCTCTGCTTCCTGCTGGGCCACTTGCTTTTGTTCCACAGCCTCTGTAAACTCTCGACCAAATGTTAAATGAGTCTGCGCAAAAAAAAAAAAAAGAAAATAAATACACAATCACACAAAGAACAATAAAAGTGACTAAGGTTGAACTCACATTTAAGATCAATCATGCTTGTATAAACATTCTGGACAAAATGTCGAATATATTACCATAAATTTTTTTCTACGAATGATAATATTGGAGCGAGCTTTTTTTCAGTATTCCTACATATATTTTTCAAACAACAAGAAAGAGGAGATGAATCTATTGCTGATGACGGCTCAGTCCATATTTAGTTAACATGCATTCAACATCAACCTTATTTTCATTGCGCAAACAGAACAAATAAAGGTCTCATTATATCAAATATCAAATGGACAATCTGAAGTTGTCATTATTTAGTGACACTCTACAACAGGGAAAAAAAAAAAAAAAAAAATTAAAATAAGGGGCATAGTTGAGGCAATTATCAAAAATTGTGTGAAATTGTGTCTCAATATTTGAGCCTAAAATCTGTAAAATATTGAATGGTTCAACATACAAAATCAAATACCTCTCTCTATTTAAGAAAGATAGGAACAAAAAGTTAAGTCAGTTCTGATGAACCTAAACCTCATTTATATTTGAGAAAGATAGGAAAAAAATTGTCCATTCTGATGAAGCTAAACTTACCAGAGAGATGTCGTCTAAGATGAGACCAAACTGTGCAGCTCTCTCTGTGAGTTCCTCTGTGACCTTGCTGGAGACGACCTCTCTCTGAGTGATCAGATCACTGGCATCAAACTGAGCCTGGTTGCACAACAACAACAACAACAACAACACATAGAGAAATCATTTTAAAAAAAGAAATCTAAAACTGTATTCACCTTTCACTTGTGCTTTTGAGTCACTTTATCTTTTTGCTTTCCTTTCTCTCACTATTGATACAAGTTAAGTTGCTGCACTTAAAGTGCTGAATGTTTTGCATAGATGTCAAGAAATCTGGATATAATCAATTCACATCATCTTATAAAATTCATTGACCCCAAACAACATTGTTGCCACAAAGTTCAATTTGAAATTTAATACTTTTAAAAAATTTACAAAAAAAAAAAGGATTCTCATTACCACAACAGCCTTCAAAACTTCTGAGGTGATGGAGGGCAAGACCCTTTCATCGTAGTCTGTACCAAGGTTTGTGAAAATTTTGGGCAAGGCGGGGACTTGAGGCCTGAACAAAATTCTGAGCGTTATGTTAACATTTTGGAGATCTGAAAAAAATTTACCATAATAAATATGTATTGAAAAGTTATAAACTGGCAACTTAAAAGCTTTAGAATAAAGATGCCATACAGCTATAATATATCTGAAAAGTCTAAGGATAGTCCACGTACTTGTGATCCTGAGATAGATAAATCATCCCTTAGATAGTATATTCAACTTCCCCTATGAATATTACGATACTTGACAGGGGACAAAATAAGACAGAGAGTTCAATACTGTACATAGTTAACAGATGTTTAGCTAAGATAAGTGTAATATTGAGGTTTCAATACCACCTGTTGACTTTGTCCATTTTGAAACAACTGAAGTTCTGAGTTTGACCAACTGAGTGCCTCTAGATATTTGATATATTTTTGACAATGAAAAAGTTTTACAAGAATATCAAGAGTAAATTCATCACCAAGTCAGTAAACTGCTTATTCATTCTATGGGGGGGAATTTCAAACCAGTTTTCAGTTTAACAAGCAACTGAGAGATCCCACTCAGCCAGTAACACAACTCCCCAATCCCTCCCTCCACAAATAGCTTGTGCATAGATGAGAACATGTGAGTAAGCGGCAAAATACCTTTGCTGCCTGTGATAGTTGGTACATTCCTTGGCTTGGAGCGGATGTCAAAGATGATAGGCTTTTGCACCCATGGAATCAAAAAGTGGGTTCCCTCTCCTACTACTTCCTCCTGGACACCACGAAAACGATCAAAGATGACTGCTCTTTGGCCACCATCCACTGTAAACAGGGAAAAAACATTAATGAGATAAAGGATATTTTGTCCTATGCAAAATCTGAAAAGTGAAGCAAAGTTTTAGGATTGGACTGGTAACTGGTTCTAAAATATAAGCAATTTCCAATCCTTTCTTTTTACCAGCTGTTTTTTTTTTCCACACAAACCTAGCATCTAAGTTCTAATAATGTTCATTTTCTCCAAGAGGCTATTACTAGAATATTTTTGTGCTCTAACAAAAAACCAATGGCTGAAAACTTTTAAATATATGTCTTCTACAAGCCTAAAAAAGGCCTTTCTCTGTTAAGTAAGCTTTGGTGCTCTAAAATTTATGTATACTGAACATTCCACATTTTTTTCGCATTGCAACTTAACACATTGGGGTTTTGAATGATGGTTTTCTTGTGATTTTGAGTGTGTTGAACACAAGATTAAATGAAACTTATTTCTGTTGCAAATTGATAGCATCAGAGACATTGGCCTCCAAATGTAAACTTGTACTTAATTCTGTTCCTTTGTTAAAGGGCCAACGTCTATGCCGTCATTTCATCAGAAAGTTGATGTGATCATAAAAATTGACCAAAATTTGTTTTGTTTCATACGCAATAATTAATAACTACTTTTCTGGTGCTGCATGTCAACTGAACCTGCAGTTTCACTGGCAAAACTGAGGATTTTCACACCAGGAAACCACTTTTTTACATTCAATATTTGTCTTCATTATGGCAATTTACTTGACGGTGGTTTCCCAGAACAAGAATGCTTCCAAATTGCTCTATGAAGGGACTATATCCAGTAGGACTAGCAGTGTCAGCTCTGTGACGGACTTGCTATTAGCAGTACTAACCACATTTCTTTTGGAAATTAAGTTGTATTGAACAATGTTTAATTTGATCACTTTGACACTATTTGCACTCTTTCTGCAAACTTATGAGGTTCTAATTCTAGTTTTCAAAACTGAAATCTGTAAATGAAAATATGTTTTTGAAACGATAAAGTCATATCGTAATGAAACTAATCATTAGTTAAGAAGTTAGTTGAAGTAGCCGCTGTAGCCTAGTATTGGAAACAGCATCAGAAGTAGAAGTTGTAGTAGTAGTGATAGTTCTAGCACCAATAACATAGTAATAAGAAGAAGAAAAATAAAAATATTTATATTATTGCTACCAGTATAATGTGAGGTTAGCTTTAATTTCATACATGAAGGCAAATTTTTAAAAAGTAGGCCTAGCCTTGTCGTACACTAAAAATAAAACAAATAAAACACTTGCCATATGCTGTTGTACCACAACTGTAACGACACATCAAGCCCTAGACTCTCTCTTTACTGCTAGAGTGAGAGAGGCTGCAAGTAGTGACTATGCATATTGCTGCAAATATCGCATACACTTTGGAGCAGCTATTTCCAGCAGTTTTGGAAATAGACCATAGAGCTATGTGCAGAAGTACTAGAAATAGTTGAGGGGAGGCTAGTCATTATTTTCACTTGCCCTAGGAATAGGAGCAGCATTGCACTTAGATGGTTACAGAACAAACTTTTCACAAAATAGAGACTCAAAAAGTTAAAAAAGTGCATTCATTTTCTCAAACATTCACAGGTCTGAAATAGTAGATGCTAATTTCTATGTCAATTATTTGATTAACTAACCAAAATTATTACTTTTTTTTTTTGGTATGTGTATTCTTGACAATGTAATTAAACTACTATAACAAGAAAATACTATTTTTTTCTCTCTTTACGCCAAAAAAAAAAATTAATGTTGTGCGGACCTCAAAAAAAACGACACACATAATAATGATATCCCATTTTTTATATACATTCATTACTGCTCTAAAATTGGGAAAATAAGTCAGTTTGGCTCTTTCAACACATTGTTCGAGGTCTCTGTTACATTTAAACATAATTGGGGAGTACTGATGTTTACCGATGACCCACATGAGGGCTGGGAAATTTCCTATGGCGTCAGTGTTTTGTGTGTCGTCACGAAGCATAAATTATAAGCTTTCGATATAAGCACTTAAAATCGTTTCCTTCCAAATCTTTTTTGTGTGAAACTCAAATGGGATTCTACCTATCGGAACATAACGATGTTTCGCGATAATTTTATTATTTTTAACTGCTGGAGCCAAAATATTGCATGCGCATACGCAGTGTGACGTTTCCGTTGGAGGTACCCACTTTCACTTTCGGTAACCCGTCCTCGTCATACAAAAAGTGTTCCGTCAACCTTTTTTGTGCGCAAGTAAAATCTATCGGTATCATTGATTTCACAGTACCAGATGTTCCCAAACTTCGCTTTAAAGTATATTTAGCCTAAAATTTGTCTTGTGTGTCGCCAGGTGTACGCTTTAAGAATACGCAATCGCAGCGTAGATCTAGACTTTTGGAGATCGCTAAAACGCTATCCGTGACGCGCTTTCACCTCATTTACGCCAATAAAATAACTTATTTTAGTTTGTTTAACATATATATTCAATAGTGAATGGGTGAAAACACAGTAGCAATCATACATAAAGCGATATATTTTGGCAGTTTGTGAACAAGTAGGCCTAAACGAGTGTTACTGCGTTATCCGACACACCGACACACAAAAAGTGCGTATGTATGACAATTGCGACACACTAGACCTAGTTACGCATATCATGAATGCTGATACACGCGATGTGAGATGCTCCATTTATACAAACACATTATCGTGAATGTTTTACTGCTTTTAATAGCTTCTTTGAGAACATATATGCTCAAAGGATGATGGAGTAGTGTGGAAAATGATTATTTAAAAAAAGCCTATCTCAGGTCAGAATTAAGGTACATTCCTTTTGACCGTAACTTTAAAAACAAAGCTCTCTAGGTCAAGATAGTTTTAAATTTAAATTCAGCATTAAATTTTCTTTCGTTTGATACATTATAATATATGTATATTTGTTAAAGTTGAAAATTTTATGTTTTTGGGACATTCTGATTTTATGTTTGTGGAACACGCCATATACCTACAGCAGTACATTTTTACTTTTACACCACCTTTGCTTTTGACTTCAAAGCACCACTTTAAAAATGTTTTTAAAAAAAGGTGCTGATGAGACATGTGAAGGTTTAGCAGTCACAAATAAATAGTTTTAGAGAAGATAGATTAGCCTGTACAGTTGAGCTATTTTACTGTGCTCCTTTGTTGAAAGGGCTTCATCCTGCAAACTACACACTCATTTCATCAGAAAGTTGGTGTGGTAGTAAAAATTGCCCTTACTTTTTTGTGGGCCCTAAATTTTGAATTAAGCAACAGCTTACTAAATTTGCTTTCATTTCGTCATTAAATTAATGATTAATCTTTGTAGATCCCTAACTAGACCTAGAATTTACTTCTAGATTTCGATCTAGATTAAACTACAAAGAAACCAGTTCATACTTTCATGCCATCCGAGGGCTTCCATTTTTTATCCGATTATGCAGTTACAAATTTTAGATTCTAGAGTCTAGTCTGGATCTAATCAGAACTAGATTAGAATAGATCTAGATCTAAGTCTAGGCCTAGAATAAAACCCTCGAGTCCAAGCTAAATCTTTGCACTGACCATTGTATAGAGCTGACTGAACGACACCTCCTGTAACTGCCAATGCAAGTCCTACTCTGCCAAGATTTGTGAACAAACGTGCCATTTTCTGTGACTGATGAAACTTCACCGGTAGGAAAGTCGTCGGTCAGTCTCGAAGGATCATCTTCAGCACGACTTTCAACCGGAAGTATATTTCTCAATGTCAATCGATACAAAATGCGCATGCTTATGAAAGCACTCGTGGTTTCATTGTTCACTTCATTCGGTTTTTTTTTTTTTAGTGAACCGGCTGGGTATGTGATTATTATTCCTCATAATTATTTTTGCAAAAGCCAGTTTCATGTTTACTTTCATTTTTAAAAAGCCATTTCACTGGGAAGATATATTAAGAAATAATATCTTAAAGCATTTTAAAGAACTGTAAAATATTATCTCTCAATGTAAAAAATCAAATTAGGACACCACGGGTTAGTAAACATTCCGACACAACATGGCTTCTTCGATGAATTTTGCAATCAGCACAGCATCAAATAATGTATCTTCAGGATCCCTTCTTGTGTTTGTAATAGATCTGAATGTATCTGTAAAGGTGAATGAAACGCTGCTGGTGCTACAGCTACGACGACTGCAAACTACTACTACTACTAGTACTACTACTACTACTACTACTACTACTACTACTACTACTACTACTACTACTACTACTACTACTACTACTACTACTACAATTAAACAACAGGGTGTAATAATTTCATTCTGGTAATGTTTACAGTAAACGTTGAATTGAAATTATACTTGAGCGTGCCGCTTTTCCACTGTGGCAGTCAAGGGAAATAATTAGTCATATTCCTCTCTTTAAAACTAAAATTGCGCTGTCATTTCCCTTGAAAATGTCTGGAGATAAGTCTCTAGGGAAAGCCCGTATTGGAGGTGGCGCGACTTGTAATAGCCGACGAGATCCCCTTATCCAACAGAGCCACTGACGTAAGATCAGGCTTAAAACACAAAGGATAGCTCCGACGCTTCGAGAAGAAGCCAACTTGGAGGGCGCTCGCACCAAAGAAACAGAGTATTTTCAAACATGTATAGTTGGACACGTGAACTGCTACCTCAAGTGTGGGCCTCTGTTACTGTGTTTTTACCAACTATAAGTTACTAAAGGTAGGCCCACACTGGAAGCGACGCGACATGTCATGGCTAGTTTGACAGACTGATATCGCAGTTACTGTGCGCTACCCACCGACAAGTTAGCCTGATATTTTGCGTAACAAGACTGACCTCGTGGTTCGCGCGGCAAAGGTCAGAAGAATTATGCGTGGTCACGTAATAGCAGCCCCCTTTCCCTTATCCGACAGAGCCAGTGAAGTAAGACCTGGCTGCAAAACACAAAGGATAGCTCCGACGCTCCGACAAGTTGCCGACTTGGTGTGCGCTCGCACCAAAGAAAGAGAGTATTTCAAAACATGTATTGTTGGACACGTGAACTGCTGCCTCCAGTGTGGGCCTACGCTAGCCTGATATTTTGCGTAACAAAACTGGGCCTCGTGGTTCATGCGGCCATGGTCAGTAGAATTATGCGTGGTCACGTAATGGCACTCTCTTTTCCGTTAGCCAACAGAGCCACTGACGTAAGATCAGGCTGTAAGTCACAAAGGATAGCCCCGAGCGCTTCGACAAGATGTAAGTCGCAGCTGACTTGGCGTACTTCCTCATCAAAGAAAATATAGTGTTTCCGAACATGTATTTTTGGACACAAGAATTCCTGCCTCCAGTGTGCTCTTGGCCTAATGAATAAAAGTACAACATGAACAGTTTTGGAGGGAAATGGGGA
>BLXT01005203.1:537227-553610 GCA_019648995.1 Plakobranchus ocellatus
CTCCCATTGCAAAGTTACTGTTGTCTTCTAGAAGCATCTGCAAATCTCTGCTCACTCTTTCTTCATCCCTCCTTCTCTCTTTCTCTTGCCTCTCTGTCTCTGTTTGTTTGTCTGCCTGTCTCTCTCTCTCTCTCTCTCTCTCTCTCTCTCTCTC
Organism: Plakobranchus ocellatus; assembly: GCA_019648995.1. Taxonomy (NCBI): domain Eukaryota; kingdom Metazoa; phylum Mollusca; class Gastropoda; family Plakobranchidae; genus Plakobranchus; species Plakobranchus ocellatus. Next base: position 537,382 of record BLXT01005203.1, read on the forward strand.
CCTCTCTCTCTCTCTCCCTCTCTCTCTCATCAACTTTTCGATAGGTTATATTTTTTAAAATGTTGGATCGCTGTAAAATTTTTTCTTCAAATGGTCAAAGAAAATTCGATTTTAAAAAAGTTTGATGATTCTTTTTTTGATATCTGGCTGCATTAAGTCATAGTTTTTTTGTTTTGGTACTGATCAGCACTTACAATAAATTTCCAATGCACACAGCGTTCAAAATGTTTTCTTTTCCAGACCTGCATTCAATTTTTCTGAAAACTATGTTCCAAACAAGCCTCAAATAGTTGATCCAAAAAGAAATGTTATTGATTGTCAATTACAGGCACCTTGGGGCAGCAGGGGTTCACCCAGAAGACTTCAAATGTATTTTTGTTGTTGCAAAGTTTGGTAAACTACCGTAGGAAGCTTTTAGATTAGATGAAAGATCTTATAGGCCTTAAGCTCTGAGCTCCACTTCTTTGTAGAGCATAGTGGTTAGTAACTTTAGCCTAAAATCTGCATAGATCTTTGTGTCAGTGGATAAGCTTCCCACCAATGTTTGGTGGCTTGAGTTCATAAGAGCTAAAAAATGTTCAGATCGCCTAGTAGTGGATGGGCAATAGACATTACTACCCACACCTAATTCCTTTATTACCTAGCAGTGGACAGACATTACTGCCCAACCCAAACCTCCTTTATCACCTAGCAGTGGACAGACATTACTGCCCAACCCAAACCTCCTTTATCACCTAGCAGTTGATGGACTTTACTGTCCAACCCAAACCTTGTTCCTTCTTTGTGCCTCTGTGTTTTCTAACTTGTAAAACAGTAACCTGATGTGTATGAGTGACCACTTTTCTGACCTCACAGTGAAGAAATGGACCAATCAGACCAGGATGGCTGGTGCTAAGGAGAGTAAGTAATGGTTCTGCTGACCACAAGCAATGATGGATCACAAAACCTGGAACTGCTGCTTACTATATTGCTATGGCTGTGACAAAATTTAAAGTCCAGCCAATGTCTTGTTGCTATTCCCAAATTGCACATGAGTAGAGAGCATATACCCCTTTTTCTTTTGCACTCGGTGCATTTTCCGATTAGTGACCTATTTGAAGTCTAGGGTTTTGAAGTTTTTCAAAAATAGTTGTTGCAAAGGACTCAAGGCTATTCAGATATTGAAAACAGTTTCGGATCTTTCCTTTTACAATAGACTCCAACATGAAGAGGGGCTTTAGTTCATGATATTTTACCTGATGAATCGAGTTATTGATAAGTAGAACCAACTCCACTGTGTTTGGAGTGGAAGAAGTTCCTCATGAAAGGGCTCCAAAGGAGCCGTATTTTTTTTGTTGTTGTTATGGGCAAGCAAGCCAAATGTGGCTTAAATCTTCAACTGTCGACGCGCAAACCAGGATTCTATATGTCTGAGTGTAGATATAACATATACATATCATGAGATTAGTCCAAACGAGTCGGAAGCCATCTTTAATTTTTTTCAGAAAATGAAGGCACCCAAAACAACTTTTATTATCTTCACATTAATTTTTGAACGATAAAAAAAAAGCTTTGCACAGACTTCAGAATGTGTTATCCACTTTTCACCTTTGTGAAGCCGATAGATTTGAGTTTCAGGTGGTGTAAACAATCTGAAATATTGAGATGACGAGATGTGAGTCATTTTGCATGGTGTCTGGACACCTGATATATGTACATTGAAAATTGATGTTTGCACATTTCACCTGGATGTTGTTGTACTGAGTCAGCACATACATACACTCATCAAGATGTGCTCTGATTGAGGAAAGATCTTATAATGGACTTCTGCAGTTAGTTTGTATGTTTCACATCGGGTCAATGTAAGCTTTTCATAGAACTATATCTCTTACCTGCAAGTCTTGCTCTTTCAATGTATTGAAACTTCTCATGTGATATTGGTCAGGGATTCCCTTGCATGTCCGGGGCTGACCAACACATGCAATTTGAATACTCTTATCGACAGCTGAACTCAGCGCATGCCAACAAGGCTGCTCCCCACAGCTTTCACTGAAGTTTTTTTTGAGTGCACCAAATGTATTCTTTCTATGTCTGCTAGGTAGAGAAATGAGATGTTATGTTGCTTGATTGCTTGGACACTGGGAGAAAGAAAGCAGTAACTCACGAGGAATTTAATCTTGTTATTTATTTTATAAATAGTGGGTTTTTCAAGCAGAAAATATGACAGAAAAGTTGTCGTTTGCATGGCCATCTGGCAAAATATAGGTGCGATCCTCCCCTGGCAAAGAAAGAGTTGACGTCTGCACCGGCTTTGATTTCTCATGAACCAGGGATGGAAAGATTTGCTTAACATGTTGAGCTTTTTTATCATTATCAACCTGAGACCGACATTTTATTTTAGGACTTGAAATACTACAGATGAATATTTTTGCAAAGAACGTTCTGACAACTATACTATGTGTTCCTGTGGATAGACCCAAATATTCCCATCTTTTTTAAAACATTATTTGTAAGAAAATTTTTTGAATACTCACATTTTAGGACTTAATATGAATGTTTTTGCAAAGAGCTTGATTTGACATCCTCCTTGTTCAGATATCATTTGTTTATAATTCTTTTTTTAAAGGGATTTTTGAGCAACTTTTGTTAAAATTAATTGATAATGCATATATTTTGTTGGTCAATAAATTTCTAAATTCTACTGTTTAGGAAAAGAATAATGTTAGATGAAGATAACAAAGCTTTATACATGTAAAAAACAATGAGAATTGACCTTTTTTGTTGTTGATGTAGTTGTTCATGTTTGATTGGTTATTGTTTTGCAAATCCAGGCAAAGGTCGCTTTGGCGAGGTGTGGCGTGGAACCTGGCGCGGGGAAGATGTGGCAGTAAAGACATTCTCATCTCGAGAGGAAACAAGCTACAAACAAGAATCGGAAATCTACAACACCATCCTCCTCAGGCACGACAACATCCTCGGCTTCTGCGCAGCTGACACGATCGGCATCAACAGTACTACGCAACATCTGCTGATAATGCACTATCACCGCAATGGCTCTCTCTATGATTATTTGCAAGTGAGCCTCAACCTCTGTGGAATCAAATTAATTTATATCCTGATAAAATGAATTTTTTAGCACTTTGAATTCTTCCTATCTGGATTATTGAATAAACTTGAAAAGGTTGATAAACTGAACCTAATGTAGTGTCCTAAACGGGACACATTGTGGTCAAAAACAGCTATACATAAAATTAGGTATATTTCAGGCTGAGAGTGTGATTTGGCATCAACAAACAGGCTTCAGTGATAATATGATAAAACTCTTGGAGAAATTGCTGGTTTCAGCTGAGGATCAGCATGACAGGGACATAATTCATTTCAAAGTTAAATTACTATGCAATGGTTTTAGTCAATGTAATATCAGTCAAGTGCCTTTTGATCTCTTCAGGTGAACCATAGTCTCATTTTGAACATTTTAAACCATTGATTCTGTTTTAAACTGCACCCTGTGAACTTTGCAGTGATAAAAAGTGGATAGAAATGGGTTGATTATGTGTAAAAATGTGCATGTTTGAAGTTGTAGGGGAAAAAAAGTGTAAAAAATCTGCTTTTCAAAACTTTTGGCCCATGTGCAATGGGACTCATTAGTACTGCATGCTAGACAAGTGATTTTTCTTCAAGTGTCTCAAAGTAGTATGGTTTGTCACTCGCTCCACTGATCCAGTGTTCTTGAGAGATCTGAATACTGTTCAGGCCTTCTCCTGTTACCCATCTGTTTATCAGTTCTTAATTGTCTATAGCTTAAAAACTGAGAAAGAGAGATGTTTTAGGCCCATTTTAAAAATTCAGTCATGGGTATCTCTAATCCACATATAATATTCTGAAAAGAAGGAAACTATCCATGACAAGGCATGCGGATTTTTCTATAGAGTGTGGGTGAAAAGTAGCAGAATCACCCACAGTGTAATGTCTATTTTGTAATTGACTAATTTTTTAAATTCGTTTACTTTTTTTCAGAGCAGTGACATTGACGTGGAAGACATGTTGATCCTGGCCCACTCGGCAGCCGCTGGCCTCTCCCATTTGCATGAGGAGATTTTAGAGGGTGGAGGCAGAAGGGTTAAGCCCTCCATTGCTCACAGGTCAGCTTAGCATATGCTTTACTTGTGACCCATGGTGGATGATGTGTTTTTTCCTTTGTGTCTGTTTTGTGTTGATACTGTGTGTATGCAGTTGTGACCTCCTGTGTCTGCCTTTGGCTTTCTCATACACATACATGTATGCATACAAAAGTTGTGTAAATAATACTGTCACAAACTTAGACGTGTGAATAGAACTGTCACAAACTTAGATGTGTAAATAATACTGTCACAAACTTAGATGTGTAAATAATACTGTCACAAACTTTCAATGAACAAAACCAAAGTGGAAATCCAATGGAACAAACTAAAGGACACTCTTGAGAAAGCCTTTTTTTTTGTCTTAGGGTGTTTTTTTTTTTTTTAGATCTTTTATTACATATATTCTTTCAGCGCCTTCCGCCACCCACCCCTAACACACACACACTCACAAAGTCTTATCGCAGGATACACCTTTCTGTCCTATTCTTTTCAATGACTATATGGGATAATGGGATGGTAATGATGATGATGGTAACATATGATAGTTAACAGTAATAATGACAGCAAAGATAATTGAGGTCAACATTTTTCTGTGTTGAACCAGGGATATCAAGTCCAAGAACATCCTGGTGAAGGACAACGGCCAGTGCTGTATAGGAGACTTGGGCCACGCCATCAGGAACGACAAACTGGATGAAGCAGAAGTGAAGACAAAACCCTCGACAAAGTCCGCCTCTAAACTGGTGAGGAGAAAAATAGCGACAGCAACAAATCTAAGGGGGGAGCCTCGTAACTGTTCTTTTTTTCTTGTGGACTGTAACACACTGGCAGATAGTGAATTTATTGATAGCCATCCAAAGGAGTCAGGAGTTGCATAAATATATGTTCAAAAATTTCTGTCTGTCATCTTTTCTGAGATTTGTCCAAACTAAGATAAATGAAGCGGATCCTTCATTAAATTATGTATATTCCAAAATTTGTTTGCAGCATTTAAGATAGAAGAAACTTTATCAATTTCCCTTTTTATCCAAACTTATGGACCCCCCCCAGTAGGATGAATCAGTCCAGAAATGTTAGATTCTAACCCAAGAAGTGTGGAAGTTCAGTTTAGTTGGCTGATAGTACTCATTTCCTTGTTGTGAAAAAAATATCCAGTTTTTACACCCTTCTAATGTGTTTTGCTAGGGGACTAGGAATTAATGAAGTTTCTCAATTTTACCTCACACATTTCTATTAAAAGAACAACACTGACTTACATTTTTAAAGTCCAAAATTGAACCTGACTTCTGTTTTCCTCTCTCGCCTCCCCTCCCTTCCCTTTCCTGCTCTTGCTCAGTGGTGTTTTAAAGAGTCGGACACAGCAGACAGCAACGACAGTCTTCCATCAGACACTGAGTCCAAAACTGCTCCTGAGCCAGTCAAGTTGGTAAGTTGGTGAGATGGTCTGTTGTTGTTTGGGTTGTTATAGAGTGGTGAGGAAGGGCCAGGAGGAGTGAGCGTGCCAGTCAGGTGAAAGAAAAGGCAATGATTGCAGGTAATGTATGAGCAATGTTTTCCTTCGTTGGCATGTTGAGATGTGTGTATGTTCCAGTGGCAATGATCTTGCTGATATGTGTGAACATAATATGTGCTTACAAGCTTGGCTTTACTGGGGGATTGAAATGTGTGTACATTTAGAGTGTCAATGATCTTCATGATGTGTGTGGGCATTGCTACCTCCAGGCAAGACACTGGATGATGAAAGGAATGTCTTGAGGGTTTCCCAATGCATACTTTTTCTTTTTTCATCAGTTTCATTATTTTTTCAGCTTTCTCATTTTGTTTGTTTAGCAGTCTCATAATATGAGTCAAGTTCAGGTCTGCATAACTGAGGTCTACTCAAAATATTAGAGGAAAGAAGTCAAATAATTCCCAATGCTTTATATACAGAAAGGCTTTAGCAGTGTATAGAAAGGTTAGCGGTTTTCACACCTCTAGCTAATAGTTTTCATTTGAAGTGAATCAAGCAAAACAGCAACTCGACTCATTTTGTGGGACTGCTTTATATTAAAAAAAAAAAATTATTTTCTTTCATAGACACCGTTTATTTTGATGGTTACTTTTCACAACTTGGTTGTCAATAAATTTTTTCTGCCTTTGTCAGACAGCTTTCATTGATAAAGAGGAAAGAAAAATGGACTCGAACCATCAGATATTTGAATGGCTTGTGCCCCCCTCACCCCTCTAAAAAATCGATAACTTAGATGACCAGAAGAGGTATTTCTTAGTCAAATCCTGGTGACATAATATTATCTCAAAAAATTCTCCCTTTCCCATATTTTATATGTTTCAAAAGTCCATCATGTCTTTTGGTGTATGTTTGTGAGAATTTTATGGCTTAAAATATATATATATATATATATATATTTATATATATATATATTTATATATATATATTTTTTTTTTCTTTTTTTAATCCCCTCCAGCTTGTTGGTACCAAAAGGTACATGGCACCAGAAGTTCTCAATGGGGATTTGAACCCAGCCTTCTTCGAGTCCTTCAAGCGAGTTGATGTCTATGCTTTTGGGCTGGTGCTGTGGGAAATAGCCAAAAGAGCAAGGCGTAAGTCTCTTTGCCCACTCACCATATTTTTTGTTCTATCACATTTCTTTCAAGAATGTTCTGATCAGCTTGAAATCAACACTAGGAATTATAATTGTTATTTTGGTGGTAAGAGGCTGGTGGGGTTTTTTTTTTCTTTCTTAATCTTGCCAAGCATTTAAAAGTGGAATGGAAAATGGCTGTTTTTTATTGAACTTCATGCAGCAATAAAAGCTGTAGTCTGAATATTGTTATAGGTGTGGAGGATGTTTTTTTTTTATTATTGGGAATGGAGGAGTGTTTGAAATATATAGGCTGCTGCTTATTGTTGTTAAAAGACAAACCTAATTGTAATGTAATAAATAGAAAAATAATGTGTGTGTCATCACCTCCCCTTTTCTTTTTCCCATTTTTTTGCTGGTCTTCATGAAACAAAAGCAGAGAAAACATTGTAAAATGTGGTATTAGTTTAAAAAGTGCTAAAGTGCCACAGACACTAAGTGGCCTTAATTAAACTGACATTACAGTGAACATTTTGTTTGGATATATAATTTTGCCAGCTTACGCAGATGTGTATCACCCTCCTTTCTGGGATGTCGTCCCCCATGACCCCACACTGGAGGACATGAAGAAGGTTGTGGTGGACGAGGGTCAGCGGCCGCCCATACCAAACCAGTGGACAAATGACCCGGTACGCATGTGTAGTTGTAGCATTTTCTTCACTTCTCCACCCCCTCGGCCAACCCCCCCCCCAGTACACAAAATCTTTATTGTAAATCTTGGATTGGAAAGTAATTTGCTTATTCCTTCTGTGGATGAAAGTATGATGATCAAATTTTTTAGCCAGGTGAAAGGGTATCAAGCCTTTGAATTGAGATTGTATTGCATTGTTGATTACTCTTCAAAATGATTGGTGAGAATCAAATTCACTATTGATGCTTATCTTTATTTTGCTGTATTACTGAGACCACTCATTTTGAAGCCTACTCACTTATAAATATTATTATTATTTTTATTGTTATTTTTAAAAAATAAATGTGGATTTTTTGATCGGTGAAATCTACATGAAAGTGATGGCACACAATTTTTTTCTTACTCATAAAAGTTATGTTGTGTCCTTGATAAACAGGTTTAACTGAATCATTCTGAAGTTCAAATTTTTTTTTCTCATTGCTTATCCTGGCACCTCAATTATGATAAGTGTTTCAAAGGAGTTTGAAGATATGTGATAACTGATTTTCTCTTGTTTGTTTGATACCAATGGGAATGAGTGGCAAGTTGATTGGAACATTTATAATCACTGTAACGCCCAGAAGTTTTTTCCTTTTTTTTTTTAGCTTTGAAATGACAGAAGCTAAATAGGAGCCTGCATGATACTGACTTTACCTGCTAGTGTTTGTAAAATAATGATCCAAATATTCCCTCTAAATTTTACGCATTTGATTTGTCCACGCTGACTTTTGTTGATTTGTCCACGCTGACTGTTTTGTTGATTTGTCCATGCTGACTGTTTTGTTGATTTGTCCACGTTGACTGTTTTGTTGATTTGTCCACGCCGACTGTTTTGTTGCTTTGTCCATGCTGACTGTTTTGTTGATTTGTCCACGCTGACTGTTTTGTTGATTTGTCCACGTTGACTGTTTTGTTGATTTGTCCACGCCGACTGTCCACGTTGACTGTTTTGTTGATTTGTCCACGCCGACTGTTTTGTTGATTTGTCCATGCTGACTGTTTTGTTGATTTGTCCACGTTGACTGTTTTGTTGATTTGTCCACGCCGACTGTTTTGTTGCTTTGTCCACGCTGACTGTTTTGTTGATTTGTCCACGCTGACTGTTTTGTTGATTTGTCCACTTTGACTGTTTTGTTGATTTGTCCACGCCGACTGTCCACGTTGACTGTTTTGTTGATTTGTCCACGCCGACTGTTTTGTTGCTTTGTTCATGCTGACTGTTTTGTTGATTTGTCCATGCTGACTGTTTTGTTGATTTGTCCACGTTGACTGTTTTGTTGATTTGTCCACGCCGACTGTTTTGTTGATTTGTCCATGCTGACTGTTTTGTTTTTCATTCCAGCTCATGTTTGACATATCCCAAATGATGTCCGAGTGCTGGTCGCACCAGCCCAGCGCCAGACTGACCATCCTGAGGGTTAAGAAAAATCTCCATCGCAAGCTGAAGATCATGGGTCACTTAGGCAGTGGCCGTGGCGGAGAGAAGAAACTTGTACACTGCACCTCCCTGGGCTCGTCGTCGTCGTTCCTGTGCAAGTACAGCACGGAGATTGGCGGCAGGGACGGTGGACGAGGGGGTCCAGGGGTGGGGGTGGGAGGCAGGGGAAGATATGGCTTTGTTATGAGGGGTGGGGGCAGCAGTGGTGGCGAGAGCAGTAGTGGTGTCAGTGGGGTAAGTGGGATTAGTGGGGGGATCTCGGAAACTTACAGCGGAAGGGTGTAAGGTTTGTGTGTATTTCTATAACTGAGAGGAAAAGATAACAAGTGTGGTGCCATTGTAGAATGAGATGCTTTGTGACAAAATCAGTCATGAAGAAAAAAATGTGTTGACATGCATCCTGGTGCCCTAGCCTGATGGAGGGCCTGAAAGCCTGAGATCACCACGTTGTGAGCAGGCTATATACCAAAACCTAAAATGCATCCTAGAGAGCCATCTTCTCCCTACGCCAAAATTAATATCAAAGAGTTTTGGAGTTGAGCTGAGTACACAATGTGAAGGATGGGATGGCTGGTGTTCATTGTGAAGTATTTTCTCACCTGAGTCAGCTCTTCCTGCAGCAAAATCTCATTTTTCTCATCATTTTTTTTCCCCGGGAGAGTCGGGCAGTGGCCGCATTTTGTACATAATGAGAGAATGTTTTAATATCAGGGATTCACAGACAATATTTATTATGCACAAGGGAGATGACGTCTGTTGAGTAAAGCTGTAATGCATGGTGCTCTGATGCTGAACAAGAGAGAGAGAGAGAGATAGAGTGTGTGCGTTGGTGTGTCAAGAGTTGCGTTGAGCATAAACGAGACTGTAGCTGTGATAATGTTACGTCATCAATTGACAGTGAGAACATGGGGAAAATGGAGAGAAATTAATGATGAGATAAAGGTGACCAGCTTGGATTTTTACCCTCTACCAACATCCCCCCTTTGGAAACAATACTTTTTTTCCCCAAAAATATAAGGGCATGCATTTAATAAAATTGACATGGTTAGGTACACACAGAAAAAAAAAAACCATTCAGAACTTTAATACTTTCCTGAAATACCTATTTTCATGAAAAAAGCATAAAGTGTGGAGAAAACATTGGCCAATTAAGATGTATAAAATAAAGATTTTTTTAAAGATTATTCATACATCTTTTATTTTTTTTTTCTTTAAACAGGAAGATTCTTGCAATAACTCCTATTTTATTTAGACTTGATTTTATGTACAGATAAAAAAAAAAGCTGTCAAATCAAAAAATACTTGCAAGTCTTGGCTGAAAGTTTCTCATCAACATCACAAATTTGTAGCTCAGCTTAAAAAATAATCGCTTTTCGTTCAAAATTTCTTGAAAAAAGAAAAAACAAACTTCAGCCTGTTAAAAATGGAGAGATACAAACTGTGTTATCACATGGTCTTGAGGAAACAGTATCTTCATCATGTCAGTACAAGCTACCACAGATAGTTTGGGCTGTGTTGGAATGAGGGAAATCAATTGGTTTCATCCTGATACTCAGAAAACCTCATTATAATCTAATTTTGACAGAGACCCGAATCTTGCTGGCGAGATCTTGCTGCCAGATAACCAGGATAGGACAGGAACCAACAAGAGAATTATTCATGCTGTTTCCCTCCGTGACTTCCGTTGACGTTAGAAGTTGAAAAAAATGATGGTTTTTTTTCAGGGATGCCAGTTTTCCAATTTAAATCTTTTTTCTAACTTTGAAGAAACTATTTTTAATTAATTATAAAAAGGTAATGTGTTTTCTTTTTGTTCAGTACTGCATTTTTTTTGTTTCTTTCTTTCTTTTTTTTAAAAATCTATTATCTGATAGTTTTATGCTTGTCATTGTTTACGTCAAAAACATAATTTCAATATAGGAGAGGCCAGAATCAAGCCTTTTCTAAAAACCAATCCTGGACAGGAGCCCCCCCCACCCCACAGGGTGCTGCCTTGTGACTCTGCTGGGGTCTAAGGCAACCCTGGCCGACCAATAAGTTTCCTGCTTTCTTTTCTCAGGCCACTGGCATCCCTGTTTTTATGAGCTTCAGTGACCAGATCAGTTTTGACTAGAATGTGCGAATGAAGAGGAGTAAATGAGTTGCAAACACATTTTTGTATGTGTACAGAGTGAACATCTTTTTTTTGATGGGTGTGTGTGAGGGATTTTGTACATAATATTGATGTGGCTGAAATAGGGCAATGGGATCTTCTGGATGTAAAACTGTTGAGGAAAAAAAGCTCATGTTTGAATTTTCAGTGTATTTGGAAATGATACAAGCTGAAGAAATGAGAATGGTAGTGCAGATGGAAAGACAAAATCAAAAAAGTCCAACGGCAGGAGAGAGTTATTATGTGGAGTACAATTAAAGGGACTATATTGTACATTGTATTGAAATGTATTTGTATATAAGAAGTTAAGAGTCATATTATGTGTGCATTATGAAAAGCCATATTGTGATGACAACTGATTATCTTCTTTTGTCATCATCATCATCATACTAAATCTAAGCTACATTTTCAGTGGATCTTTTTAATTAGACATATTAAACTAAAAAGGGAGAGAATCTAACATTTACTCTCAAGCCTAAGGAATAATAAAAAAAAAAAAAATGTCCTGTAGTTTGTGAAGGCAATGAGCAGCGAGGCGTTTGTCAAGGAGAAGAGCTCAAAATGACACAGTTGTGCTCATTCTCCGCAGACTTGTTTCTTGCTAAAGTGTGGCACAAAAACTTGATTTCATTTAATATTCTACAGATGGAACAGATATCACTATGTAGTGCAAGTATTTCTCCTCTAATAGGGGCTATATATTTATGGGCCTACATTTCCCCATAGGTATGCGTGCTTTAATATCAGATGTTAAGTTTTGTACTTGAAAAAGAAGAGTGAAATTTGCTTATATCTGTCCGATGCAACATGATGGCATTTAATGGGTGCTGGATTTGTGTATAATAGGTTAAAGTGCTTTAATCATCAAACTGTCTAAGGATTTATTGTGAAAGGCTCGGTTCTCCATTTGGTTTTAATTTTATCCATTGTAACAACAGATTTCATGATAGCTCAAAAAAACAAAATCTATTTTTAAAAGGGCAGACAAACAAACATAAAAGCCCACCTAGACTTAGTTCCATTCAGTCTCTGTTTATTATACAAAGGTCATCCACTTAAATAAGCCCTTCTATAAATTTTGGAATGCTTTTGAAGGTGCAAAAAAATTGTTTTTATTTTAATTAAAAAAATGTTTTTTAATTCTTGAAGGTACTGGAAGCATGGCTGCCTAGATCTCTAGCTTATTTACCCTTCGTACTGTTTTGCTAAAGGCCTATAAATAGATTTGATTTTGCCTCTCTGTTAGTAACATTTCTGTTGTAATTGAATTCTGCCTGCATGTGACTGTATACAGTTTGATCTATATGTATATATGTATAAAAGGCAACTAGAGCAAATTGGGCAGCAAATCGCTGTGGACAGTCTTGCATCGCAGGCTGTCAGTAATTTGTAATCAAAATACTATCTTTCAACAGAACTGCGATCAAGTCAATAATTAAATTTTTTTCCTCTATAAAATTGCACATCACTGTAGTGAAAGCTTTAATGTATTAGGCTTATAATTTTTTTAAAAAATCCAAAATATGACTTGGGACTTGTTGCCCATGTTGCATTTAATAAAAAGTGAACTTGACTGTTTGTATGGGAGGCAGCATTGTATAAAGTTCATCAGTAGCGTGTGGTAAGAGATCAGACTGGAGTGTCAGTGAGTTGCAGTGTTGTGTATATAATGTAAATACTCATTAGAAAGATCTGAACACCAGCTAGATATACTGGTAGTATTGGTTTGTACTTCTTTATATTGATATTTTTACCATGTGCTGAGAGAAATGAAACCATTTCTTTCCTCATCTTCTTTTGATACATTTTTTTTCTTTAGGCAGGTATGGGACGCACAAACTTTCCAAAAAAATTGCTTTATAAGTGGTCAGAGCACAGAAAGGCAAGAAGGGATTACTTAGATCATAAGACCCTTTTCGTTAACCCGTTAACTCTACTGTTTTTCGTGTGCCTGGAAATGGATTTGGCCTCACATTGTGGCATTGCTTGCTTTCTTTATAAAATAAGCGTATAAAAAGAAAAAAGACCATTTCTTTAATTTGTCATTTTTTTATCCTCTTTTTTATTTTGTAAAAATTGCCTTGTCGTAAAATTAATATTTTAATAAGCAAGTTGTTTAAAGCTTAAATTACTATAACGCACAGTATCACCAATCTTTTACCAAATGGCTTGCTAATATTTGCGTTTAGTATTGACTTTTTCTGTAAGATAAACAGCCTTATTACTTTTATGCTTTCTCATGCAAGAGAGCCCTACCAGCAGTTTGATAGTTCTACTTTCGTTTGTTCTTTATCGGTTGAGTAAAAGTGATACAATGTACAACAATTTTTTTATAAAATGGCTTTGAATTTCTTGAGCCAGCTTGTCAGTCCTGAACCAAATGAAAAAATAGCTATTATTACCCGGTTGATGAGGAAGAAGAAGATATAGACAATGAAATTGATATTGATAATGATGATAGAGGGGCAGACGAGAAGATTGGAGCAATGAAACTCTAGATTAGATTTAGAGTTACATTTGGACCCGGATTCAAAGCTCAGTCTGAAAGAGAGAGGTGGCCATTTTTTATTATTTTTTTTTCCACTATTTCGTGATGTTAAAGCATGGCATGTTCATTTCTTGATACAGTGATTATTTTTGGACCTTTTTTTTTTTTAACCAATATTTAAATTTATACATTTTTTTACGTGAAGCCTGTGATGGAAAAAAATTAGAGTTGTCCTCCTTACCTTGATAATTTGACCAAAGATTGAAATATGGCTACACTATAAGATATTCAGGTCAGCTGTAACTGCGTGCATGGCCTACTTGCAGCGCCACCACAAGCGGCATACATGTATTGTCAGTCACAATATCTTTCTTTCTTTAAAATATCGTTTGTTTTCTTCACCAGTTATTCATTTCACTGTCACTGTCAGTATCTCATCCTTGACTTGAAAAAAAAAAAGGAGATAAATCTGTAATTTAATGAGCCCTTGATGCACAATTATTTTTTTTTTTATTATCTTTCAATTATTTGTTGTATAATCAAAAGTATCATATGTGGCATCAGACATTACAAGAAAGAAACAGCAAATTTCTAAATCATTCTGCAACAAAAGTTTCACATGTGACATCAGACTTTACAAGAAAGAAAGAACAAATTTCTTAATCTTTTTGTAACAAAAGTGTCAGATTTTGCAAGAGAAAAACAACAAATTTCTAAATCTTGTTTCATCAAAAGTGTCACATGTGTTATCAGACTTGGCAAGAAAGAAACAACAAATTTCTAAATCTTTTTGTAACAGAAGTGTGCCATGTGACATCAGACTCGCTGACACGAAAGACAGGTCATGTGGTTTTCAGGTTATTTTACTATATCAGTCACTTCACTTTTACTAGATGGAATGGTTTCAAAAACAAAATTATAAACTTACTTTATTTTTTTATGGAAGATATTTGGGTTTTTTAATTTTGCTATGTGAGGTTTTTTTTTTTTAATGGAATGAGCGAGTTAGTGTATTTGTGAGGAGCTTTTGATTTTACAGCATAAGCAACCAGGCATTCATTTTTTTGGCAACACACCTTCAGCTTGAAGCTTAAACATGATTTGTAAAAATATGTACATGTAATGTATGTCTTATTAATTATTACAATTTTATCCATGCTGAGATGATGATGGTTTGTGTCATGTTCAATTATTAATATTATCATGTATAAATTTGTCTCATGTAGTAAAAATAAATGTTCCCTATTTTGCCCAATGAACCTCTTCTTTTCATTATATTGTGAATGTGAACGTGTACAGCAGTGAAATTCATGTAAATTAAACTTGAATAAGTCGGGTTTCTTTTAAGTAGAACTTTTCATTATGGTACATCTTAAGCTATTGCTGCTTTATTGTAAATAATAATGCAGTTGAAATAGATGTTTTTTCATCCCCTAAGGACATCAACTTATCAGTAGTCCACTGTATTTGTTCAATGAAAACCTTGGATATGCCAAAGATCTCACCAAGCTGGAACTTTTTTTCTCTCTAATAAACTTGAGCTCGTATGAGAAGTGGTCAGGACTTTGTTCTTTAAACATTGCCAATAAGGACACATAAAACAATTTGTTTTCTCCTTATTTCTCCCTTTAGATTCTTATCCCATGAACACATTCTCAGCAACACTAGTAGCTGGACAAGTTTGGCCAGTCCACAGGGACAGTGGTGGTTGCACTTTTGCAGATTGAAAGAAAATGCTGAGATAACATGAATGATTTGAAGTATTTGGCTGATCCCTCGCTTTCTCAACATTGAATGATTTGAAGTATTTGGCTGATCCCTCGCTTTCTCAACATTGAATGATTTAAAGTATTTGGCTGATCCCTCGCTTTCTCAACATTGAATGATTTGAAGTATTTGGCTGATCCCTCGCTTTCTCAACATTGAATGATTTGAAATATTTGGCTGATCTCTCGCTTTCTTAACATTAAATGATTTGAAGTATTTGTCTGATCCCTCGCTTTCTCAACATTGAATGATTTGAAATATTTGGCTGATCCCTCGCTTTCTCAACATTGAATGATTTGAAATATTTGGCTGATCCCTCGCTTTCTTAACAGTGAATAAGTTAAAGTGTCTGGCTGATCCCTCCCTTTCTCAACAATAAATGATTTAGTGCTTGGCTGATTCTTCCCTTTGAATAACAATAACAAGAAATGAATTAAAGTGTCTGGCTGATCCCTCGCTTTCTCAACATTGAATAGGTTAAAGTGTCTGGCTGATCCCTCGCTTTCTCAACATTGAATAGGTTAAAGTGTCTGGCTGATCCCTCCCTTTCTCAACAACAAATGATTTAGTGCTTGGCTGATTCTTCCCTTTGAATAACAATAACAAGAAATGGATTAAAGTGTCTGGCTTATCCTTCTCTTTCTCAACATTGAATGATTTGGCGTTTGGCTGATTCCTCCCTGTCTCAACAACAAATGATTTAGTGTTTGGCTGATCCCTCCCTTTCTCAACAACAAATGATTTAGTATTTGGCTGATCCCTTCCTTTCTCAACAACAATTTGAACAAATGATTTGGTGTTGGGCTGATCCCTCCCTTTCTCACAAGAAATGATTTAGTATTTGGCTGCTCCCTCCCTTTCTCAACAACAAATGATTTAGTGCAGTGTAACTTGGCTACAACGGGACCCATAAGGGCGTGGTGCACAGTCCCGTTATAAGCAAGGCCCGTTGTAAAAATAAAAGGAAGATAA
>BLXT01005203.1:555384-566909 GCA_019648995.1 Plakobranchus ocellatus
TTAAGATTCATCGCGGAGTTATAGTCCGTTTACGAATCTTGTAGGCCTAGGCTTAGGCCTTTGTACGAAGCTGGGTCCCGCTGTAGGCAAGCTTATCATGTAGTAGATGCCGTTCTAGCGAAAATAAAATATAAAGGATATATAAGGGAAAATAACGGGCTTGTGTCAAGGTCCCGTTGCATGCAAGGTCCCGTTGTAACCAGGTCCCGTTGTAGGTGAGCTCTACTGTATTTGGCTGATCCCTGCCTTTCTCAACAACAAATGATTTAGTATTTGGCTGCTCCCTCCCTTTCTCAACAACAAATGATTTAGTATTTGGCTGCTCCCTCCCTTTCTCAACAACAATTTGAACAAATGATTTGATGTTGGGCTGATCCCTCCCTTTCTCACAAGAAATGATTTAGTGTGGCTGATCCCGCCCTTTCTTAATAATAACAATAAATGAATTAAAGTGTCTGGCTGATCCCTCCCTTTCTCAACAAAATGATTTAGTGTGTGGCTGATCCCTCTCTTTCTCAACAAAAAATAAATTAAAGTGTCTGGCTGATCCTTCAACAACGAAGTTGCAAAGATACAAGAGTCTAAGACTGCCAGTAAGAAAAATATTTGTTTTTTTTTATTTTCAACACCATAATCCATCACAATAATCTAGAGCCAGATACTGGTAACACCAACCATAACACGCAAAATCAATATTAATTGTAAGGAAAGTAATACTATCAGTAATACCACCATATTAACAATATATGTATATAAAACATCAATGTTAAAACATGAGAATCGTCAATAATAATTAAGAGAATAATCAATAGCTTAATAAATCACAACCATAATCCACAAGGTCGAGTGGAGTTTTTAGCACAGAGATAAAATAAGCAAACAATGACATAAGGTAACAGTTTAACCCCCTCCTTTGGTAACTTGGACGTCTGTTTTAACCCTGGTAATGGTATTTCCTCGAAATTGTGAAGCAGTTTTATGAAATGAGAGGTTTTTCTTCAAGATACTTCATTAAAATCTGATCTTTGAAATTGTAGCAAATGTTTCCTTCTCAGACAAAGTGAGTGACGCATGTGCCGATCAGCTTTACTTTGGCACTCTTACATTTTCTTCACAGTTTGAAAACTTTTTTTTTTTTTTTTTTTTGTTACATCAAAATATTTTCATGTGCAATCATAAGGTATAAAAAAGAAAAAATTATCAGTGTTTCAAGATTAAAAAAAAAAAAATCAGGTTTTGAAAACACAGCCCTGCAGCCTGAGTATAATTGACAAATCGGTGGAGAATTTCCTAGAGGGTGAACCACAGAAATTTGGATGCAGCATTTAAAAAGGGAATGTAAGGTGGCTTAAACTTTAAGCAAAAAACAAAAAGCAAAAAAATAGAATCATGGTTACTGGCAATAGCAAAAAAAAATAAATCTTAACAATGTCTTTGATCATGTTTACCAGTAACATCACTGAGGCAAACACTGAACGGGAGGTAGGAAAATGGAGCAAAAGAAAAGATGTACCATAATGGAATAAATTCTGCCGCAGCGTAAAGACAAGCAGTCTTGTCAGTGTTAAGTCTATAAATGATACTGCTATTCATATGGCTGCTGCAGAATTATCTAAACAATAAATGCATAAGCTCAAACTTTATAAATGCATATGTATATAAAAGACCATAATTAAAGATTATACATGTATCAAGAGTTGGTTTTCTACATTCACTTCACAAATACATTGTACAAAGAAACTTTGTTGTGATATGACATTCACTAGGGTTATCATACTGCAAGTGTCTGCTTGCGCAACGGCCTCCCAGATGAAGTAAAAAATGAAGGTGCATTATGACACGGGGACCTCTGAGAAACAATCTAACAATCGGCAATGGTTTTGACAATGACAGCAAGTGGCAGTAACAACTGGAGCAAAGAGTGGTTTTCATTTTGCCTAATGCAGTATATAGTAATTCTGTCTACAAACCATGTATCAGTCCTAATGAGGCATTATGTCTATATATCGACCGTTACATTGATGGATGTAATGGGTCCCATGTGTTTCCTCCTTCCTCCATATATCTGCCCCCATAAGGGCTAGCATAGGGCATAAGATATGACTCCATCCTCATCGAATAGAAAGGAGAACTCCTGGCTCTAGATCAGCAGATCATCTTTTTTTCTGCTCTCCCACCAAATGTTTGCCTTTGTAGCCAATCCACTTTGTGACCCCTGGCCTTTGGCTCTCATTAGGTCAGCTATTAGTAGAAGACACCTTATAAAAAAGGTACATGCACTCTTGTGGGTAGCACTACTAGTGCTAAGGAAAGTTTTCTCAGCACTGTGTCAGCAATGACTCATTCCACCAGGTTCATCGATACATGTATGATTTTTTTCTCTTGGCAACAGAGGTTGATTGTAGTAAAGCAAAAATTGGACCAACACTTTAGAAAAGTAAAAAAAGTGGAAAAATCATGAGCTTAAGAGATCGAGCCTTATAAAAAAACATATGGTAAATATGTAATTGTAAGTATATTTATGTAAATAAAAAAAATGCCTCATACACACCAATTGGTTAGACCACCAATAGTAATACTGATAGTGATATATATATATACTCAGATCCTGAATGCTAACATTTGAGGAGGCAACCTCAAAGACGAGATTAAAACAGAATGAAAATCTCTTAGGATAAAGAGGCCCTTCTGGGGTGAGGTTTGGTTTGATTTGGTTTTTGTGCATGTAGCCGGCCCACAATGTGATCTTAGGCTTTACGGCCTACCTCAGCCCATGGTATTAGACTTGAACCCGAACCTGTGACAGGAATCTCCCTGCATATCTCAGATGGATTCACTAGCCACTGTGTCACCATCATAGTCCCTACCCTTTTCGGAGTCTGAGAAGTGGATCTATTATTTCAAGCAAGGTTTACATCAGCCACAAGAATCTTTGTACAAAAACTGGCACCCAAGACTGTAGATTGAGTTTATTTTAAGCAAGATTTCCATTAAATGCATACAAAGCAATATTTCACAACATGAATGATAAAAATAAAGGCAATTTTAGTCCAATTATTACAAAAGAAATAATGCTAACAATAATATTTAGGTTAAAAAAATAGATATCTTTTGAAACTCTTAGGAAAAATAATACCCACTCAATACTTTTGTAATACATGTATAATGGCGGCTAATTTTGGTTTATCAGCTCAAATCCAGCAATGACTTTAAAATATTTGATTAGTAATGCGATAGTTATAATGTGATCTGAAAAGTTGAATAGCAGCCAGCATCCATGGAATTTCGTTTCTTGTGCGCATATTCTCAAATCTTCCTTGGTGTTTTTATCAGGGGTAATCATCGTCAGGGCAAACTAACAACAATGTGTGTGACAAATTTGAGAAAAACCTTCACAAATCACCACATGTGCGTGTTGAGTATTTTATTCCATTGTATTCTAATATCCTTTTGTGTTCATTTTCTAGTCTGAATATTGTTGATATCATAATTACAACATAAGTTCAATGGCACCAAATAGAGATGAAAAAGAAAAACAAAACTAAAACAACAAAAAAAAAGGAATAACAGCGAAAACAGTGTTAACAGTAAAAAAAAAAAACCATTTTGACACTGCAAAAACAAAGCACTAAAACAGTGCAAAAGCCAAGCACTTAAATAGTGCTAGCAAGTTCCGATAGGTTTTCTTAAATTGCCAGACAAGCGAAGAAAGGAAAAGTGCAAAATGTTGAAATACTGTCCTGTGAAATACCTCATCAAAAATGTTATCTCTGCTGACTGTGAATATGTGAACAACATATTGTCTAAAAATAATTTTAAAAACAAAAGGTTCGGTGGTATTTGGGGAATCCACACCAATTGGGAACAGAAAGTGTATTTGAGTCATCAGTAACTTTGATGTGTTGGGGGTTGATATGTGTCTAAAGCAGCCAATTGCACACAAAACCTTTAAAAAAGAAGAAATTCTTGCTTTGCTTCTTCTTTTTTGAAGTGTATTTTTTACGAATATAACGATCCAGAATCTTGGCTAAGCATCAAACAGAGCTTCGTCCAATTCTCACTGATTCAATGGCTTAAACTTTTCACAATCTGACTCTAATCTGTTTCCACTTGTCAAAAGACATAGAAAGAGAAAAAAAAAAAGAATACACCAGTAACCAAAACTTAACTCACACAGTCGGACGCTATTTTTCAGGATGCATAGAACAATCTTAGTGAATTCTGGTATTCTCTGTCCTTGCTATGATGGAATTAAAAAGAAAGCAATAATAAAAATTTAACACCAGCATCACCTATATAGTTCCTATCTTCATACACAAAATTTTCTTATGAGCATTGAAATTCAATTAACCCCCAGATACATCATACATTTTATTCTACCACTGTGTGACACTTGTTTAAGTTGTGAGATTCCTATATCAATTATGAAGATCTTAATATCGTTCTCCTCTCTTCTTCAATAGCAAAAAATAAAGACTAGAAATCTAGTATCACTTTGCCTTTGCTGTGGCAACAGTATGCGATGTAACATGGAATTCTTCAGTCACATTGCAACTTTGTTACAAGTGCAATATTTATTTTTTTAAAAGAATATTTTTATTGCTAGAAAGTTTGGTGCTTGCAGATCTTAAAAGAAAAATATTAACCCACTAGATATGTTGGGCAATGATCAATGATCATTGCTGTCTATGGTGTGTGGCACGAACAACAAGAAAAAAAATGTGAGGAAAAGCATTATAGGTATATCATGGGAGACAACCGTTAAAATGCATTGAGCAACATAAGAATTTCTTTTCATTTCGCTTGAATTTTAACTTTTACATTTTGCTGGGACCCCCCCCCCCCCAAAAAAAAAAAAAAATTATTTCAAAACTAAATGAAGAAATATTCAATCAATTTAGAAGATACAGTGGTCCCCAAAGAAAGTGACCATCTGATTTTAAATACATGTAGTTCTATCTCAAAATAAGATGTGCTGGAAATTCCATGGTGACATGCATACAGTGAAATTCACCTAGCTCATTTCTACAGAGATCAATCTTCTGTGAAGCAGATCTTTCACTTCTGGAACATTTCAAGCTAATGATCCTTTGTAATAAAAACCAATGCAACGGGTAAGTCCATGCTGTTTTTAATGTCCCAAGAACATCGACCTATCAGTAAATGTAGACCATTATATTGGCAGACGCATATGAACTCAGTCTCATAGTAAAGTTACAAAGGGATCTGCTCCTTCTCCGCATACAATTACAATTCGTGACTGTTAGTTTTCCAGAGCTCAGTTTTCAACTTGGTGACCTAGCACTTTATGACTAGAAATCAGTACAGAAGAGGTAAAATACACATCACTATTTACACTTATAAGAAGCTAAGCATTACTTTTTTTTTTTTCTAGAAACAGATCAACTGCCTGCTTCACTTTTGACCAAGTGTGATGAGTCTTAGGTCTTACATTTTTCAATCATACAAAACAAAAAGAAAAATAATGAAAACAACAACAATAACAAGAGAGTGCAAAACGCCTCAATTTATCTTTGAAGACTCTTTTTTTTCTTTTTTCCAAACTGTAAAGACCTGTATAATATATATATATAAACAGAAGTGAAAGACAGACACTTAGATTAAATGTGTCTTTTAGTTGGGCAACTTGTGTTTAAAAAGTGTGCACCTAGATGCCAAAAGCATCCACAGATTTTGCAAAAGGGCACAAGTTTGTGAAAAGCCTGGGTAAAACAGCAAGGAATGTTTGGGAACGAAGACAGAACAAAGAGAGAGAGAGAGAGAGAGAGAAAGAGAGACAGAAAAAAACAAAGAGAGAGAGATAAAGAATTAAAAAAAATGCAGAGAACAAAAGATATAATAGCTGTGGTGAAAGCAATGGTGAAACAGTAGATAGTTGTTGTGACAGCAATGGTGAAACACTGTAGATAGTTAGTTGTGGTGATGGCGACAATGAATTACAGTTAATAGTGTACTGTATGGTGAAAGCAATTTTGAAACACAGGATATTTAGTTGTGGTGACAGGGACAATGAATGAGTAACATAGTGGTGGTGATAGCAATTTTTGAAACACAGAAGATAGTTGTGGTAATAGCAATGGAAAAAAATAATGAATAGTTTCTGAGAAAGCAATGGTGAAACAGTAAATGTGTGTAGAGAATAACAACGGATTGCCTAATTCACAATGACATGAAACATTCAGGCACTCTCAATCAAAATGTACGCTTATGCCTTATCGCTCTCTCTCTCCACAAAAAAACAAAATTAAGTTGTTTCACAACTTATAGAGAATGAAAAAAAAAGCTATTTCTAAGACGCAATCATCTCTACACCCCTCTCTCTGAACAGCTGGTCAAGGGCTTCCTCCAGTGCAGGGTTTGTTCCCTTGAGACCTGCCACGACCTGGGCCGCCCACTCAAAATACTCCTGCACCCGCTCCTCTGTCCAGCCCTCTGGGGTAGCACGACGGAGGTCGCGGAGGTTATACAGCTTGTCGGCAAGCTTCACAAGTTTGGCTCGGTATGAGGCGTGTTGAGCATGGGCTATCTGAAGAGCTTTGCGTTCAGCCTTGGGCAAGCTTTTGTCGTCCGTCAGCTCTTTCACAAGGGCTGCAGGAAGAAATGATTTAATACAATTACAAAAATTTTTAATTAAACAAAGAGATAGTATATAAGTGGGTGTATAAGCTCTTAATTCGACATCTGATCATATACTGACTTTGCCTCAACTTGATGGAGAATGCAGCACAATGAGTTGTTGTTTTTTTTTCGACCTATTTGGATAAATTTATTTCGGATAATCCTAAGTTCTTTTTTTTTAATTTTTATTGAATGACTTTCATTCAACTGTACAACATTGCCAGCCCTGAGAGGGAGGTGGAGGAGGGACTCTAATGACCATGTTATTTGTATATTATGTATATATACATATATCAACAACTCTATCATTGTATCATTACAATAAAGTTATTATACTGAAGAGCATTGCATAGTTATCTTATGTCTATCTAGACCCTTTATTATAAACAGTTAAATGAAAAGTGTAGTCTTTTCTATACACTTGACTTTATAAAACCATTTTGTTATCTTACATTTTGCCTGACTGGTATCAGCCCTTGATTTGCAAAGATGGAGAGAAAGAAAGAGGTAATTTAATGATGGAAGACAACAAATAGAACTTTAAAAAAAAATGTATTCTCCTATTTGTCTCTGTATTCTATTTTCTAAGCATATGTATATCAACCTTCTCTGATAATCAATATGGTATCAGAAGTTTCTGTGATGTCAATCAGTTTAGAGACCAGTCTGAATTAATCATATGCTACCTAAAGAAAATTTGAAAAAAAACCACAATTTTCCTCTTTCTTTTGAATGCAGTTCTCAACAATTTCAAAATCCCATGCCTTAGCTTGGAATCACCACAGCTTGATGCAGTTTTCACCATAGTGAAACTCACAAGGAGAAATTTCAGGCCATCTCAAATCAATGGTTAAAAATATTCCTAATGCAATTTCTGACCCATTTGGAATGGTCTTGAGATATAAATCAAAAGATGTTTGTACAACTCACTGGCCACATCTTCCCCAAACTCTGCCTGAAGTTCATAGAAGCTTGTGTCTGTATCCTCCACAGTGTCGTGCAACAAGGCAGCCTAGAGTTTGTAACAGTCAGTTGTCACAGGAGTAGAAAATCAGAAATGTTATACTTTTTTCTCTCTAAACAATTTCAGATTTTGTGACACAAATGGTTGCAATCATTAACCCTCGCTGTTATGAAAAATATTTATTCACAATGAACTGCAACCTCTCCTGGCTGTAACGATAGTTAAAAATTCACAGTTGAACACAGTTAGAGATATAAGAGATATGTCAGAGATATGCACAGTTTATTTATAAAACTATATAACTCAATGTCAGAACCAAATACTGAAAATATAAAGGTTTTGGTTGGCAATTTTCCACATGTAATGTCCCACCTATATACTCTGTACCAAAAGATATATATATATATATATATATAATATACACACACACACACATATTATGCATTTCAAATGGGGTATTTGCTTTGAAATAAAATGTGACTTGTCCACACAAAAAGTGCCAAACAAGATCAAACGCAAAATATTTGACAAACTGTCATACTTTAAAATTTACAAATTGTTATTTTCCAATATCTCCAGCAACTTTTGTTCATTTTGCTTCATACTTCTTTAAACTATTATTAGGTGAGCAACTGCTGAAAAATATTTATAATGTATGGATAGGTCACAAATTTTCATATAAAAAAAGTTATTTTAGCATTAGGAACATACTATTTCTCTTTGCTCCCCACATATACCTTGCTTTGCTACGACTATTTAATGTACATACAACATTTATTATCAAAGATGCAGAAACTGCGAACAAGAAAAGGCCTTGCTTCTTTTGTTAGTGCATATGGCTTCTCAATTTTATATTTTTATCATAAAAAAAACATTATTGAATGCACCTCAACCCTGAAATAAGAAGGTTACACTTAAACCATTACTGACTTCCAGATTCCGAAATGTGAAGAAAAATTTCCTTGAAAATAAGATTTCAGTGGGAGTGAAGTCCCTTATTTACATTTCACATTTTTTTTTGGCATAAAAATATATATATTATATGTATATAAAATATCTGAGATGGTCTTTTTCAAATTTGAAGTCCCCTGTGAAAGGCATACAAAATTATACAATATACTTTTTATACGTTTTACATAAAAATATTAAAATAGTCCAAATCCAATATCATGTTAAGGAAAAATATTTAAAATTTGTTTTACCTGGATGACAGATACGTCTGAGATGCCACCTTCACTGACAAGAATGTGAGCTACTCCTGCAGATGAAATTTTTAGACACATTAAAAAAGAATTGGCTTCAAATTAATAAATCGATGGTCACAAATCATACTGTTTAGGAATATATTGTATAGAAAGAAAATGTGATTAAAGCTTTTTTAAAATATTATTAAGTTTTTAAAAGCAGAATAAGCAGAACCAATCTTGTAGAGTATTCTCCACTGTAAATTTAAGAACAACAGAAGTTCATATAGCAATAAAAGATTTAAAATTTGAAATCTTGATATATGACTCAAGTTAAAACAAATTCCTACTATAATGTAGGATTAACAATGATTTTTAATAAAGTTATTTAAACAAAAGCTTACACCAGTCCTTATCAGTCAGATCTCCCATTTTGAAAAAGAAAATATAATTCTTTTTTCCTTCTGTGATTTGCCTTATCTTTCAATAAAAAATCTGATATTTTGGCGCAGAATCAGCATATATCGAGTTTTCAAAACTGTAAACCTTACAGAGAGATGTTTTTTAAAAGGCTGCCCCAATGATTTGAAATGTTCCAAATCTGACTTCTGACTCAAATGGTCTCGTGGGAATGGATGCTATTGCTAATATAGAATTATAATGTATTCCAAGATAAAAAAAAATTTTCAGTTAAAAATCATCATTTAAAAATTTAAGATCAAGTCCTATAAAAACTACTTTTGTGGGAGAGCGAGCTTAACTGTTTAGGATTACTCTATAACTAGGATACAAATATTTTGGAACATTAACATTATATTATTTATTAACATCATAAATCAAAGCATTGTAAATAGATCTTTAAAAAGTCCCTAGATCTATATCAATTTTTTTTCAGCAAAGAGTCTCAAATAAAATATTTAAATATATAGATTAAATACCTTTGGGCTGTTAGTGAAAGAAAATTCATATAAAAAATATTTTAAAAGTTAACAGCTTACCTATAACATGATTTACATAGGGTGTTTTTTGCTTGTCTTTCCGTCGCTGATCTTTGTGTTTGATTGCAGCAAAGTTGGTACAGCGAACTATTTCTTTCACTATCTTGGCATAAGCTTCATCTTGTGTATTGCTATTTCGTTCAGCCATTATTGAAATTTTCTAGGCTCTATTACTAACTTAGTATCTAATAAAATACGTAATAAAAACAGAACAGGCTAAATTAATGGTAAGTTCAGATCCAGACCGTCAAGATTTATAAGATAAAAAATAAGTTCAAGACAATAACTGATTTAGACTAAAATGTAAATCTAGAAATCTAGAGCTTTTTTCATACACTCTGATACCTTTATCTTATAAGTTTAAAACGGTATTCTCAGTTTTTACACAGTGAAACTGAAGAAACACAATGTCTCAAGTTAAACGCCTACGCTCTGATTTTCATCTCCATAGTGTAACGAACATCGAATTTTCTCAACTTTCCCTTTCTATTTCAACCGGATATGTAGATTGATTTTTTTTTTCTTTTTATAATCTCTGGTGAGAAAATGCCCAGTTAATGTTATATAAATATAATCTATTTCATGGGGAAAAATAAAAAATAACAACACTTGAATAACTGCCAATTACAAAAAAAAATTAAATAAATAATAAACTAAAATTAAAATAATAAAACAATATTGTCTAAGAAAGTTCTTTTTAGCCACACCCTCGTTATCATTTCCAAAGATCCGTTGATGTTTTGTTTCGGACTGCTAACACTTCGTTCACTAGTTACTAGTAGTTTGAAATCAAGTGGTGGTGACAGCTGCAACCTAGACAATTTTGTGCAATTATTTTTTAGAATGTGCCTCAGCCACTCTTATAGCAACATAACCATATAGTGCCTTAAGAAATTGACGAGAGAACGTTTATCCCTGTAATATAAGTGTAAAAAATATTACTGTCGACGAAGTTTGACGCAAAAAACGGACCGTGCTCTTTAAGAATGAATAATATTGTGGTTCAAGTTTGATTAATAAACATTGAAAAGTTCCGTTTTTTCTTTCTTTTTTTTTTTTTTGTCCATTACAATGGGGAAAAGGCAATGCATGCAGCTCACTGTAGACATAACTATCACACACAATTAGTTGAGAACTGATAGTTGATACTTCAAGTTTTAAGGAAAATAATAATGTTTTCCTTTATTTTTTTTTAAGAGCTGATTGCAAAACCAAATTCTATATTTAAAAATTTATACAAGTCCAAGTTCATAACCAAAGTTCTAGGTCATGTAGACCGACCGTAAATGGAATGGCACTGATCTCTAAGAATGCTAGATAAACGGAGCATGATACAAGTAATTGATAATCAACCATAGGTGATCTCAGTTTTCTGTTTATTCATTTTCTCTCAGGTGCCTTTATTTATCAGATTATTAAGAAAATTAAAACCGCAGGCTAAAATCCGTTAAAAATCTGAATGAATAAAGGAAAAAAAAATTTTTTTTTTCAAGGAAACATGTACAAAGCCCAAATGTTTATATATAAAAATGTTTATATATAAATACCGAGTCCCTTTAAATAACCCACTATGCGACAGGGATTGGCCTCTCGGAGAAATCTCTACGGGGTCATGTCAATTGCATTGTAGTATTTACTCCTGATGAATTGAAAGTGTGGGCATTCAATTAAAATATGCCGGATTGTTGCATGTGTAGCAAAAAATAAGTTTTCTCATTTTTGAAATGTTACACTGGGTAC
>BLXT01005203.1:580828-594760 GCA_019648995.1 Plakobranchus ocellatus
CCCACTGCAATACATTCGAGTTTGTTTCCACCCACCCCATCTAAAATTATTTGCTTTTTTTACCCCATTGTAATACATTCTGCTTTTTTCATCCCATCTTAATTTATTTTACCCCATTGTAATACATGACTGCTTGTTCTTTTCATCCCATCTTAAATCATTTTACCCCATTGTAATACATTCTAGTTTTTTTCATCCTATCTTATTTTACCCCATTGTAATACATTATTGCTTGTTTTCACCCCATCTTAAGTTATTTTACCCCATTGTAATACATAATTGCTTGTTTTCACCACCACTCTTTACATTCTTTGCTATTTTCCCTCCACAGTTTTACATCTATGGAATCCTTGCCCTTTTCTCTGCCTTTGTTCTTTATGACACCCAGCTGATTGTAGAGAAGAGACGCCGTGGAGATGATGACTTTATCTGGTGAGTTTTACACAGAGGTCACTAAGAAGCTTACTGTGGGTAAAATCTTGCACGAGTGAAGCCATAGTCTTTACAGATTGAAAGTCTGTAACACGATAATGTAGAAAATTCTGCACAAATAGATATAATTTAAATACTGGTCTAATTTAGGATTTTTTATTTTATACCCTCCTAGTTTAGGTTTTTTAACTAATATCCTGCTAATTTCAGTTTTGTATTTAATGCCCTTCTCACATACCATAGTATCAGGGATATTTTAGTTGGATGCTGAGTTAGGTCAGTTACTGTGTTAGGTCACAGGCTGGGATCACTGATCCTGAAATGCAGCTAGCCATGGCTCGGTGCAAGTTTTGCATTTATTTTTCAATTATCAGTCAACTTTTTTGTTGCTTTCCTGCGATGGTGTTTACAATGGTATCACATAAAATCACCAGTACAAATGATATACTTTTAGACTTTAAAAAATTAAAATCGAAGCCCTAGAGATGTTTTTCCATAGCTGTTTTTAATTTCAATCATTCCTAAATTTTATTAAGCTATATGTATTATCTTTATTCTGTAAAAGAAATTCAAATTAGTATCAAAATCATGCAGTTTGTTTCTTGCATCTTTTACATTTTTAAAGTTTCTTGCAATATTCATGCAGAGGAATCTTACATTGTTACCTTTTCTTATGTGTTTTAAAAACATTGTGTAGTTTACTCTAAAATTGTTGGCTGCAATTAATTTATGCTTGTGCATTGAAACAAGCACACAAATAATGTAATAAAATATGTGGATGACAGTTTTTGAGTCTCAGTTGACAGGTTTTGGCTGTTGAAATTACAGCTTATGGTTTTTTTAGGTTGGCAGCTCTGCCTTCCAGTTTAAAGATTTTTTTAAAATGTCCTCCCTGTTTTGGTTTTTATTCTATTTTAGTAGGGTTTTTTTTTTTTACCTAATACCCTTCTAGTTTCAGTTTTTTAATTTAACACCTTCCAATTTATTTATTTTTTTTATTGGATACTCTTCATGGAACTGCTGCTCTTGTTTTATGGTTGCCTTTGCAGGGGTGGGCGACCTTCCGTATTGATACTGAATTCTGTATAGCAAAACAAACAAACAAAATAAATGTCATGAAAAGAAAAGGAGGGGCAGTGTCGGCAAATCCATGTGCCGATTTAAAAATTTTCAGTATTGCTCAAATTTTCTGCTCCCACCCCTGCCTTTGAAAATGTTGTATACTGATTTAAAATGGTTTTAACATAATCATGTTTTTTTTCCTTCATGTCTGTGCGTGAATTTCAGGCAATCTGTTGATCTGTTTTTGGATGCAATTCAGATTTTCCGTGCCCTGCTCATCATCCTAGCAAAGAAGGTAATTTTTTTGTCTGTTTGTCTAAGAGGCACTTGCAAGTCTGCTGCTCTATAAACAAGAGGCTTGGGTTAACAGAACTTTCTCTGCTCTTCTATATAATTTAAAATCAGCTGTTCCAACCAATAAATTTTATTTTTATAGAAAATTTCTACAGTTTACTGATTAAGATTTGAAATTATAAGCTCCTCATTGCTACAGAAAATAGAACTGAATAGAAAGAAAAATCAGGTTTGTTTCTTTCAAGATTAATGCTTGATCATCAACAGCAATCTTAACTTGCCAGACTTAGTAAGTCTAGTGACTGATCTGCTCAGGTTGCCTTGCCAGACTCAGCAAATCTAGTGACTGATCTGCTCAGGTTGCTTTGCCAGACTCAGCAAATCTAGTGACTGATCTGCTCAGGTTGCTTTGCCAGACTCAGCAAATCTAGTGACTGGTCTGCTCAGGTTGCTTTGCCAGACTCGGCAAATCTAGTGACTGATCTTCTCAGGTTGCCTTGCCAGACTCAGCAACTCTAATGACTGATCTGGTCAGGTTGCCTTGCGAGACTCGGCAAATCTACTGACTGATCTGCTCAGGTTGCCTTGCCAGACTCGGCAAATCTAGTGATTCATCTGCTCAGGTTGCCTTGCCAGACTTGGCAAATCTAGTGACTGATCTGCTCAGGTTGCCTTGCCAGACTCGGCAAATCTACTGACTGATCTGCTCAGTTTGCCTTGCCAAGTGTCTGCCCTCTTCTAAGCCCTTCTCCTGGTGTATTTTTGCCATCATGTAATTTCAAAATAAGAAGCTCTATAGGGGAAAAAGAAATAATATAAAAAGGATTCTTCTGTGGCTCGTTCGAGCCCCTCCACCAGCGCACTGGCCTGAAAGCCTAAGATCACCTTGTTGTGGATTCTCTATATACTAAATCAAACCTATGTCTGATGGTATGCTCATAGATTGTTCTGACCTATAAGGTTACTTGGCCATAAAGTATTTTGCTTTTTTTTAAAGCAACCCTTGTAGTTTCCATAGAGTTATCTGTTGAGTTTTTCCTTTTATCTATTAAAATGTTACTGCTAAGTTTTGGGGTTGTTTTTTGATGTATTTGTTTGTTTGGTGGTTTGTTGTTTTTTTTTTGGCATCAGAGACTATTGTAATTTTTACAATGAATATTACACTAAGGTATTATTACCTTTTAATGTTATGAGAAAACTAAAGGCAAGTTGAGTCATGGGCAGACCCCGACTAAAGGGTTATATCTGAGGGAATTTCACTCCTAACTTTGGTAAAAGAAGATTTCAAATAAAGCCATTTTAGTTTGTCAGGCTTAGGATGTGTGCTGCAAAACAGCTTAGTTGTGAAATGTAACTGTGAAAAGAAGTCCGTCAAAATTAGGACATGAGGAGATTTAGAGATCATAGGGAAGCTTAGGTCTTTTCGTATTCATTTACTATGATTGATTTGCTTTTATGTTCCCTTAGTTTCTTGCCATACGTATGAGATGAGGAGCATTACAGCAACTTCTGTAGAAGTTAAGATAGATAAAGCATGAAAACTGATGCAGTCATCTTGAGAACTTGGCTACTACCAAATGTGGCAAATAATAGTTGTGAAAGAAAGGAGAGGGATCTTTTTGTTTTTTCTTCCTCGACCTAACAAGTGCTTGAAGGGCACAATTCCTGGTGCTCTGCATTGTAGGCAATGAAAGAGCAGAAATATTATCTATGCGAACACCAAGGAAAATAACTGCTAAAATATGTCAACTCAGTAACATTCTCTTCATTTTCTTTGACTCAAGACGTTCACCTTTCTCTTTTGCTTCAATAATTTTTTGTTCTCAATTTTTTTTTTCAAAGAAAAAATTATTTTAGCAGGGCACTAAATTGGTTCTGATGTTATGTGATCACAGAGCGAGGAGGTTTTGTGTAAAAATCGGCCATTGAAACTATGGGTTTTCAGTAGTACTAAGCACATCAGCACTCACAAAAATTGTGTTAGATTTGGAATGGAAGACAGATTGAGAATTCTGACAGCTGTACTTATTTTCATCACATGACCTCTTGCTTCAGAGAGTCTCATATTTGTGCGTCATCACAAGAATGCTTTTCCAGAGCTGACATGCTTTTTTTTTTTAGGATTTTCAGTGTGAGGAAGCATACGATTACATTTTCAACAATGTATCATCCTATACATCTGGTTTCAAATTTTCACCGGGCATTGATCATTTGCATGGACTATGGCCAGATGAAAACCTGCTTCAATGATTCATCTAACAATTGCATGTTTGTTTTTGTTTTTTTCTGCAGGAAGACAACAAGAAGAGGAGAAGGGATTAATTTCAGAGGCTGATGAATTTTTTGTTGAGGCTATCATGATGCTACGGAGATGAAGAGAAAAGTCAAAACTCACAGCTTGTACAGATTCCAGGGAGGCAAGGACTTCATCACATGGGTTGTTCGTCTGGGAGCAGAGGTTTTACAAATTATCAATTTTATCCACAGCTTTTCTATAAATTGTCAGTCACTTTGTGCAAATTTTGTTTGATCTGATTTGACATTGAACTCTTACGTTCAAGCCTGTAAAATCATGGAACACATGTTGCTCATGTTCAATCTTATACCCAAATGATTTCTGCTTTGAGATGTGACATGGGAGGGGGGGGGGTTAGAGCAACACAGTTATGCGGGTTTAAATGTCAACATGTCTAACTTAGTTACTTCGCGGATAAAATTAATTTTTTCTTTTTTTTTTTTTTCAAAGAAGGGAAATAATCTTATGAATGAAAAGTTAAGGCCATTAGATTTCCTCTTCTTCTTTGATAACACTTTCAAAATAAACCAGTCTGAAATGTTTTGTTTCATAAGCATCTCAGGCAAGCCATGCGCAGACTTTGACTTCAAAATATTATAGTTTAGTTTCTTTGTTATGCCTTATCTCAGTCCACTAATGTCAGTTGGTTGAGTTGATTTTGTGGCTGTCGTTGGCTTCAGATTGAGGTTTCAGAGTTTGGCTTGGGAACATCCGAGCCTGGCAATATCTGCATCCATCCCACTCAATGAGCAGCAACATTCTGTCTTGTGTTGGAATTTGTGTCAGCTGTGAATAATTTATTTTTTTTTGGTTAAGACGAAATATGAACATTTGCCATTGTTAGCATGAAAACTCAAAAGCATCATGAAGAGAAAGTTTACTGCGAGATCCTGGCCATGATTGGAAAATGTCCCTCTGATGAATGGTCTGATTTTCTTCACTAATTTTGAAAAATTTGTTTGAGTTTGCTTTTCTTTTTTTTTTTCTTTTTTTTGTCTTTGATTGAGATTTAATTTGAATTTATATTTATCAAGTTTTTCTTAAAGGACTTACATTGTCCATGTGTTTGTGATTCTCAAGACAATTTTATTATGTAAGTATATATCTCAATATATATAAATATATGAATACGAGAGTGAATGTCCAGAGGTATATTATTGTGTATGTTGTAATATAACTGTTTGAACATCCTCACATGGTCAGAACACAAAATGGTTGTCAAAGAATTACTGGGTTTTAATTTAAACATTACATGTTGCTGCACGATAGCATACTTTATATTCTTTTTTTACCTAGGATGAAAACATTCCCTTAGAGAAAGTACCCCAGTAAAGTGAAAAAACCAGAGCAGAATTAACAGAGGATAAATCAAAATTGTAAGGACATAAGTGTTAGAAGAATTGATATACACATATTATATATCGTTGATGAAAGGCCTTTTCCTTTTTTCTTTGAGGCTGCCAACTTCCTATGGTTTATTTCCTGGGTAACTTCTTATCCTTTTGCTTTTGGGTAAATAATATTGCTGTTTCTCAACAAAGATCAAGAAGTTTCAACAAAACCAAGCAGGAGCAACACCACCAAAATTCCAGTTATTCTGATACATTGCTGGAAGCTTTAGATTACAACACACTACTTGCACGCGAGGAAGCACATCTCAACACAACCAATGTACCACCACACAGATCAGCACACTGGGCTATTTGGGCCACCATTTTTTGTTTGCCAGCGTTGTGTCTCCCCATATTTTTTATAATAAACAAGATGTTGAAGAGCCTTTTGGTGTTCTGTAGGCAGTGTGGAATGGAAAATTCACTTGAAATGGAGAATAAAACAAACAAACATAGAAATCTCTCTCTGCATTGTGGCTAAACTATCTGACCAGGAGAACTGACTAAAAGTTGTCAGTACGATAGAGAAATAAATCAAGCAAACAAAAAACTTCTTTCACCCATTATCTGGGTTTTTGGTGCGATAAAAAAAGACTTTCTTGAAATTCGATATTTGCATTTTTGTCTATTTTATTCCTAGAAATTATATTTTCTCTGCTTGCATAGAAACAATAAAACTTCCCCCCCTCCCCCCCTTTTTTCTTCCCCTCTGTTTCCCCTGGTGGTGGTGGTCGTCTTCAGGTTTGACTTTTCAAGTTTATATTCTTTTCTGCTCTTTGTTTTTTTCTTTTTTTAATCCTCTTTTTCTTAGTGTGACTCAGTTTTCTTTTTGGTTTGTTTTTACAAAACGCATCTTTTTGGTGAGTCTTTCTGTCAGCATACTGTTTACAGTAGTTTGTCTTCCTTTCCATTCAGTCTTGTTCAGAACCCCCCCACTTTTTTTTTTTTTTTTTTTAATTTATGCCTTTTTTTTTTCCCCTGAAAGCAAAACATACCTTTTTTTGGCCTATCTTTTTCTTTGCAAAAAATAAGTGAACTTTTAGCCCTTAGCAGAAAATAAATGACGCCAAATGTTAGGTCAAGGATTATTTTGGAATCTTAAAATCTTGTTTTACTTTCTTCATTTGTAGGCCTATATAAATCCACGGAAAACTAGAGTACATTTCTTTTACTCCACTTAATTTCTTTCTTTTATTTAATCTCAAAGAGTCGAATCATTGTTTCTGTTGTGGTCAAGTCAGTGTGTAACATCTCTGTTGTATATTATCCAAGGTTTTATATATATTCATATACATGTATTGTATTAAGTATATCGGTATATTTACATCTAAATATTGTCGCTTCGTTTTGGTAATACTATCTGCTCACTCTGAATAACAAGTTTTTACGAAAGAGGTTAACTGATCAATTTTCTGCAAGTCATGGCCTAAACAAAGGGGGAAAAAAACCGATTCAGCCTTTTGAAAATCAGTTTGATGTAGACATGAACTTTTGGTGGCCAAAGCTGTAAAAGCTACACCCTTAATACGAGGAAGAGATTTCCAGCATGAACATGAAGAATCAACAGTGCCAAGGCTTGCAAGAATCCTCAATTGTTTTGAATATCTCCTGGCGGTTGAGAGCCTAAAGCCCAAAGAATTACAATCTACTAAAAAAAAAAAAAAAAAACTAATAGCATTTTTGTCGCATTAATAGTTTTGGTTTTGTTTTCTTCTCAGGAATTTATTCCTCTATCTGTGATTAATGTCTTCTTCTTCTCCTGTTCCTTCCTTTCTTCCACTGACTTTGTTTTCTTATGTTCCAAAATATTGCTGCCCCCCCCCCCTCCCTCTCGCTAAAATTTTTCCCCATTTTGTTTCTTAGAACTGGAAAAAATAATGAAAGAAAATATTGTCAAAATTGGGTTGTTTGATTGGATATTATTTGGAAAAAAACTTAGTATATGATATATGTATATATATATATATATTTTTTTTTTTTCTTTTTAGTTAAAAAAAAAACAACCACGATTTATTCATTGATTTGTTTACTTTTTTCCTCCCTTCAGCAAAGTCCTATGTTTCAGATTGAGGAAAAGTTTTATACATTACAGGTTTTTTTTTCTTTTTTTGCTTTGTGAATAAAGAGTATCAACGCAGACAACATTACGCCTTCCTGCTGGCTTCTTGGTTTTTTATTTATTTTTTTTTTCTCATTCGTTGCTTTATTTTGTATATCAATAAATGTCTGGACTTGATGTTAAAGTCAAAAAGAAGTCATGGAATTTCTCCTCATGCTGATGTTTTCTCCTGCTGCTCTTGCTACTGTTCCGTCACTCCTAACCTTCTGTCTTCCTCTTTCACCGCTAAAACCCCTGTTTCCTCTTTCTTCTCCGTCTCTCCTATCCCTCCCTCTTCTTCCTCTTCCTCCTTTGTCTCTCCTACCCTTCCCTCTTCGTCTCTGCCATCCTAACCTCTTCCTCCTTTGTCACTCCTACCTACCTCTCCATCTTCTTTCTTCCTTCTTCTCCTTCGTCTCTTCTACCAGTACCAATCCGTCTTCTCTTTCATCTCTTCAACCTTCGTCTATCCTGTCTCTCCTCTTCCTTCGCCTCTCCTACCTTTCTTTCTTCTTCCTCTCCTACCCTCCCTCTTCTTCCTCCTCCTGCGTCTCTCCTACTCCCCCTCCTCTTCCTCCTTCGTCTGTCTACCCTTCTTCTTCTTTTTCCTACTCTTTCTTCTCTCAATGCGTCTCATACCCTTCTTTCTTCTTACTTCGCCTCCGTCACTTCTCCCCTCCCTCTTTTTCTCTTTCGTCTCTCCTGAACTTGCCTCTTCCTCTTCGTCTCCGTTACCTTGCTCTCCTCTTCTTGCTCCTCCTCTTACTTCTCTCTCCTACACTTCCTTTTTCTTTCTTCTTATCCTCCCTCACTCCTACCTCTCCCTTTTCTTCTTGCTGCTCCTCTTGTTCCTTCGTCTCCCCTGCTTCTCCCTGCTCTTCCGCCTCCTCCGGCACCCCTACTGCTCCTTCTGGCTACTCTTCTTCCTTCCTCTCTCCTACCCTTCTCTCTTCTTCCTCCTCTTCGTCTCTCCTACCCTTCTCTCTTCTTCCTCCTTTGTCTCTTCTACCGCTCCCTTTTCTGATCCACACCACGCACCTCGCTCTTGATCCACTCCCTTACTCCTGATCCCCGCCAAGCCTCTCGCTTCTGATCCACGTCCTTCTGATCCCCTGAACCCTGACCCACGCCCGTCCCTCTTGATCCACATCCCTCGCTCCTGATCCGCGTTTCTCACTCCTAATCCACATCCCTCACTCCTAAATCAATCCCCTCGTTTCTGACCCATGGCCCTCGCATCTGATCCACGCCACGCCTCTCACTTCTGATCCACGGCGCTTGTTTCTTGTCTACGCAACGCCCACCGATCCTTTTTCACGCCACTGCTCCTAATTCACGCTATGCCCCTTGCTCCTAGTCCACGTCACGCCCCTCACTACTGATCCATTTCCGCGTTTTTTGATCCATGACCCTCACTCTGATTCATGTTCTCGTTCCTGATCAACGCCCCTCGCTACTGATCCACGTCCAATATCTGACCCGTACTCGTCCTTCCTTCGTCCATTTTTCTCTCTCCT
Organism: Plakobranchus ocellatus; assembly: GCA_019648995.1. NCBI lineage: Eukaryota > Metazoa > Mollusca > Gastropoda > Plakobranchidae > Plakobranchus > Plakobranchus ocellatus. Next base: position 589,919 of record BLXT01005203.1, read on the forward strand.
AATGTCCTATAGCTTCTTGTTCTTTTCAGTCTTTTACATCCCTTTCCTCATTTCCTAAAAATCCTACCTACCCTCTTGTGCATATTCTCTTCCTCCTTGTCATCCTCTTCATCATATACCCACCCTTCTGCTCGCATTCTCGTCCCCTTTGTCATCCTCTACAATCATATCTTCTTTTTTTCCCGCTTCCTCTATCTCTCTCTCTCTTCCTCTCTCTCCCTCACAACGGTTGTATTGCCAAGTAAACATTTTCATATGCTAAAACTGATGAAAGCTATCTATAAAGTGACTTTCCAAAAGATACATAATCCTGCCTTGCGCAACCAGGATTAAAACCCATAATATTTTAATTTCCAGAAGGCAGCCTGATCAGCAATGAAAAAAATACACTTAGCTTCTTGGCTGATCACTATGCCACCAAAAACATTTACTTCTTGAATGATCACTATGCCACCAAAAACACTTTTAGCTTCTTGGCTGATCAATATGCCACCAAAACACTTTTAGCTTCTTGGCCGATCAGTATGCCACCAAAAACACTTTTAACTTTTTGGCCGATCAATATGCCACCTAAAACACTTATCTTCTTGGCTGATCAATATGCCACCAAAAACACTTATCTTCTTGGCTGATCACTAGGCTAGCAATAACACACTTTTAGCTTCTTGGCTGATCAATATGCCACCAAAAACACTTATCTTCTTGGCTGATCACTAGGCAGCAATAAAACACTTTTAGTTCCTTGATTGATCACTCTGCCACCTATATAAAAACATCCCCCTCCTTATACTTCATGATTCTTTGTATTAACTCTCAAACATTATAGGCCATGTTTATCAGGAAAAGAAAGGGGAAACGAGACGTGAAGCAAAGAAAGGAACTAAAAACAAAAGAATTGATAGTTCAACATTGTATACAATATTTATTAATTGTCCATACTTACGGGAAAAGAAGCAAATTATCAAATTAACAGTGAGTCGATAAAAAAATCATTATTGTTATACCATAATAAGCTAATGTCCAATACAATTGGGCGAGAAAAGAAATCATGTTAAGATACAAGTAAATGGAAGGAGGCATCATAATATGTGATATCAGATTCTGAGCAAAACAAAAACAAACAAAAAAATCAGAGAGAACTGCATGGACAAGAAAACGAACATCTGTAAAAGGATACATACATTATTTTTGTGCAATTTTGGGAAAATCTTTGCTGCTGATACGACGTTGTACACTTGAGTAAACTGTCATCGCGTTTTCAGTGAAAATTGAACTTAACTGTGGGGCAATTAGAAAAAATCGCAAAAATTAAAGTTTTTATTTAATGAGTTTTAACATTAAAAACCTCACCGGTACATTGGCAGCCCGGATAGTAAGGCCAGATTCACACAGGACTTGAGGGGAGACATCGTCCGTGCAATCACGTAGCATTGATGTGAAGGATAACGTGTAACACGAAGCAGCAAACTCTGGAAAAAAAAAAGCCACTAATGTTTCCTGTGGTTCTAGTTTTTTATATTGAATTGTACGATTTTGGATAGAGACTTAAGTACAGTATTATCCTATTATAATCTTTGTAATTATGAGCATTGTTTTGAATGATACCGTTGAAGAAATCTCATGTAGAATAGCTGTAATTGTAATTATGACTTCAGTTCTTGAAAAAAAGCTTTATTAAATGCAGTATCAGAGACAACACAGTTGAGTAGACGTGTGTCGTGGCGTGTTTCTGTGGAGATATTGTGGTTAGCACATTGTTGGCTGGTGGGCCTTGCTTCTAACTTTTTCTTTTTTCTCTCTCCTTTTTTTTTGTGTGGGCGGTTGGAGGGATCTGGTGTTGTGACCTCTCTGTCATTTCACCAGCCGTTCTTTTGTTTATTTTGTTTGTTCTGAGTGTGTAGTGTGTTTCTTCTTTATTTCGTTTCGCGGCCTATCCTATTTATTTAATTTTTTTTTTACAGGTGTTTAAAAGCGTGGCCGGACTCGAAGTATTGAATTAATACTCTAGGTAGCGTAAGGTGTGTGATTGCGTTGTAGTTTTGCTTATTTTTGTGAGTGCCTGTTGTAAGCCTTCCGTTTTTCTTGCTATCTGTAGTTCGGTGTCGTAATTTTTGGGCGACTGTTTTCGTCGTCCTTAGTGTATTTATTTTTACTATACTTCTTTTTTTTGGTTTTCACTTTGTCTCTTTAATCTATTTCCTTGTGTTGTTTACTATTATTATTTACTCCATTTCATATTTAGTAAGACATAATTTGGTAATATTGACATTGGTTTTCTTGACCATTTGAATTTCGCTCACTGACGGTGAGACCTTGCCAATTGTTTACGTTTTTCCCAGTGTTTTTGAACCGGTGGTGTAAACATCTGAAATTCAGTCACTTATGACAGTGGCCTGTTGTGCCTTTCGTGGGCGTTTTCATGAATTTTAGCTGGGTGAACACAATTTTTAGCGTCGTAAAATAGCAATTTGTTTTGCTTTGCTCGGCTTTGCTTTATTTATGCATTCTTGATTTGTTTTCTTTTGCTCGGTACTACGCTGCTTGATTCTGAATTGTAAATTTTTTGGGTCTGAGTAGATTGACCTTTAAGTGTGTTGTTGAATTTGAGTAAATTCTGTGTACAATGGCCGAGTTTGACTTATTTCAAAAATACCAAGAGCTTGCTTTGAAGTTAAGAGTGCCCGATGAGAAATTATTAGTGTGGGTGGAGTCGAAAGTCCAAGCTGATCTTGATGTTCAGGAAAAGAAACTTAGAGCAGAAGAAACCAAACTTGCTAGAGCCAGGGAACTCGCAGAAGCAGAGGAAAAAAAACTTAAAGCGTAAACAGCTGCGCTGGAAGCTCAAAAATTACTAGATGTTACGGCCGGTACCCATACTCCCCATCCCAATTACGCCAAACCTAAGTTACCGCCACTGACAGAATTTTCACAGGTTGATCTATACCTGCAGAGGTTTGAAAATTATGCAACGTCGATGAAATGGCAGCCCGGTGATTATGCATCTTGCCTAGCCAATCTATTACAGGGAGAGGCCCTGTCTGTCTTCTTATCACTAAGCCCGGAAGACATTTCAGACTACCAGTCTGTGAAGAAAACACTGTTGCGCAGGTTTGGCTGTGACAAGAATGGGTTTAAATCCAAATTCTTCTCTGCGAAGCCTTCACAGGACGAAGACTTTGCCACCATTATCAATAGAGTAGCCCGCTATTTCAATCGTTGGCTTGAACTCGCTCAAGTGTCAGACTTCGATAGTCTTTCCTTTTTGATACTGAGTGAAATTGCACTGCAGCCATGCGATGCAGAATTCGTGGCCTATATAAAGGATCATTCTCCTACGTCATTGTCTGACTTGAAGACACAGGCTACTTCATACTTGGACGCAAGACCATCAAAATCCTTCATTAAGGATTCTGCCACTTCTTTCGCAGGCGAATCTGTTAGACCTACTGCGCGTTCAGATTCTAGACGCCCCTCTATTCATTCTTATAGATCCCAAACTCATACACGTGCCAACACTCCGTCTTTGGGCAGACACACGTCACATAAGTCGTCTGGCCACAGACCACCTACACATGGCGTACACTCATTCGGTAAGAGTAATAGGCCCTTTCTTACTTCAAAAGACAATCCACGCTCCGCTTCTCATCAGACAAATTCTAAGGGTGCGGGTTCTGTAAAACCTCCGTCGGATGGTGCATGTTACTATTGTGGAAAAAAAGGGCATTATATTCGTGATTGCAGACGTCGACAGGCAGACTTGTCGCGCGAAGCCCATGTTGTTTGCTCACAGCAATACAATTGTTGCATCGCAGATGCTAAATTCAATAGAGATGGTCGGTTACATATTGAGTCAGCTTCTCTATTGGGGAGTAAGTGCAGCTTGCTTCGTGACACGGGCTGTAACACAGTTGGTGTGCGACGATCGCTTGTTCCTGTGTCTAGCATTACAGGCCGACGCATTAAGTTAACACCTTTTGCTGTAAGAACAGAGCCTTTGACACAGCTGTCATTGATATTTCGTCCCCTTACTTTTCTGGCCGTGTTGAAGCGTGTTTATTGACAAACCCTGTAGCTGATGTGATACTGGGCGATATTGATGGGATTGTTCATCCCACACCATCTAATTCCTATTCAGGTGTTGATGGTCCAGTCCCTTCAGCGTGTGTTGTAACGCGCGCCCAGGCGCGTAAGACCATAGATAACAACAGCCAGAATAATATGGTACCTTCTTATGACCCGTCTGCTCAGTCTCAAATTACTCATACACCTCTCAATTGTGTACCTCTTGCAGATGTGGGTTCGAGACAAAAAGTTGACCCAACCTTAAAAGACTGGTTTAACAGAGTAGGTGCACCCCCAGTTGGTGGAGTTTATTTTACAATAACTGAAGGCAAACTCTTAAGACACTATCAGAGAGCTGGTTCTGATATCATTAATGTTGTATTGTTATGTTATAGACTACTTGTACGTTTTCGTTGTCCGTAGTAATAGTCTTTACGTGTACGTATCAATAGCCAGTTCCCGCCTCGGGCATCAATGTAAACAATTACTGAGTAAAGATCACACGCACATAGCACGGTGTCCTCGCTTTCTTGATATATATATGTCCAATGATATTACCCAATAATATTACATGGTGGCAGCGGTAAGGAATTGAACGACTATTCATACACGCTACATATAATGTCTACATTCGATCAACATTTAGATCTAACTCCGGCCAGCGAAACCGTTGTTCGTCGCCACACGAGTCTGCCTCCACCCAAGCCTTTTGACGGTACGTCAGAGCTGTGGCCACGGTGGCGAGCACGATTCCAGAGGTTCAGACTATGCTCTGGATTA
>BLXT01005203.1:640407-679067 GCA_019648995.1 Plakobranchus ocellatus
TAGTAGTAGTAGTAGTAGTAGTAGTAGTAGTAGTAGTAGTAGTAGTAGTAGTAGTAGTAGTAGTAGTAGTAGTAGTAGAAAGGAATTAGATAAAAGGTATAAAAAAGAAATAATAATAATAATAATAATAATAATAATAATAATAATAAATAATAATAATAATAATAATAATAATAATAATAATAATAATAATAATAATAATAATAATAATAGCTGTGGTGGTGATAATGCTGGTACTGATGGCGGTGAGAAAGGTAGCGGTAAATAGGCAGGTTTTAAAAAATTTATTTAAGTTTTATGTATCCCGAAAGTACTTTAATGTGATGCCCCAAAACGTAAAGCAGAAAGATAAGAAGGGCGACGCCCACTTCAAACGCTGACGTGCGTTGTTGTGAGGGTCCCCACGACACGACTCTTCTTTTGTAGGAGGAAGTAATCATACAAACTCTGCAAACAAATATGGCGTCCACCGTAACATGGCTCTGCCGACTGGCAATATTTTCCGTTCTTGTTTTACAAATTCTGGCCGGGTATGTTGAAATATAGCATTTTCATTATAATTTTTATAGATATGTTTCCTTGTTCATATTTTTTTCCCTCTTATTTTATCATTTACTTAAAAAAGCAAACTTTTTTAAAACCGAAAGTTAACAGCTAAACTATCTCAGTTGCGTGGGGCACTGTGATTGGCTGGAAAGCCGCTCTATCTTGCGAGGAAATATTTTTCTGTATAAAAATAATTAGATCTAGATCTATAAATAATAAAGATCTTTTACTGCCAAGATAAAGTTGGCACGATATATACATTTAAATATAGAAACAATATTCTTGATAGACTTTCATTTCAGATGTGCACACAAGAAAAGTGTAGTTAGTCTGCTCAGAAGCAGCTTGACATTACAGTAGGCTTGTTCTGATTTAATGACGTGAAAACAAAACAGTTTCTTGAGATCACTTGCATTTTTAATTTCTAAATTAATTGCTGACCTGGACCTGTCAACATAAATTGGGCAGCCATTGCCCAAGATGTTGATCAGAGGTATTCTACTTGTTTCCAAAAATTTTAAAAGATATCTTAATTTTTAAAAGAAATTATCATTTGTAATAGATCTAGAATCTAGATTAGATCTAGAATCTAGTTGATTGTTGTTTGTAATTTTTTTTAAAAATTGAATACAGTTAACTAACGTTGTCTTCATATGACATTATTAGAGGAATATTTCTATATTTATATTATCAGATATCTTTCAACTCTGGTTTTAAATTTGTAAATCATATAAGGTCATATGTATATGGAAAAATAACCGAGACAGATCAAGGGAACCAGAAAAAGAAACACCAAAAAACTTTTTTTTCGCACTCACCTAAGAAATTTATTAAGCAAGTAGAAAATTTGTATCATCTGACTATCAATGGTTTTCAAGAAATGCAACCAGTTGGTAACTCTCATTTATCCTGCATCTTAGATTTAAAGTAATATTCAATAACTTTCACCTTCAGTTTTTCTCTCTCCACATTGCAAAATGAACTGATAAGTGGACAGCAGGTTCAGGCTTTGAAGATGTTTGAAAGATGGGTGGGAAGAGGGCAGTGAGAATGTTTTGTTGATGCTGTATCATACTTGACATAGTATCAAGTCAGAGCTCCTGCTAGGCATATATTATTATATTGTATCAGCCATTGTCTGGGTTGAAATATAAAATGCTAGCTATCAAATGGCAAAGCCATTTCCAGCCAGTATTCAAGTTTTAAGTCCCTGTCTTCATGCATAAGAAGTAGAATGCTTGTATGATGAGGAGACTGGTGAGCAAGTCTGTACCGTAAATTTGCATTCAGCTATCATTTCCATGGTATCTAACCACATGCTTGCATCTGTCACTCCGTTTGTCACATGACTTGATGGCTAGAGTTCAGCGTAACTAACGTTTTGTTTTTACTAGTCTGTTACATACTTAGACTGCCTTATTTTGGTTCAACCTAGTGTTTAAAACAGTTATTTTTTCCTCCTCCTCATTTCAGGCGGGACTTCTACAAAATCCTGGGCGTGTCCCGGTCAGCCGACACATACCAAATCAAACGTGCCTACAGGAAGTTGGCCAAAGAGCTCCACCCTGACAAGAACAAAAATGATCCTGAGGCGGAGGAACGGTTTCAAACATTGGGAGCAGCCTATGAGGTGTGTGAATCAGGAAGAGGGGATTGGGGTTAAATAACTTAACTAGTCTCATCACTAGGTTTAAATACGAGATCTCCTGCGTCAACTTGTTGCTGAGCAGATTTTTAAAACAAAAGTGTCCCTTCTTTTTTTTTTCTCTTTGAACATTTCTTTTAAAAATTATTACCAGATGTTTGATGTTTAAAATTCTATCTCTAAGTTTATGGCTTTGTTTGAGAAGTTTCTTGTGTCTAAAGATTAGTAATGGCTTTAAAAAGATGCTTTTATTCATAATGTATGTGCAGAAGTTTGAGGCATTTTTGTTTCATTTTTTCACCTGAACTCCTTATCTCTCTATGACAAGTATGAAAAAAAATTTTTGTTCTTGTTATTTATTGTTGGAGAAACTTCAAGAGGCATTCATAATTTTTTTTTTTAAATGTTCAATTATTGTGCTAAAAGTTATGATTTTCTACTACTATGGCAGTGAAATTGTCATTAAAAAAACAAAAGCAGAAATTTTGAAGTATATTTGTTTGTTTGTTCACAATGTCAAGCACATTGTTACTCAGGCAAGATTTGATGGTGAGTTCATTTGAGAGAATGACCTTCTGTTTTATGGTTAGGACCGGGCATCTTTGACATTACTCTATTCAAACCATTGCTACATTTCCCACATTTCAAGTGTGTGTTGTCTAAGTATTGCTAAAGTTATGGATTTTGCATCCATACAGTGTTTTGAAGTCATATTTTGCCATAAAATGCTTAAAATTTGTTTCTTTTTACCATGAGATGAACATTGGAATATTGCAAATCAAATGAAATAATTGGTGATTACACCAATAAAATTTCCGCCTCAACTGATAGCTGATTTGAGAAACTTGTAGTTCATTATTTTCTACACCAGCTTGTTCAGTATGGCCCTTGCCTTTTTTTTTTTATCAATTTCTGTCTGACTAAAAAACGTAAAAGATTGGGAGATATATATAGTGATTGTTTGCTTTCAACTATGTTCTTTAAATGTCTTTCTCTAATTGTAATCGCATATATGTCGAGCTTCTGAGATCATTTGAGACCCCAAAGGTGCTTGGATTTATAGTGTCTGTTATTGTAGAAGTTAAGAAAGTTTGTTGGTAGTAACCTCTCATGATTATATCAAAAATGGGCTTATGCGGATTTCTACATGATGTAAACTATAGTTTGCCTTATAAAGTTAGAAAATTAAAAAACAAGAAAAAGTTTTAAAAAACTTAGCAACTAAATAATAATTGTTCTGTTTTGTCTTTTTCTTTGTGGGCAGGTTCTTTCTGACACAGAGAAAAGGAAAATCTATGACAGACATGGAGAGGAAGGACTCAAGCAGGGCGACACCAGGGGTGATCCATTCTCAAGGTGAGATTTTCCCTCCTTTCTTCCAGTTGAGTTCCTAGCCATGTGTAAAGAGTTGTATGACTGTCTCTTGAAAAATGGAAACCAGGTCAAAGTAAAATTCTTTGACTTTGAGTCTTTTTTTTTTCTTTTTTGAGTCAGAAATCACAAGCAGAAGTTAAGAGACACAAAGCGCTAAAGGGACTTGTCTGTTTAGATTGCGGGGTGTGAAATTTTTAATCTTAGCACATACATTACTGTTGTCTTTAAAATAATTGCTTTTTTTTTTTCTTTAAATTTTGCTGGTTGTAAAGTTTGTGAGAAATAATTTAGGTTAGGATCAATTCTAAACATGTTTAATTTGTGATTAATTCAGCAAATATCAAGGTAAATAGACTTTCTCATAGTAATGTGAAATATTTTATAACGTGCACTTTATATTTGTGTGACAAAGTACAAAGTTCACCTAGGTTTTTATTCAGAGTTTGGTTTGGAACTCTTTGGTGTGGTCATCTGATAGAGAGCTGAAATTATACAAATAATTGTCATTGTCATTAGCTGTTACAAATTACATTAATTTATAATTTCAATTGCTACATCCACAGCATGTTTGCTGCCTTTTGGGCATCATAGAAAGACTTCTTACTTTCAATTTTTTAAATAAATTGAATTATGATTTCTTTCTTTCTACACTCGTTAGTTTTTTTGGAGATTTTGGGTTTGGTTTTGGCAATATGAGAGAACAAGATCGTGAAATTCCTCGCGGAGGAGATGTGGTTATGTCCCTTGATGTAACATTGGAGGAATTGTACAACGGCAACTTTGTGGAGGTTTGCTCAAAGAAGACTACTATTGAAATGTCACACCCTTTTTTTTTAACCTTTTTTTTTTTAAAGAAAAAAAAATATACGTTGTAAAATTATCTTGTTTTTATGTGCATTTTGGTAAAATATAGAACATTGTTATATGATCTTATTGATATTATGTAAATAAGGTTTTTGGTATTTGGTTAATTTTGTAATAAGTGTTATTTTGTTATATATGTCTATGCAAGATAGTCCAAGTCAAGAATTTGAGATTTGTGAATAAATTCTTAGAAATCTCACTTTGATGAATTTTATGCAGTGCAACAGTGTAAAATTTACTGCTTTGATATAGTCATCTTGAAGAAATAAAAAACAATTTAAAATTAGTATTTAGAAACAGACAGGCCTAATTGCATTTAATTGTTTTGCGAATTTTTTTCTTCATTTTTTTTTTGTGACATTAAAATGTTCCCTTTGCACAACTGATCAGGTTTTGCGATACAAACCAGTAGCCAAGGCGGCCAAAGGAAAAAGGAAATGCAACTGTCGCATGGAGATGGTCACTCAGCAGCTTGGACCTGGCCGCTTCTCGATGACCCAGCAGCAAGTCTGCGATGAGTGTCCAAACATTAAGTAAGAGAATTTGTGCACTCACACCACAAGTTGTAGAAAATTAGCCATGGAGTTACAGAGGGGTTCATCCAATATTTATATGACTCTTATTAGATAGTAAAACAAAGTGAAGCATTGCCATTCTTATTACAAATTCATACAAAGAAAGTAAAGAGTACCCCAAGCAATACAGATTCTAATGAAAATAAAAAGTACTCACTGAAAAGTTGTAATGCAAGCTCAGGAAATCTATTAAAGTGAGCAATTGAGTCGCCTTATTAGATGTAAAAAAAAATCAAATTTATTAAACAAGCTAAGGCATGATTCTTGTCACTCACTCCTGTAGGCCGTAACAAGATTACTTGATCAGCACTTAAATTATTTCTAAGCCGCTATGTAAGAACCCCTAAGTTTTCTAACAACATAAAAAAATCAATTATGCAAAAAGCATTGACTGTACAACTGCAACAACAAACAAAATCAGTATGCACTGAAAGCATTGACAGCACAACTGCACCAATGCATTCAGAGAGCATTGACAGCACAACTATATCAATGCATACAGAGAATCAATACATACAGAAAGCATTGACAGTATAACCATGTCACGAATGAAAACTAGCCAGAATGTCATAGAAATCAATAAATTCATATCAATCAAAACAAAATTTTGAAGATGACTGTGATTTAAAATATTTTAGAAGTATCTTAAAGAGTCTTGCTTTTCTAGTGTTCATATCTGTGATAAGAAATTAAATTTGTGATGAGGCTCACAACTATCGTTACAGTAGATATAGGGGGTGGGGGGGAGTTTTGCAGCTTTCTTTCAATTAGCAGTGCATTCTCATATGAAGGTGCTTTTTTTCCTGCACACTATGATACAAATAATATCAATATAACCTTCTGAGGCAAGCAGTACAGCGCAATGGAGTTAAAAGATGTTTTTGTTTTTTTCTTTAAACGTCTTCTTTCTTTTACTCGAGGTAAAAGACAGGTGTCATCTTGTAGAAAGCAAAATCCTGAAGATGCAATGGTGGTTGAAGGAAATGAAATGAACATAGTAAACGAATACAACTACCAGCTCAAACTTATAAGAACAAATTAAACAAAACAGAGTATACATAACAAGGATAACGATCTTTAAACATTACCTCACTGGAGACTGACGGATCGGTTAAGCTTACATGTGCTGAAGACTAGGGGTTTCAGGGGTATTTTTAAAAAATCGTAGGGGCTTGCAATATTTAGAGACACTGCCATGGAAATTCCACACTTATATTTTCAAACAACCATCTTTCTAGCAAAACAAAAAGCAAACTTTTCTAAATTATACATTCTTGTTATGAATTTTCAAAATCGGTGTAATTTGTTCATTTTTCAGAAATTTTTTCTAAAGGCTAGATCTAGGTCTAGATTCAGCAACTTTATCTGAGTCGTATTAGATTGGGTTTTTTTTTGCTTTTGGGATCATATTCTGGATCATTTAGATCAGAATATTCACTTTCTGAATCATATATTTTCTTCAAAAGTTTCAAACAAGTTAGTTCTACTGTGAGGTGTAGACTTAGCCATCATGATCATGAAATCTAATTCTATAGACCTAGCAATGAGTGAAGGATCATGTTGGTTTCGGTTTCATAACTGAAGAAGTTCTACCCCTACATCTGCCAAACTTTGCATGGAACGAAAGAAAAGGACAAAGAGCATTGACACCGCTTCCCAAGAATGTATCGGGCATAGGCTGGTAGAGAACAAAATCGTAAGGACGGTCCCAATACAGTCTCTGGATCCGTACACAGAGGTCATTGACCGATCACAAGACATACTCGGGATCCGTCGTCAGTGACTTAAGCTTATATTTTATGTCATCATTCTTTGCTGAGCAAATATCTGTGGTATCTTATTTGTGAATATCATTTTTTTGCTTCATAGAGTCTAATGGGTGATATTTGCCTGGTATACTCTGTGTTGTTTAATTTGTTCTTATAAGTTTGAGTTGTGGTTTTATTCTTTTACTATACTTTCTCCCATTAAAGAAATTTTTAGAAACATCCATTTTTCATTTCTTCCTATGCTGTCTAGATCTAGTAGCCAACAAAATATATGAAAATCATTCACATTGCAGATTTGTGCCTGAAGAAAAACTGCTGGAGATAGAGATAGAGCCTGGCATGAGGGATGGTCAGGAGTATCCATTTGTTGCCGAGGGTAAGCTAGTCCATGCACTCTTCCAAAGTTATTTATTTGCTTGATTGTTTGGTTTTTGTGTGGTTTAAAATATGTTGTTTAAGAAAATTCAAATAATAGGCTGTTGGTGTTTTTCTTTAATTAATGGCGGAAATCAGAGAAGTTTTTTCGTGTAAAAAGAAAAATAATATTGGATAGTGCTTATATTTGTCTTTAAATGTATCCAAAAATCTCTCTTAAACGGGTAGTTGTTTTCATTGTCCCAAGCTAGACAATTTGATAATGCAAAGGAGAATTGTAGAGTTGATCTTTTCGAATCTTACAGGGGAACCACACATTGATGGTGAGCCAGGGGATTTGAGATTCAAAATCATGCAAGTCAAGTAAGTATGAAAGCTTATCCTTTTGAAGTTTTTTTCTTGGCTTTTATTTTTTGGTATGTATCCAATAATGAAGTTTGGCTTTTCATGATGCCAAAACTTGTGCGTCCAAATTTGAAAAATTGTGTTGTGAAGAACTTGTTTTAAGTAGAATGGCTGGTTTTGAGATCACTTGAAAAAGTTATATGCTGCTTGTGTTAATATAAAGTAAATGGGCCTTTATAGTCAGTTTTTCCATATTTGGTTGCTTTTCTTTATTTAAATTGGGCTCTAGGTAATTCTACATTGGTACAACTATTAAAAAGCATTATATTTAGACCTCACATGATTTTGGAATAAAGATGTTTAGACCTCACATGATTTTGGAGTAAAGATGATAAAAGATCAATCCTTTCTGAATTGGAAAGTGGTAAGTGCCTCCCTAAGGAAATAAACAGTTTCTCAGGCAGGTTTCAAGGTATTTGTTTTTCATTCAGAACCAAGAATTTGGTTGGCTTATGAAAAATCTCTCAACCTTGCTGAGTTCATAAAAGTTAGAATTTAAAGATTGCTTTGTACTGGAGTTAAAAAGAAAGAGTGAAAAATATTGAGCTTATTTTTAGGTCCTTTAGTCACGAAGATTGCTTGAGAAAATAGGAAGAGCCTAGAGGAGTTTTTTTGTTGTTGTTGTTGTTGTTGTTTAATTACTTGAAGGATAGAGAATGAGGAATGAAATTGTGTAAAGCAACTCTCTTTTTCTTTCCCATGATATTTAAAAATGTTTGCATGTGTGAAAGTCAAAGCCACTTTAACTTTTTCTAAAGTTAGTCATGATGAATATCATTGATTTTATGTAACATTAAAACAAGCAATTTTAATTCATCTATGAGTAAATGGTAAAGTTACGTATGTAAATTTTGTTTCAACTGCCAGTAGCAAAAAATTGTTGGCACAATATGCATGTAAGAAAGAGGAAAGAATGAGACACGTTTTGTAAGATAACTATTTTTTCTCGATAGCTGGATTTCTGCGGGGAATTTCTTAGTCATTATTTTTTTTTCCACCTCCAGACACCCACGCTTTGAGCGTAGAGGGGATGATTTGTTTACAAATGTTACCATAACCTTAGCAGATGCTCTGACAGGATTTGAGATGGACATCAAACATTTAGACGGACATACTGTAAGTAGCTGATAGGAAGGGAGAATTGTGGGGGGGGGGGTTAAGAGAAAAAAAACACAGAAACTATTTGGGCGCGTATTTTATAGCTACTCAGAGCAGGCAGACAAAATGCAAGTAGCTGCAGGTCTGTCTAACCTGTATCAGATTACAGGAGTAAAAGGTCTGGTTTTGTTATGATATAGAAATCAATCAAAATATTGATTATTAAAAAGCTCTAAATATGAAAAAATTTTAAAAATGGATAATATTCACCCTTTGAATTGACAGTTCCAATTTATTTTAGACAGACATGCTCGTCACTAAATTACCATACCATTTCTAAGGCTCTTGAATCCTTGAAAACTTGAACTTCAAATTCTTACTGGAAATTTAGATAGCAAAGGGGCAAAGGCTGACAAAGAATAAATTCTTTAGAGAAACATTGAATAAATGTGCAACAGCAAGATATCTAGGTAACGTAAGATTTTTAAGAGTAGTGTTACGTGACAGAAATCTAGCAACAGTTGTGGTGATGCTTCAAGTTTTGCCTCTTAGAAATGTAGCTAAGGCTGTAGATTTGCTGCAACTTTTACCCGAGAATTCTGTCCCAAGGTTTAGCAAAGTTTGGGTGTGTTTGATATCATCTGGTAAATGTATCAGTGGAGTATCTTCAGGATTCTTTAAACCCTGAAAACAGTTTTTTGCTGCAATACTTCTTATTCTGTGTGGACACATTTCCTCCATAATTGTAGGTTTATTTAAATAGAAGCATTAATTAGTATTTTCCTTCAATACTTTTTATGCACAAAAAAGTTATGGCATAAGACATCTGCCCATGCTAGGATTTTTTTTTTTTTTTGTATTCTATATTTTTTTTTGCAACTGTTGCAAGATGGCATCTCTAAAATTAACTCCATATGTGTGTGTTTGTGCCTGTCCAGGTACATGTGGTGAGAGACAAGATAACATGGCCGGGGGCACGCATGAGAAAGCCCAATGAAGGAATGCCCAACTATGAGAACAATAATGTAAAGGGTTCTCTCTTTATAACGTTTGACATTGATTTCCCTAAAGGAGTCATGTCAGAAGAGGATAAGAAAGGTGGGTCACTTAATAGGAGATGAATCGGTCGATGCTGCAATTGGTAGATGAATATATAAGGTCATCCTCTTTTTCCTATATATTTCTTCTCTTCATTTCAAAACCCAATATTGATCTCTCTCAGTTTTTGCCATTAGTGACATTAAATGTTAAAGAGTTTTTGGTTTTTTCTTCTTTGCTTGTTGTTTTTCATCAATTAAATATGATTTTCAAATCTGCTAGTACCAACTTCTTTTCAAAGTATCTTGTAGGAATTGCTTGAGTACGATTAGTATCTTGTCATATGTATGAAAAGCTTTTGAAGCAAGTTCACAAGACAAAAAACTTAAAAGCTATGTTTATATACATTTAAACCTTGGGTTGTGCTTTAGCTCAAATACCTGGTCCTATAAAGTATAAACCACATCATAGATTATCTTTCCCATCTAGACTACACTAGAATTCACTAAAGCCAGACTTGCCGAAGCTAATTTAGCTTTAATTATATCTTATACTTGTGGATTAAATTGAGCTACTGTTGTTTTACTGCAAGGGATATTGCAGTGAATAAAGTAGATATGTATGGATAAGTCAATGGTGTTTACTAATCCCCAGGGCACGTCAATTTTTAAATTGTCCGGTACTTTTTCATATGTGGGCTCTGGATTGTATCCTTATTGAAAAAAAATGGGTGATGAATCCAGTTATTGTTCTCAAACTCACATAGTTTCACATAGAAAACTGGCAACTGATGTGTTAGTTTTGTGCTGAAACATGTGCTCATAATGAGGAAAAAATGCCAAAATGAGTGCTTATAAAAAACAAAAAAAATAGACTCTAAAAACTTATAGTTCACAAATGTTTAATGCAACATCCAATGCATTTTAATTGTTCATTTTATCTCAACAAAGAAGATTGACAGAAGGGATGTGGATTTGAATAATGAGCTTAGGATTTTGTCATTTTAAGAATCATATGATGTGGAGGTTTTTACTGACAATCTGCAGTTGAAATGAAGCTGATGGATGCTTGCTCTTACAAAAAGTTAAATGGATTACAAAATTTGGATGTTGAAAGTTTGATCATTTTGCTCGAAACCCCAAGAAACTGAGGGTGGATTTGTTTTATTGGCCTCGGCAAATTGTGCTAAAATATTTGGGTGAACTAGTGAGAAGTTTCATGTCAAATTTATTTCTCACTGAGTGTATATCGATGAAAACATTTTTTTCTTCATTTTTCTCATTTATGTTGTTTCAGGTATAAGGGAGATTTTAAAACAGGACAGCAAGCAAGCGGTGTATAATGGTTTACAAGGTTTTTAACATCATCAAAGTTGTTAATCAGATAAAAAAAATAGGTTGAAATTTTAAAGAATTCTCATCATAGTAAATAATTTAATGAACTGCTATGAAATTTCATTATTTGTTGCTTTATTTTATCAAATCATTATGTTTAGTTTTTGCAATTCATTTTTTATCACCAAAGTTTAATATTTTGTGAGGTTCTATTTATAATTTGATACATATTAGATGAATGGTTTGTCTTCGTTTTTTCATCAATCTTAATTTGTCTTCATCAGTTAAGTTTGAATTGCAATTCATTTTTCATGACCATAATTGATTTTGTGAATTTTTATTGTTAGGTTCAATATGATTTAATGATTTAGAAAGTAGTTTGTCTTTGTCGCTTCATAAATCTTGATCGGTCTCTATCAATTAATTGAAAAAAAAAAAACAAAAAAACTTGTTTTAAAGTTTATCGCTGTGACAATGAACTTGGTGGTTTTGAGATGAGGTCTGGCTATTAAGGCCTGCAGGATTTTTTGTCATGGCTTTAATCCTCTTGTAGAAATAGAATGTTCAACTGGTAAAGGTTAGTGGAAGCATATAAACATACAACACATCACCTTCAGAACACTACATTGTTATAAGTGTTCGGTGGGCTGAAATAAAAAATACAATTTAAATTTGAATCTGTCAGTGCTTAAACTTTATTACTTCACAGTCTTAATTTTTCTAATTCTTAATTTATTATTTGGTGCTTTTTCCCTCCATTTTATATCCAGGAACGGTGATTTATGAAATGTATATAAATTATTGTTTGTCATGTAAGTTTGGGGTTTTACTTACTCAGTATGGTTTTTAATGTTTGAAAGTGGATAACTTCAAGCTGTTGTTGATTTGAAATTAAAGAGCATTTGTCATACCTTTAGTTAAACTTATTCGCAAGTTGTGTTTTGCACAGTTGCATGATAAGTACATCATGCAACTCCTAACTCTGAACTTACCGTCAAGTTGAATACTGGAGGAAATTTTGTTCAGTCTGTGTCAAGATAGAAATGTTTACTTTTTTTTTAAACTATCAAACTTGAAGAGAAATTTCGTTTAAATATCTTTTCTTCAATCTTTTTTTTTTTTGCCGTTTTCGCTTTAGACTCATGAGAATAGGTAAGAGGACTTTAAGCTACAGGCTCAAATGATTTATGATTGAACCCGGCACAGCCATTGTAGTGTTGTGGCTGCTGCCATATTTTCATATCAATGTTTTTAAAATACATCCTTTATGTAATGTAAAAGCCATTACCTACAACACGAATTTCCTATCATCTTGTGAAAAGGGAATTTTTTTTTCTTTTGGGAAGATCAAATTGTAATGTAGGAACATTTTCAGCTTTAAAAAGTTACGTTTACTTAAATCATCAAATTATCATTCCTTTCAAAAACAACATGTCAGTAGAAATGTCTGTTCAGTTTCTCTGTAGATCCAAAGTTGTCAGACCATTTCAAAGTGGGCCTACATTCAAATTTAAGTGGGATAAAAATGAACCTTCTTTATATTAACATCAAATTAAAGGCCTAACTTGTTCAACTTAGTCAAGTTATTTTCCAACCACACTGTCCTTTACAGTTCTCGTACATTGCATTATTTACACAGACTGCTTTTATTTAGCTATATTTATTTGTGCACAACTGAATGCGTTTGTCCATAACAGCAAATGTGTTTAATTTTTGGTTGATTGGGACTCATCAAAAACAAAATTAATGAGAAAACTGCTGTATTCGACAGCAGTGGTTTTTGTGGTGTGTCTGAGGGTGTGTTGAAGGAAAATGAGAATTACAAAAAAAACCACCCTAAATCATGTTGTGGGTGGGCTAGAATTAATTGTTAATAATGTCATTTGCGCTGATTTCCCATAAAAGTGAAATCTTTCCAATTTAAGGGTTATCACCATTTTTACTTAACCTTTATCACCACTTGTGGGTAAAACTTGCCCTTAAAGCAGTTGAAAGCCATGGTGTTCTATGACGAGACAGATTTCATCAACAAAACCTTTTTGTATTCCTCATCAAGTCAATAGCCGGTAGCCTGGGGTGTGTTTGAATGAGAGTGTGACAAAAAACCCTACAACCGGTTTTAAAACATAAGCCATGTTTGTCCCTCTATCATTGTGATTATCCAAACTTTAACATTATTGCCCTTGTTAAAATATTGCCATGTGAGAATGTTTTCATTTTGCAATTTGCGGCAGTTTTTGCGTATGACTTCATATTTTTGAGTGAAAATCTGTTGCGTTGAAGGCAGCTGCAAGAGAGATGGTCCTCTAACTCAAGTATAATAGTAGTAAAGTTATTGGCTTGACTGGCTATGTGTGCTGTTATTTGTTTAACAATAATTGTATACTCATGCAATTGTTAAATAAAATGATTTTAATTAAAATATACATTAAAATGGAAAATTTGTTCTGGCATTAAAATCAACAGAATATGTATGTGGGGAAGAGAGGGAGTACAACCTACAATATGTATGTCTGTTAGCTGTTTATGTGAAAGTTCATTGTGGCTTATAGTCATGTAAAAGTGATGATAGTTTAGTGTTGTAGAGTATTTTTCCGTTTCTTGTTCAGCACTTCTGGCTCTTGCAGCGACATTTTTTTTTGGGCTGTTCTCTTTTTTGGAGGGCTTGTGGTGTGCTACCAGCATGGAGCTTCTCTCATAACTCAAAACTAAACTGTATCACACACTCTTCCTACCAGGGACATGAGTCAAAGCTTTGTATTTGCAATATGGTTCACAACATCTCAATTGGTGGGTTACATTATTCTTCTGGTCTTAAAAGTTGATTTGCCCTTTAGAAAGCCAGCAATGCCTATATTTATACTAGATTTAGATCATTAAGGGAAAGATTCTTTATTAGCTAAGCTTACTTTAATCTATCTGAGATCAAGGGTGTAGAGAAGAGGTAGGACTCATCCATGATTAATGAAAATGATGGCTTTGGCTATTGTGCAATTTTTTTTAATCTACAGATTTAAATCAATAAATCTATCGATTAATTTGTGATATCAATAGACATATTATTGATGAAGCCAGGATGTCACCTTGTCAAAATTGTGCCAGATAACACAGACAGAGGAAGCCAAAAAAAAAAAATGTGTTTAATTTAAAGGAAAATTATAATATGGACAAAATCTTTTTTTTAATTAAAGTACCGAAAAGGATAAAAAGTGCAATATAAAAATAGGCGGCTGGATCATGTGGCATGCAGCCACATTTTTTGCCGATACCAGCTTGGAGTGCTAAGTATGATGCATTAAAAAAAAATCTAATGCCAAGGAACTTTAACTACAGGATTGTATAGATTATTTAGAAATAAGGATGCTATCTTATTTATTATCTTGAAATGACTGTCCTTTTTTTTGGCCCTATTTTTTTTTTTTTTTGCATACTGTCTATATATAATTTAGATCTCCCATAGGAGATGAATATATACGAAGTAAAAACAATAATTCAAGACTTTCTTAAAATTAAAACCCTTTACTAAAAGGTGCAGCTTCCATAAATTTTAAAAATTGGTAGTCTATCATTCTTTATGTGTGATAAATAGGGCACAAAGTGTTTCTTCAGTTTTGAGGGTGGGATCTATTAATGGCTATACAGATTTGTTTGTGCATCAAGAGTTCTCTTGATTCTGGCCCACCAAGTCTTATAAAAGATCCTTACAACGAAGCAATGCCATCGTTATCCCTGATAATTGAGAGATAGAGTAAACTTGTGCTTGTTATTTTGTTTGTTTTCTTTAAAACCCTTTCCGGCTCTATCTGTGTGCATTTGTTATTTTCCGATGTTTCAATACTTCTCAAGCAAAAAAAAAAAGTTACTGTTTATTTTGTGCAAGTTCTGAAGATTTATAAACATTTCATTGGCCACTTAGGCTAATATGTTACATATTATAATCATGGTAATTATGTATGCCCATGGTGTAATGCTTTGATCATATTATCTAAGATTCACTGTGGTGAGATATTGTGTCGTTTTGATTGAGAACGGGAAATAAATCAAGTTTGCAATCTTTGCAATTTCATTTTACAAATATTGAAATTTTTTTTTTTTCTTTTTATCTAATCTTTAAGGATTTGAACTTTCCAGACTTCTATGAACATTATATAGTGATATTTAGCTTTTGTTGTTTTTTTTTTTTCTCCTCTAAATCAGCCAGTGATGTTTGAAATGATTTGTAAATCAATCTGTGGAATTTGTTTAAAATAGACATTTGCAATTATCTTAAAATTAAGTTTATGATTACCAAAGAACTTTTTTTAGACATAAATAGGAAGCGGTTTATTTTAGGTAATATTGAGCTGTGTATATTGTTCATCAGGAGTCTTCAATGGGAGCCGTTTATTGAATGTTCACTTCTATTTTTTTTTCCCCACATGTTTTTTTTTTTTTTAGAATTATACAGTGTTTTATCATCTTTCTTTACAAACCTATGATGAGTGTGAAACATGTCAGAATATGCAAGACATGAACAGTGAATGTTTTGGATGATCGATGATTAAATGTTGAGTTAACAGCACAGCCTCAACTGAAATCTTTGGGAGAGCCATGCTTTATTTATTTGTTATGTGTTCTGAAGTGTATTACCAGATGGCTTATGATAAGATCATTCAAGGGTTTTTTTTTTTTTTCAAATCAAATCAAGACCTACAAAATAATTGGATGTTGGAGTAGTACAAAACAAAATCCACTGTAGTTAAAACCATATGTGGCGAGTTGTTTGAATTTAATCCTTTGAATTAGGGGTATTGATTTTAAGTAAGTCTTGTGGATCTGCATCTCAACTTGAGTTTGTGAGACTGCTATACAAACTGTGACTCATCCACATAAAATCAATCATAACTCAGTTTGTGAGTCTGCTATACAAACCTTAACTCACCCGCATAAAATGAATCGTAACTCAGTTTGTGAGACAGCAACAAAAATTGCGATTCGCCCTCATAAATTGAGTTGTTTGACATGAAGTGTCCAACAGGATAGTATAAAGCACAATATATTTCAAGACGGCTGAGGATTGACTGCAGAAATCGGTGCATATTAAAAAATTTATAATGATCATCCCTAAGAGAGCAGCCATTTTTCTTGATCAGGGATTGTCCATTGAGACAAATCAAATTCTTATGTTATATTACATCTTGAGACCTATCAGAACGAGTCGGAAGCTGCACTTTGAATGCTTTCTTCAACAACTGAAACAACCTTAAGCATATTACTTTGAGGTTTGCATCAGCAAAGACTGGGTAACGCTGTGGTAATTCCAAGTCAAGATAAGGGTATGTTACATTTTCACAAAAGTTTTATATGCATCTTTAGACTTTGTTATAGAGACATATTTATAGCTAACCGTAACTGCAACTGAATTACGTACTTTTGGTACTGATAGAAACAAGATACATGTATTACTCATCATGCTCTTCCACCCTTGGGCCAAGGTTGGCAAACTATGACCACAGCATGTCAAAGACTCAAAAATTTTCAGGGTATTCAGCTTAAAGCTACAGGCTGACAGACAATGAATTTGTATATCAACACAAACTGCAGGATCAAATATAAAGAGTGTGTAAGATTTAACTTTTAATGGTCATCTTAGCCAGTCATGTCATGCAGAACCTGTTATAGTTTTATATTTCCAATCAAACACACACAAATATTGTACAAAGTGTGTGTGTTAGATGCAGAATAACTTTTTATTATTATTATAATTTACTCAGACTACGAACTCTGAAACGTCCTGAAATGTTTTAATCTCTGGTGATAAAATGAGCTTTTGAAAACAATCGTCAATTTGGCTGGTAATTTTTGCACTGCCTAAAATTGTCAGTAAGAGAATGTTGTAGAAAGTCCTAAAGGTGATGATGCAGAGGAGTGACTTAGAGTTACATGCAAAGTGTAATGTTGTGTTTGAAGCTCAATAAAAGGCGAGAAGCATGCTGATGGTCAAAAGGCTCTAGTTCTAAACTAAGAAGACATAGAAGATGACAGAGATGTAGACCAAACTTAGTTTGTTCGTCCATTTCTAGACAAATTTTTCATAAGTTTAGCAACTTTTAGAGACTACCAACTTATCCACCCAAATAGAGTTATACCAGTGACATAAGTAAACTGCACATCTAAAACCTTCAAGATGCTGAGTGACAAATTAAAAACCAACATGTCTTTCACAAAAATCCTGCAGGATTTTAAAAAACAACTCAGACCAACACAAGGGATTTTTTTATAAAGGGAAAAAATGTTTATTGTATACTGAAAATGAAATATTTGTTGGTCCCTTCACAAGATTATCATATCAGTTATTTAAAAAATCTGTACAAAATACTACAAGAAAAAATGATTATTTTTGCTATTGAAATAGCAACAGCTTAAGAAAATAATGTAAAGTGTATAAGCAGCGGCATAATTATTATAAATGATGTGCAACTAAACAAAAAAAATTCATATATATTGTACAATTATACAATTTAAAGATAAAATTAGTACAAACACGAAAAACCTTATAACAGAATAATTTTACAAAGGCAAGTTACACAAAGTCGATGCTCTACAAAAATGACTCAAATCATTTGTAGCAATATCCAAAAAAAATTTGTTTTTCTATTTTCTCTTACTCTTTCAAGAACATCACCTAAAAGCTCTTTGTTTGATTTAGGAATTCTTCAAAAGCATTTTGGCATATATTCAACATGTACCATTATCATACAGCAGTGATGAAGCAGCATTGCTGCAGCCAAATGAAGAGTGGTCTCATCTATAGACACACACTGTGCATCATTTGGCTATGGCAGTGCATGTCTGAGATACCAGAAGTGCAAGTTGTCTCCACCAGGCCCTTACAGTTTTGTCCTTCCAGACTTGCTATATCAATGTTTAACAAAAAATTTGTTTTTCTATTTTCTCTTACTCTTAAACATACATTAAATAGTTTGTCTCACTTCAGGGCTCAAAATTTTGCTTAACTTAAACATATAAAGAAAAAAAAAGAAGGGAAAATAGGCCTTTAAATTTAGATTGTGATTAAAAAGTGGCAAAAAAAAGTTTACAGTTGTAAAAAATGCTACCCAAAAAGATTGTGTCTACAAAAATAAAATACTGCATAGCTCTCAAAACTTTCCACAAAAGTTGTAAACATGTAAAAAAAGATGTGTAAACTTTGGTCCTACTACATTTTGTGGTCCCAATATTAGGTGGTTTTATAAAGTATTCACGAATTGTACATGTGTGGAAACAGTGATGACAACACATTCATCAAAGCAAAGCTCGATTATCTTAGCTTTGGTCCCAGACATCGTAAGGTAATTTGTCACAGTACATAAGCATCTAAAATCTGTCTTATTCATGTAAAAAAAAAAAAAAGAGTTATGTCTTATTTCAGAATATATGTAGCCTTATGCTTTTGACCTCAGGAAAATTCAAGGGTATGTTGCAAAATAAGGTGAATGTGTTGATGTACATTTACAAACAGACTTAGAAATCGTTTTTAAGGTTAATGAACCCTGTGAGATTAGTGGGGCAACATGTGTAGTCTCCCCATCAAGTTAGACGTTCTGCGGTAGGTACAAGTTTTAATTAACATCAAGACAGTGATCACAATGATCACTATATCACATCTCAAACTATTTCTTAAGCTTTAGGTATAGGTGCTAAAAGCTTTAGTAGGTGCTTATTTGGCCACATAAAACTTTATTTCCATGGCCAATTTTTCCTGCCAATTGTCTAATTCTGCACCATTTGTTCTTCATCTCTTCCTTAGTAGAAGTATAGATGGAGATTCTCAAAATACTAAATGGGGTGGTTCTTTGTACATTGTCTGAGATTTTTTAAAAATGCTGTCTTGAAAATGTTAAAACTTGCGTCTCTTTTAATTAAAAATATCTCAATGTTTTTAGAAATACCAACGCTTGATTATTGTCGGAGGAAACAAAACAATTAAAATTCTGCTTAAGTCATTGTGTGTTTTCATTTTAAAAAAATCTTAGAACATTCAAAGCTATTCACAGCCAAGGGTATGTACAATGCATGTGATCATAACAGCTGAAAATTTTTGCTCATTATAAATACCAAAACACGTTCTTAAAAATCCAAATACCACACCAATATAATACAATAGTTCAATTTATAATGCTTTTAAGGCACTTAATGTTAGAACAAAATTTAAAACCATTAAACTTTTAAAAACGTATGTGCCACAATAATTATCTGTGGAAAAAAATGATTGTATCTAATAACTTCAGAAATTTTATGAAACATTTTTCAACATGATTTCAACTTTTCTCGCAAAACATTTCTAAAAGTATTAAGTAAGAAATCTTCACAAATTTCCTACATCAATCATCTCATAAAAAAATGTCGTAGGTTTAAAAAAAAAAGCTACAGGTCCCAAAAATGTATAATATGGCTCATTAAGAGCGCTTAAAGATTGGACGTCTAATTTTTCGTTGTAGTGAAGAAAAACATTTGTAAGTACACCCGACACAATCTTACATAAAAAAATAATTTGCCTTTCCATTTTAGCACACCTAAAAAAAATTGTGAATTCGTTGTCATAAAAATAAGTTTAACAAAGATGTCATCCAAAAGTAACAAGCTCTTAAGTTTACATGCGCTTATAAAAATAAGTATTTATATATATATATTTAAATACATTATCCAAATTTTTGTAAGGAAGCACCAGAAAAATGGGCAATTAATATATTAGTTCTGTATCGTTATTAAAAAGAAAAAGTCTTGAATGCTTAGCTTAATTAAGGCACTTTATATTTATAAGAAAATCGTTATAAAAAGGCTAAAACTTTTATTTTATTTTGATTTAAGTCTTTGATTTTTCAAAGTTATCAATACAAATAAAAGAAATATATATCCCTTACATCAAATATTTTGTAACATAGACAATCACAAAAAATACCCGCTATAAAAAAAAAGAAAGAATACTCTTATTAAAAAAAACATAAAGGCAGATCTTCTTTGGCCTTTCATTGTATTAAGTATTTCCACCGCATCCTTGTATTAAAAGCAATACAAAGAGCAAATGGTCGTTTTTTGTGATAGAAAAAATACTGGACTTTTTACATTTGGTTATTATCAAATAAACCTTTTTCAAAATTTGTCTAATGTCAGTCACATCAAGGTAATGGTCATATAATAAAGAAGAAAAAGACAGTGTTAAATTAAAGTTTACATTGCAACACATTTCCTTCATGCCTCCCTTTGAACAAAATTTTTTTTTAAGTCACAAGATCAAAATTTAAAAACAGATCAATTAAAAAAAAATATTTTTAATTCTAAATCACTAAATTTGGCAGGTGGTAAGCCACTCCACAACCATGTTGCATGAGACCTTTCAGCTACACATATCACAGAAGTACGAGCACTCTGCTTTCCATGAAAAAAAAAAAAAAATGACAGGTTGGTCTGGTTCAAGAATCCTGACTAGTTAAGTATGTTAGTAACCTTGCCAAACTGATCTATAGGACAGGTATGTTAAAGAACAAGAAACAAAGTATTTTACCAGGTAATCAAAATAGAGAAATCTTTGGCTAAACCACATCTAAACTATTCATACAGCTGAAACAGAGACCAACAGTTCAGGCATGGAAATAAACAGATTTCGCTGGAACACTTAAAATCATTAGGCAGAGAAGTCAGAAGAGAAGCTATAGAATTGTTCAAATTCTTCAATATTTTTCAATTATCAATAAAATATTAAGGTGAAAAATTTTACGAATTTTATATAAATGCAGTTACAGAAGGATTCTCATTAAAAGCGTACACAACACCCCTCACTGAGAAAAAAAAAAAAAAACCTTAAAAAAAATGGGGAAGAATGATCTTCTACTAAAAAAAAGTAATACAGGAAACCTACTATATTAAGAATGATCTTCTACTAAAAAAAGTAATACAGGAAACCTACTATATTAAGAATGATCTTCTACTAAAAAAAATAATACAGGAAACCTACTATATTAAGAATGATCTTCTACTAAAAAAAGTAATACAGGAAACCTACTGCCGATACCCCTCTTTAGCCTCTACTTCTGCTACAAAAGCTGACTTTTGTGACCATTTTGCACCTAGTGATTATGTTATCTCAAATCCCTCCGCCATCACCACACTCCTCTTACTGTTGCTACTGCTGGTAGTAGTGAGGGCTTTGTCTTGAGGAAATTTTTTAACGCAGTTTTCATTCAATGGCCTGGGACAATTATTCAAGCTGAGATAATCTCAAATATCTTCATTATAAAATTTCTTACTCTATAGTTTAACATGATTATTTGTATTCGAATCTTAATGATATTTACTGTACAAAGATGTAAAATAAAAATATAGGAATATACAAAGAATGCAATGAGCCATCATTTGTTATGTCCTTGTTATAAATGGATTGAATAAAATTTGTTATGCTTTGCTATAAATGGATCGAACAATAACATGAAAAGAAATATCAGTTAATAACAAAAAAGAGTGTAAAACCAGAAACATTTACATTCATGCAAGTGAAAAAAATTTTTTACCTTAATTTAAAAGGAAAAGTTGCCTGATGTTACAACAGAAACTTGTTTTCAGAAGAAAAAAAAAGATTAATAAAACTTCAATTGCTTTGGCACACCAAATAACAAACCACTCCTTTGGAGGAAAAACAAAGAAGATTTAAAAAAAAAAAAAAAAAAAAGCAGTAACTCCATGATAATATTTCTGTATGTCCTGACAATGACAATTACAACCTAAAAAAATGCCCATTTTTTATTAAAAATGAAAGAATAAATCTATTGAAAGATTGGAAGTTTCTAAATATTGCAGACATTTATACAAATCTGAACTTACGGTTACGCGACAATATTAAAAAAAGCAGCAGCATATAAACTGGAAGACTTTAAGGGTACAAAATGTTCTTTGTACTCACAAAACTGCACCTTCTACTCAGAAAAAACTGCAACCTGTCTGAGTGGTCATTTACGCTGTAGATTCGCCTGTTAAATGGTTTCTCCTGTGCCTGCCACCATGGGCATTTCCGTTTCCATCCACAGCCGCGGCCCCGCCATTACTGTGCTCCTTGCGGAATTTGTCCCACAGCTTCTTGATCAGGTCCATGACAATGATCTCACTGGAGTTGTTGCCGACGGAGCGCAGCAGGAAGACGCCATCATCACGCAGGTACATGTGCACAAACTTCTTGAACAGGGATCGCTCTTTCCGAGAGTCACTGTCTCCCAAGATGACAAGGTATTTCTGAATGAAATGCTCCCTGCGTTTACTGTGAGACAAAGGAAAGCCATCACATTACTATAAAACAGGAATCAATGTAACCATTTGAGACTGAAGATCAGCTAAGGGAAATTATGGAATGACCGGTAATAAAGCAAAATAAGGCATAGGGACTAGATTTAGTAAAGGCCTGCAATGCTTTGGGACGATTTGTTTTGGATAGGTTATTTCAAAATCAATTAAAAAGGGGAAAAATTTATAGTCAAGGACGCACAGTGCAGACTGACAGACAGAATGGGACAGAGAGCAAGAGCTGAAGAGAGAGTGAGAGAGAGAAAGGTAATCAGAGAGAGAGAGAGAAAGAGAAAAGAGACCAAGAGTGCAAGTAAGTCAGGGGGGCGCACAATCAGAGAGAGGGAGAGAGAAAGAGGCAGTCAGGAGGAGAGAGAAGAAGGGAGAGAAAGAAAGACACAGCGACTAGCATAAGAAAATATCAGGGAAAATTTATTGAAAAGAGACATTCATATCGACGCTTATAACTAATATTAAAAAGAGAAGGATAGTATAAGCATAAGCACGATAAAAGTGAATAGGGGAGGGAGAGAGAGGGGAGGGAGAAAGAGAGAGAGAGAGAGAGAGAGAGAATAACTAGGTTGGTAGACTTTAATGCATTGTTTAACAAAACAAACAGTATATAGACCTATAAAAAAGGGATTTTTTAAAGTTGAGCCAGGCACCTTGGCTAGTATTATGGAAAGTACAGTTTGTATCACTATAATTGTTTATCTGTATAATCCTAAAAAGCATGCACAGTTGGCATCTCCATTTTCTCTTGTAACGGATCAGAGACTAACTAGGGGGTTGGGGAAGAACCTCTGATTCCTCTGATCTTTTGCCAACATGGCTTACTACACTAGGCCTTGTACAGGATGTGCAAATACATGTACTAGTACTACCATAGCTTACTTGTTTGCCTATCAATGTATGTGTTTTTTGATACTCTGTTCAGAGCCGGAATAAAAGGCGGTTTTTGTTGTTTTTTTTTTTTTTTTCAAACATTGGGTTTGAATTGGGCATTAGGGTTACAAGCTGTGGGGACAGTGAATAAGTACGGGAAGAAACTTAGGAAATAAAACAAAAAAAATCGTTATTGACTATAGGATTATTGTGATGCAACACGGACTGGTGATTCTCACTGATACCGAAGATCCATTAAAAGAAGAAAAAAATAGAAATCACAAAGGGTTTTCATGATACATGTTATTTTAGGACAGACTCTTTCTGTAATTCCGGGACACTTGGCAGACCTCTGATTCAAGGCTATAAAAATTACTCAGGCCTACTTGACTGATACAACTATTCACACAAAAATATGGGGATGAGCTTTTGATGATACCGCGTTTTTTTTATAATGTAAAGAGAAAGAAAATCACAGAAAATGGAAGATATATTCAGGAGATTCTTCAGGCCTAGCCCCACTCAGCGTAATTTTCTTGGTGCTGAGCGTAAGGCGTAATTTTTTCCCTGTCCGCGTAATAAATTACGCTGAAAGCGTAATGTTGGCAGGTCTGAGTTTTAATGCTGCTTAGGACTCTGATATATCCTTGGTAATGAGAAGTGAAATCACAGAAGATGTAATATCCAATCCTCAGTCTCATGACAGATGCAGTGTGGCTGTGTGGGTTGAACTTCACTTTAACATATCTTTTTTTATTGTTAAAAATCATAAGTCTAAAAATAGCAATCAATGTACAATCTAAGAATATCAAATTAAAGATGAAACTCAGTCCTATAGCATGACTAGTTTTTTTGTGGTTGTTTTCTGCAAAATTAGCCAAAAACCACAGCACACTCTTCTTATTTTGACGCACTGAACTGGATATGTCTTCAAATAAAATGTTTTGGATGGTTTGGAGATGAAGAATCTGATGTGAAGACATGAACTCACCTAAAGAAGATATCCCAACACCATTTTCCGAAGTTAATAATAGAGGCAACAGCCAACAAGGCCAGCCAGAACCAGGCGATGGCGAAAATTTTCTCAATGAACAGGTTGATACTCAGGACACACTGAGGAACAAAAACCCAAATAAAATGCAACTTACTAAGGGCACAACATCAGTTAGTGGTGATTTTTCTTGTTTTCTAATTTGGAATCTGGCTTTAAGTACACAAGAGTTTGGCTATAAGTACGCGAGAGAGAGAGAAGAGTGGGAGAAGCGGAAATTAAAAATTACAAATGGCAATCGATAAAATTTGCGAGTCATCGATTTTGACGTTCGTATCAAAACATTAAACTGTTATTTCATACTTAAATATATTTGAAGATAAAAAATGGTAACTTTCATCATGAGAATAAACAGAAACTTCTTTTTTCCTCATTTGCATCCTTCTAAAAATGCTAAATTTTTTATAAATATTGTGCAAAAGTTTAGAAAAAGATGAAACCAAAGGTATCTTTCCAGCAATTGGTATAGAGTGGCTCATACAAATCCTGAATCCTTTTTTTTCTGAAGAGTAAGATGGGGTGGATTAAACACTTCTTGTGGCACATTTCTCTCACTAATAGGACAGGGACGTAAAGTTTTATGATATAATTTTTGTCATTCTGAAGGCGTTATGATGATACTGTTTTTACACTACTCACCTGCATAGAGTGTGTCTGAACATTCTGCTGCTGTCTGATATCAAAGTCACACATGACCACGCGGGGGAAGTGCTCAATATCCATCCATTTGCCTCCCAAATGTTCCAGTACTTCCAGGCCGTAGGTCCAGTAGTTGAACTGGGAATGGTTGAGAAAAAATACAAGCTTTAGTTTTCATGACCTCAGAAACAGCTTAACTTAGTGGTAAGAATCCGGGTATCCAAACAGCTGAATCTTACTTGCTGTGAGTGTTAAAAATTCTATCAGTGAATGTACCTGGAAATGATAATCAGGCTAGATTCTTGATCAAGCTTCTCTCTATAATATTTAAATTTCAACTTTAGGCCTATCAAAACAAAACCTATGAAAAGAAGGTTCCAAATTATGTTGTAACTCCCGATGAGGGGGACAAAACTTCTAGGGAGAAGTACAAATTTTGGAACATGCAAAATTATTAGCTTTAAAACATACGTCTACGTTGAATCTGGTTCCGATGGATCGAAGAGTCTAAAATCAGAGGTGAAACTTGTTTTTAACAGTTTTGATTATTTGCACACACAACACATATTTGTCCGAAACCTACAGCCATCTTGCAATCTAGAGTTCTAATATGCCCTGCAAATGCATGGGCTGACCTTATGCTATTCCCTGCAACCACAGCTTTACACAAAAAAAACTGCATCTGTTATGGAAGTCTACATTTGTTCCCGGAACTTGGAGTGGCACAAAAGATAAAAAAAATCAAAGATCGTTCAAGACAAGCAGTGTGACCAAAGCGATATTTAGGCCCCACATTTAGCAAATGCAGCTTGATAGCTAATCATTTGGCCGAATATTGCCATATGGCCTCCCAGGCTAGATGATATGCCGGGACAAAGTTATTTACTTAAGATATGGATTGTTTGCCAAAGTCCTAATGACTGCAATTATAATAAAACAAACATCTGTATTTTTTTCCTACTACATCAGAAGATCAGTATTCTCCAAATTTTGAGAAAAAAAATTGGTTCACTATCGGGTAAATTGGTAGGAATGGCAGGTTTAGATTGTTATCTACTGCCCAAAACAACAACCAACTATTGCTTTAAAAAAAATTTCCGCTGAATTTCAAAATTTCAAGCATGCAGAGAATTTGTTTTTTTCAAAACCTTGATCACTTTAAAAAATTATGCTTTGTACCTTTTGAGTGATTCCAGACAATTGACTCATTTCTTTCGGTGATTCACATTTTGCATATCGATTGCAGGCTTATCAAACAAATTCCCTGTTACAAAGTGTGAAACTCAAGAGGTTTGACATGCCTGCCACCAATATGAGCACAAATCACTATTATTATTGGGAAGAAACACTGCTCATCTGGCAGGGCTGTTGGCTATCACGTGAGCCATCTAACATTCCAATCTCAGTGCACTACCAAAATATTTTTTTATTGTTTCTCTCTATGTTTACCCAGCACTCAATGTGTGGGCTAAAGTAAAGATGGAGAGGAAAGCAATGGGAATCTACCTCAGAATGTCTCATAGCAAAAAACAATAAGGATCCTACTTCTGGCTCCCTGGTGCTTGAACCAAGCAACAGACTCCTCCTAATCCCTCTCCTCCATCAACTCCACTCCCTTTAACACAACCAACTGCCACAGCTATAACCATCATCATCATTGTTAACATTATTATTAGTTATGAAAAAAAAAATTAATTTAATGATTTACTTGCAATGAATTCACTAATCAATGAAGTTTATTGCACTTACTTTGAGGAAGGCCGAGAGCATTACAAACTGCACGAAGACGTTGATAAGGTAGAGAAGTTTGACAAACAGGTACAGGCCAGTGAGGTATGTCCCCTGCCGCTTGCCCAGAACAAAGCACAGAACACTGGACATCTTCTCCTTGAACCGTACCACAACATTGTACTGGTGATTGAGAAGTAATAAAAAGGTTACCACAACATTGTACTGGGGACTGAGAGGTAATAAATAGGTTACCACAACATTGTACTGGGGATTAAGAGGTAATAAACAGGTTACCACAACATTGTACTGAAGATTGAGAGGTAATAAATAGGTTACCACAACATTGTACTGGGGATTTAGAGATAATAAATAGGTTACCACAACACACTCTGAAATATAGCTACAAGATAAAACATGAACATATGCTGCTCACCTTATAGACTCGGTAGGTCTGCAGCCAGCGGTGGACAAACAGAGCAACATCTTCTAGCTGTTTATCCTTGTCCTCAGGTGTTGCTGTCGACACTTCCTCGGCCATGTTGACAATCTTCTGTACATTGATACCAGAATACCCTCGCAGTTCTTTCCACAGCATGTTAGGGAACTTAAACATAAGGCACTGAAAAAAAACACACGCAAGTCAAAAGTCATATTTATACTCTTTTTAAATGAGTCATTGATTTTTTTTTAGAACATAAATTGAGAAAACTTGATGTACGTAGTTTTGGGACTTTGTTTCAGGAGGTGACAACATAACTGATAAAGGCAATGCTTACCTGTCTTGAATCAAATTAAATGGCCCTGAAAGCAAAAATCACCAACATGCCTTCTCTAACATCAGCAGCAGATTTATGCCAATTCAACATCATACACTGCCAATTTTACCCCTTTGCAATGTACTGTGTGCATCGTTGTTTTTCCATTCACTTTTGCTGAGTACCTACTTAGTAAGTCAAGGGAAGGAGTTACCCAGGAGAGTATAACATACATAATGTTTCATCTTGTTTTTGTTCATGGTCACATAGAAATCTGGTCAAAAACAATAGAGGAATAAAATTTTGTATTTTTTTTTTTATTTACTGATACAACCATCTTCAGCCAGTGCTTACAGCTTTCAGGCAAAAGACAAATAAAATCAAATCAGCAAAAACTTTAACATCACAAAGAGAGAAGATTTTGGTCAAAGAAGGAAGATGCTATGCAGGGGTTTTACCTGGATAGCAAGAACAGCCACAACCCAGCGGTAAAAACTAATGTCCTCTTTCATACGATCTCCTTGATACCATGGAATTGGTTCATCCATTGGGACATAATACATCTGAGAGATCCAGCACAGATTTTCTGCATAATCCTGCAATGATTTCATGGGAAGGAATCAGTTCAACTACTTACATGATTAATTAATTTAAAATAAAAAAAAAAAGGTTTTAACTCCTTATACAACCAATTTGAAAAAAAAATATATTTCAACCTCTTACATATCTAATTTTGGGAATGAATAACTTTACTTACTTACATAATCAATTTTGGAAAGGAAAGATTTTAATTTGCTGCATAATCAAAACATAATTCAGTCTGTCAGGTGTTTTAGTGTGTATACAGAACAAATTTTAAAAAACTAATTGCAGAAAAAAATTATTCAACCTTTTAAGTGCCACTGAAAAATATTTCCTGAGTTGCAAATAAAAATTTGTCAATAATTGCTAAATTTACAGCTGATTTTAAAAATTCATGATGATGATATGGAATGGGATTTACATCTAGGCTTTAGCACTTTTCTCTTTTGAATATTTGTGAGGCAACTTGAGTAAATTAGTCACAACTCACCTTCTTAATGAATTCAGTTTTGAGCACAATGTACGCTCTTTATAAGCCTCTAGTTTTTTTTACACTTGTATGAACAAAAAACCTTACATCTCTATCTCAATCTCAAAAGGCAGCAATATTGAGATAGTACTTATTTCTATTACCTTCTTGAGCCACTACCAATTTTTAGAGGGTTTTAGTACGAAAGTATCAACAGCGACTTCTGACTGATTTACTCTGGTTGCATCATATTTAACCACTTAACTACTAAAAAGCCAAAGTCCTCTTCTCTAAAAAAAAAAACTCTATAAGATCAAATTTGACTTATTTAACCATGGCATAATGTTTAAATGCTAGTCTCATTTGAGAAAAAAGCCAAACAAATGCATTATAGTATTGAAAAAACATTGTCCGTGAAAAAAACGAATATGGATGAAGGTCACAAAACCTTGTTCTGAGCAGTAATTTTTTTCCTTCGTTTAATGCATAAGTCAGGTGATTAAATATTATGTCCCCAAAAGTTTTTGGAAAGTATGCTATAACTAGATTAATCTTTATTTTAAGCCCTTGCAATATTATAAGCAAATAACCATAAATACAAGTAATCAAAGTCTATGCCATATTTTCAAATTACCTAATAAAATCTGGATGCTTTTAAACCACACAAAAAAATATCTGTCAAACAATTTTTTAAACAATCACCCTTTATTTTCTCCAAAACAAAAAAAATATCTCCCATACACATATTTCAACCCTGATTTGCAAGAAAGCCACAACCTGATCCTCCATCTATCCATTCTCCTCACTTGTTGACTTTGGAATGTAAAAAAGATATTAAAATAGGCTGGTCTTCAATTTATTTCCAACCATTTCCAACCAACCTGGTGATGATCAGGAAACTGCGCAGGCACCCAACAGTGGATGGGATCTCCCACATATTGGTTCATGCCGATCAGCATGGCGAAAGCAGCAAAAACAGCCACCGTGCCAAAATGATGCAACTGGTCTACTGCGTCATCATCTCGAGCACCCTTCGAGAGGGTGATCTTTGAGAGAGCCTCTAGAATAGACTCCCACCTTAACAAATGAATATTTAGATGTTAGATGGTATTGAGACTGGGAGAAATTTTATATTTTCATGTATTACAGATTCAAAGTGTACTGCACAATTTCATCTTCTACCCCCAAAATTTTAAAGCATGATTTAGTAGAATGTGAATCGTATTCTGACCAAGTTTGTTGAAAAAATGATTTTCTATTTGCTATTCATTTATTCTTTATTACAATCGATGGTCTCCAGTTAAATTAAAATTTTTGTTTTTTTATTTGTTGCTGTAATCTATAAATACCCTTTGCTTTAGAATATTCTTCGAGGTCTGAAGATGTTATCTTGTCAGATTTTGCCTGTAAAATCCAACAGACACTTTTTTGGCGAATTATCACATAAATAATGTTCAATGTTTCTTTTAAAAAAACAGGTGTGTACAAAAAAAATTATCTCTTTTATAATTAGTGATGCAAATAAAACAATGAGTGGATATTTCTGGTAAAAAAAAAATGGATCACTAATTTTCTAAAGAAAAATGAGACCGATTACCACAGTTGCAACTAATTAATAACGCATTAAGTAATAAAAGTGAATTAAATAAACACAGAATGAAGAGTTCAAAGAATCATTGAGAGTGCCACAGAGCCTCATGTACTTACATGCTTGTAAAAGCTTCTTTCTTGCTGAAGTTTTATTTCAGTTCTTTTAGAATGTCTTTTGACTGTGGAAAGAAAAAAAAAGAAAAAAAAATCAAGATAAAAATATTCAGAATGAAACCAGGATATTACTGAGACTCTCTGTGACATTACAGAGTCTGGATTGAATGTTGAATGAGAGTGAGCCAAGAACAACCAGAATATTCTGGTACTAAATCTAGAAACTTGGCTTTAAACTTGCTTGTATTTTAAGTCATACATTTTCTAATTTTAGTTACCACACAAAGAGGAAAGGTAGTATGCCAAGTATTAAACCAGGCCTGATTTTTCAACAAATTAAACTAGACCTAGAAAATAGATCAATTTTGATCTCTGGCAGCTAGTTGCACTGGATTCAACATATACAAAGTAACAGTTGATACAACAAAACCCAAACTTATATAGGTTAGGTCCCAAGGTCAAGAATTTCTGCAGTGTTAACTATAGGTTGTATAATAAGAGACAACAAGGAGTTCCTATTTGATGCAATTTGATGGGCTGAAAACCACGTAGAGCTATCTTTTCATACAATAAGAGGGCCTGTTAATTCTTAAAGCAATTGGTGTATTTTTTATTAAGATTTAACCCAAATCAAATGTCTTCCTCCTAGCAACAATGTGAGAAATGTTTGTCCAAAGAAAGGAAAGTGTAAACACTCTCGATTCAGTCTTAATTCAATACTGAGTTAGCAAGTAGTACTCCAGACCTCTTAAAGCAGGGTGCGGCTTTGGTTGAAAAAAGTTTTTAATGACACAGAGTGAGGCTTTGGCTGTGATAAGAGTTAAAAATTTAATTCCTTTGTCTTTGGCACAATCACACTTTTTCATAAACAGCCTTCGCTTAAGTTTAGAAACAGAATTACACTTTCACACCAACCAGAAAATTTCCAGATAAGTGGCTTGAACAGTATTAAGATAAGGACTGAAAAGTTAATGTGAAGTTTTAAAATCACCTTGTTGCATCAGATTATTTTTAGGGTTTTTTTCCCAAACTTGAATAGTGATATGAGCCACTACAAACCATTGCTCAATCAAGTTCATTGAGGTGTTATTGTTATATCTATAAGGCGGATTCCATGGGGGCCTTTGGTCAATTTACTTTTTCACCCCCAAAATGTCAAAATTTCAAAACTCAACAAGATAGTCAAATTTGGTATCACTTTAAAGGACATTTCAAGAGCTTTCAGAAATCACAAGAATTTTGAGCATGAGATATCTGTGGCTGGAGAAAATTGCAAGCAAAGACACTCCCTTACACAATGTGAACATTTTTCTTCAATACATACATGAAGAATCCCAGACCTCTAAATGCTCAAAAAAGAGTTTTTAATGTCTCACTTCATATATCACAGTTAGTAGATAGTATAAGAGAAGCTTGCTAAGTTATATGAACAGATTATTAAAAGAAAACAACAGCGTTACATAACGACAAAGAAGGTAATGTCGACAGGTGATTTAAGAATATAATACATTACATTTTTGTCCTCCAGATTAACATTACACACACAGAAAGGTTTAAGGATGCTGTAAAAATTGTAAATACTAACTAAAAAATGGAGAACAACAAAAAAAAATAGACAAAAAGATTAATTTAAAAAAAGGGCCTCAGGCATTGCTATGTAGGGCTGGGATTCTGGGCCAGTAATAGTCCTTTACTATTCCAGGGATAACGTCGTGGATTGCCTGTATAACTTCTCACTTACACTTTTCTTGAAAAATTGGCCATAATATAACAGAACTGAATTTTGACCAGATAAAAAAATAGGTTTTGATATAAGGTATCACACTGATATAGTATTTCTACCAAGCCTGTGAGGTCAATTTTCAGACTGTGACGAATCCTGCAGAATAAAGGGCCGATATAGAGAAAAAAAATGACCTAACTTAACAACGTATTATTGATATTCCTGATCATACATTTATAAAGACAATATGATTAGACATTTCTGCAATTAGTTTTATTGAGATTGAACCAAAAGCAATGTGCAACAGAGCCAACTGAGGACATTTACGACCGTGAATTCAATGATAACGCAAAGTCTGATAGTTGCAGTCTGATCTCAGTCCATTAAAACTTTTTTTGTTGAACATTCCCCACAATTTGCATATCAAACTGAAGTATTGACCAATAGAAATTGAGAAAACAGCTTTACGCAAGGATTTCTCTTCATGTGAAGCAAAAAGAGCATTATTTTTCTCATTGTCAAAGTCTGATTACCTGTGATTCACACATAGTTGTGGAGGAAAAAAAATTACCAAAACATGAATAATGCATTAATTTTCATGCTTTTTTTTTTCATTTCATTCGTATTATCACATTCTTTCTGAAAATGTCAACAAAAGGATATTTTGAATTTCATTTTCATTGTCAGTTGCAAATTTAAAAAAATGATCTCGCTGACTTCACATGGTTCTAAAAATAGCTTTGACTAATTAGGTATTTACATCAAGCAGATCTAATTTTTTTTTTTGACACTTCAATATTTGAACCCATTTCATACTTTCAAAGCTCTGGTAAGGGAAATTTGACACTATAAAAGGGTTATTTTCATTGTTCTTTTTGCCTCGATAAAAAAAAAGTAAATGGTGTGAAGTAGAAAATCAGACTTTGCAGCCATAAATAATTTCATAATAAATCATCAACACTATCAAACAACAAGTGTATGCTTCTAGAGCTTCTTTATAACAAAATGCATAAGACAAAACACATCAATGCATGTAAAAAACGAAAAATCCCAAGAAAATCAAATTTACTTTCACTCTATGCTTCCTGGTCCCATTTCATCGAATCCGCCATAAAGAAAACTAAGACTAGATAGAAAATTAATGGCAATGATTGATTTCTTTATCAATTGGTTATTTATTCAGAATTTTTTCCATGATATATGATCAGATTTCAAAATTTTTAGGTTAGATATCGAGTTGCTTTTTAGGACAACTAGTTCCAATATTGTTGCAAAGCATCAACCTAACCAATAAAAAATAGACCCCTGCATTCTAAAACACGTTTATAACTCCAGCTTAGGGCATCTCTGGTGAATCATAAAAGGCTCCACTTTTTTTAACAAAGCTGTTTTCAAAAAGACGACTTAATCACTAGATAACGTTTAGGCAGAGAAATGCAATAACATTTTTCCTGCTCAGTGCCCAGAAACCAGGCGTTGTTATTGCTTACTGAGAGGAAAATTTTTTTTTTCTCCGAAAGCCTAAATTATCTGCAACAGACATAATTTCACAGCATGGTGTCTGTGCACAAATTCAACTTCTGATTGGTTTATTGTTCTGTTTTTCTTATTATCAGATAGCTATTTTCATATTCAGTCTAGGAGAACTTTACCCCTCAATATTTCTTTTGTTTTGAAAGACATCAGCCGACTTTTATAATTTAGATTCATAATTAAGTTGCTCTCAATTGATGCTTTGCTATTGAGCAAAAAAGATTGAAAATTGTACAAAAATTTAATTTTTAAGAGTTCCCCCTTATCTTTATTATGAAATTTATTTTGTTTTTGTTGAAAGTACAGCCAATTTTTTCAAAAGCTGAAATAAGCAAAACATAAATTTTAGCTATTGGCTGGGGGCATCAGTAGCAGAGTGGCTAGCGAGTCTGTCCTGAGATCTGCAAAGACCCTTCTGCTGCGGGTGTGAACCCTGCCACTGGCGCCCTGGCCTGACGAAGGGCCTGAAAGCCTGAGATCAATTTGCTCTCGACTGGCTATATACGAAAAAAAACAAGAAAAACCTTAACTATGGCCACTCTTTTGCACATTTCCAGTTATTCTACATAGCCACTTTTGTCTTTCTCCAAAGGGGTTAGAGAAAGCAGAGAGAGAGAGAGAGAGAGAGAGAGAGAGAGAGAGAGAGAGAGAGAGAGAGAGAGAGAGGTTTTAACAGATAATCTTTTGAGAACTCATTCGACACAGACTGATATCTCCATCTTCTAATGGTGTGCATGCAATCTTTGACATATCAATGTGTAGCAATCTCACAAAAAGAGTCAAGTTGCAAATCTGTATCATTGAGATAACTCAAATTATTTTAAAAAGTCAAGAAGTAAACATTCCAAACATTTATGTACAGAAAGTCTCCATCATGTCTTCAGAAAGTTTTCCACACAGAGAAATGAGTAGTTAAGCTAATTTTGACTTCTCTGGTAATTGGTTTTCATTGAAAGTGTCATGCAAACTACAACTAAACTCATTATTTTTCTGCGACTGCTGCACACGTTATTACATTTCATTTCTACCTAGGAGTAGGAGCATTGACCTCTGTGTACGGATCCCGAGATCGCATCAGGACCGTCCTGATGATTTTTTTTCTCTACCGGCCTATTCCTGACACATTCTCGGGAAGCATTGTCCTTTTGTTTCGTTCCATGCAAAGTTTGGCGGATGTAGGGGTAGAACTTTTTAAGTTATGGAACCGAAACCAATGTCACCCTTCATTCATAGCTAGATTTATAGAATTGGATTTCATGATCACAATGGCGAAGTCTACACCTCACAGTAGAACCAACATGTTTGAACCTTTTAGAAGGAAATTTTAGTTCAGAAAGTGAAAATCCCGATCCAAATGATCCAGAATATGACCCCAAAAGCAAAAAAAACAAACGAATCAGACTCAGAAAGCCAAATCTAGACCTAGATCTAGTTGTACAAAATGTATATATATCTAGCCGAAAAAATTTTCGAAAAAAGAACAAATTAAACTGATTTTGAAAAATCATTTTATATAAAAGTATTGAATTAAAAACCTCGCTTTTTTTTTTTTGGTTAGAAAGATGGTTGCTTGAATGTATAAGTGTGAAATTTCCATGGCAGTGTCATAATATTGCAAGCCCCCAGGATTTTTTTTAAATATCCTCAGGCTTCACCGCATGTAGGCTTAACCAGTGAGTTAAAATATTTTAAGTATTTCCACTTCAAAACAAAACAAATATCTCCACATTTTTTTCATTTGCAATGAAAAACACCTACAATTTCCTTCATATATGGTAAGACTTCTGAAAATTTGCACACAAGAATGGTATAAATAACCATTTGATAATGTGAAAAATATCACAATTTCTTGAAATCACTTTGGTTTTATTTCTTAATTAATTGCTGTAATATATAGTGTAAACAGACCTCACCAACTAAAAAATAGACTGCCATCACTCAAGACAATGATCTGAGGTGATCATTTTTTTCCAAAAATTTTAAAAGATCGTTATTTTTAGATAAAATTATTTGTAACTATCTTTGGTAATTTTTATAAACAATCAGCAGATTTTTACAATTGCCTTCATTTCATCATTCATATTAAGTAACACCTGTCTGCATAATCAGAGGCCATGTCAATGACTAAAATTACAAGAAAAATGACAATTCATGCATACAGCTTATGATGGAGGTGTCAAAAACTTAACAAAGAAACAATTTCTGTAAGGATAAGTGTGAAAGTTTAGATTTATCTTCAAGAAACTTTTTGGTGGAAATATACCAATCTAGCTCTTGAGATCTAAAAACTTAAAGCCGTGCACTAGGCCTAAAACTATTGCAGTTTGATCTCATTCTAGAGATAATTGCATTATGTTTACATCTTATTCGTTTGTTCCCATCACGACTTTTTATATAGCTAGATTATGCGATACGAACAAATGAAAAGGCTCCAAATTCTGTTGATTCCGTGTGAAAATAGTACTTTTTTCATTATAACCTGGCCTGTGATTTCTTCGTTTCGTCGATAGCTTATAAAGATAGAGCTAGATCGGATAATCTAGCTATATAAAAAGTCTGGGTGGCAACAAGCGAAAAAGCGCTGGCCTAGAGCTAGATTAGACAGCACATCCCAGAAGGTAGGGCAGCTGAAAGAGTTTCAATTTAAAACATGCTTTGTCAGACAAGAAAGAATGCTTTGCTTTAGTCTCGGCACTGATGGAGCACTACAGTCCCTACCTTGTCAACCTGAAGTAGTCAGCCATTTCGATTAACTGACATGTGTGGGCAGGCAAAATGTGCCACCTGTGTCTAGATCTAAAATATTGCCCCTTCATTTCGTCAGTAGCTGATGATGTGTGAATAAAAATTTTTCAAATTTCCATAGAAAAGACCCAGCCATTTTAACTCTTCATGCTCGCACCAAAGGAGCCACCGTTGATTGAATAGGTTACGAATGGTCGGACGAACGGTGCCAGCGTTGCTTCCGCAACACACAGTTTGTCGCATCGACAGTCACAGCGTTGCTTGGTTTT
Organism: Plakobranchus ocellatus; assembly: GCA_019648995.1. NCBI lineage: Eukaryota > Metazoa > Mollusca > Gastropoda > Plakobranchidae > Plakobranchus > Plakobranchus ocellatus. Next base: position 676,827 of record BLXT01005203.1, read on the forward strand.
GTAGCATATAATCACATCCAAACCACTTTTATAAAAGCTTAACTTTATTTGTACGAAAAGTTTAATCTTCCTACTTCCTTTTCCTACCATTTTTCCTATACTTTGGCGTTTTTTTAGTCTAAACTTGGCTGAAAGCACTCTGTCTTTTTTGGTCTATCAACGATTGAGAGAATTTCATTGTTAATGTGAAATCTTGTAGATCCAGTAGATTATTATCGTAATTTCAATGTTTTAACTACTGGAATCAATTTGTTTTATTCAAATATATTATTTTTGCTATGAAATCATTGCTATCATTAGATCTAGGTCTAAATGACATCGTTACCGATGTTTCCGCAGTTTCGTTAGGTTGTGATATTGTCAAGGGGTCTGTTTATATTTTATGTGCATTAAAAAATTCATAAAAAAATAAAACATAACTGAAATACATAGTTAGAGTGTCACTTTATTCGCATTCGGATTTACTAAATTCTCCAAGATATAAAAAAAAAACAGCTTTCAAAGATCTTGATCCTGGACATGGCAGGGTAAGTAAAAAAAAGTTCAATGATTTATCAGTATAAAATGTTATGTAATTTCAATTTTATGTAGCTAAACTCACAACAATTGTACAATAACAAAAATTACACACTTATAAAGCACATTTATTCTTCTTTCCACTGATACTAATTTCAGCTCTGTATCTTACTTATGTCGAAAGTTATCAAAGTGTAGGTAATGCATAGCTGAATAAGGATACAGTTACACTTGAGCCTGTGATCGATGGTAGAAATGTTGTGTGGCCAAAGGGGGAAAAGGGTTGCGAGCATAAAGAGTTAAGAAACATCATATCATATAAAAAGACATATCGAAATAATAATAGTTTGTCCACCGATTGGCGTCAAATAATCGACATGGTTGTCTGCTTTAGGTGGACAACTAATAGGGACCGCAGTCCTCCACCAGTGCCTTAGTATCTCTAATAGTCTGTAATAAAAACTCTTCCCGTGTTAAATTCTAGATTTCAAGTTAAATTTAAGAAGAAAAAAAAAACAAAAAACAAAGGAACAGGCTAAGTCAGGAAGTGGTCATGTTTACCGAGTGGCGCTAACAAAGTTATTTGCTTTGAATCAAAGTATTTTATTTGTACAATACATATCTAATACAGTCAACGAGGTCAATAACAATATCTGATGGTTTAAAAGCGAGTAGTTATGCGTGATTTAAACAGATTAACTTGTTATGCTTTAGGCCTACTCACTGGTCGAAAAGTTTCAAAAAGTTTCAAAAGTGCCTGACTGCTTGCGATGGTGTCCCCTCTGGGTCCCTCTCACTGTAATGGCGACACAAATCTAAAATTAGATATTGGAGTCCCATGAAACACACGGGGTTGTGTTGTGATTTAAGCTGGACTTAAACTAGGCTGGGCTTAGTATTTGTTGCTATTTTAGGGTTTTGTCCTCGAGCAAGCAGGTCATCAGAGAGTCAGTAGGCCTATTTGTAACAGCACTGTCATCACAAGCGTGGGAAGAGAGGATTTGGTGCTAGGATGATACGAAGAGAAACGAAAATAAGTTTAGCTTATAAAAAAAAAATTTGCCAGGGACCTTCGGGGATGCGAAGGCTCTGATAACGAAGAGTTGATATAAATTTAAATTCATGCAGCAGTCAAAAACTCACAATTCTGTGGCAGCGAGGGAGCAAGACTTTATGTACATTGTTATTATTATACATACGCAAACATATCATCTCAAATACAGCGCTCCTATCGTCTTTCTTCAAAAATACATTTTTCTAAAATTAAACTTATAACTGCATTTACGCCACTGCTGATTAAGTAAAACCATTAATATGGCTGAAACTTGGGACAGAGCGAAGTTTAAGGGTTTGCCAAGCCTCTAATGATTCATATAGTTATTGTGTCGCTCTTAACTGAAATATGTCAAGTAGCAAATTTCGCCTAAGTAGGCTACAAAAAAAAAAAAAAAAAACTGTTACAATGAACCAGTAATTTGAGGGTCAAAAGGTCGACTTGTTTCTGCTCAGTTTCTGAAACCGTCGACATCGTGAGCAACTTTGAACTTAATACTCGCTTTAAAAAAAAAGTGTCACTTTCATAAAAATCCTTTCTCTGTTTTTTATTCGTTTCTCTTTGGTAAAATGTTTCTTCTCCCTCTTCTTCCTCCTCCTGGTTTTCAAAAGGTGCAGAAGGGCAGACTGTGAAAAGAAAAAAAGTGTGTGTGTGTGGGAGGGGGGGGGGGG
>BLXT01005203.1:683605-696779 GCA_019648995.1 Plakobranchus ocellatus
GAAATTAACCCTGATGCACTCAATAAAAAGGGTAGGGCATTAAAAAAAAAAAAAAAGTGCTGCATTCGACGATCCGCTTGCCTGCGTCACCCTTTTTCTGTCTTCCCTCCCTTCTCTCTTACCTTAATAATAATTTATATAGCGTCTTAAGGACCACTTCATTGTTGATTTGTCCAAGAAGCATTGAGGAACGGCTAAAGGCTGGTGTTAACATCATTTCCTATATCTACTTTAATGATGACTAACGACTTTACAACAAAGACTGTCTAGGAATGTGAAAAAACGTGCATGTATTAATTGATATGAACTTTCAGCCTATAATCTTCAAGTTGGCGTGTAAACCATAACACGCACTAACCACCTCCGCCAAAATACATAAGTTTTTTTTCCTCTTTATTTTATTATTATTTAAAAAAAAAATTTTTTTTTGGAGAAGAAAAGAAAATCCTTAATTTAAATATACTGTCTTCGGGCAAATACTTAAAATGTGAAGTCGTGACGATAAGCGATTTCAGCTGAAAATACTTTAGGAAGTCACGATTGCTGCTCGAGATTACAAACGCCTATAATGATTGTGCAAGTTACCTCAAAATTGTGATAACTCCAGTTTAAGATGCAATTTGACTGGAACTAGCCTAACATAATATTGCAACAATCTCCATTTCCTGTCTATTACCATTAGAACCTACCGAAACATGAACTTTTGTAAATGTCAGACGCAGCTTTTCCTAACACTTAATACCTCCTACAATAGAGATTAAAAAAAAAAAAGAGGAGGGAGAAGGGAGGGGGAAAAAGGGAGTACTCCACTCAGTAGATTTTATATTGTCAAATCATCTTAATATTCTTAATTTAGAGAATTTTGATAACTTCTAGCGATGATCTGATCCTCCGCAGTTTACCCAAATAAAGAATTGAACGTTCACACGTTTATTGGTAGGTATTTTATGCATTCAATCTGATGTATATTATTTATCTGGCATTTATTTTCTTTCTTATAAAAGCGCACTGTAAGTTTGGCATTGAGGAATAATTTGACAGAAAACTATAGTACGGAGATTTAAGAGATGAAAAGAGAGCTAGATGAAGAAAGAGAGTGACAGACTTAAAAGTGGGAGGAGAAAGAGAACGACGAGACTTACTGAGGGAAGAAGGAAAAAAAAAAAAGCTTCTAAACAAGCGGACGAAGATTGTCTTGAAAGCAACAAGAAAATATTTTTTAAAAATTAATTAAAAAAATAACCAGCAATGATTTCTGACCTTGATGCGAGAATAATAACAAAAGCCAGTGCTCTTTGAATTGTAAGACTTTTATTGTGTATGAAGCAGACAGAGTTATAGAGCATCCTCAAAATATATAAAAATTTATAAAGAAAAGAAGACATTTTTAAAATGTAATAAAACAAAGGAGGAACTTAGCCAGACGGAGTGGCATTAAAAATATGAAGGCACTAGGTTAAATAATATAATATTGGGTAAAGTGGCAGATACTTGTATATAAGGCAACTTTTGGTCCCTGCAAAATAACATACCTAGTTATGTATAGCGTCTTAACTATACGCAAAGTGTGGTATATGAGTTAAGGGTGAAATAAAGTACTCAAAAAAAAACCAAAAAACAAACCCTGGCCTTGGATTTAATAACTTTGCTTCACCCAAAGTATTAGAGATGTTGGGTTTGCTACAAATGATGACTTTTGTATACAACTGAAAGAAATGTCTTCTCACAGAATTCAACATAAAATTTTGATTTTGGTCTATGGCAAAAAAGGTAAACACAAGTCAACCCTTTAAATGATCACAATTACTAAATTACTTAAAATATTTCTCCTAACATATTTTTGTGCTGTGCTTCATTCATTTCATTGTCATTTCAGTCTGTCTTTCACTCAAATTTTTTTAAAGATAAAACATTAATATACAAACTGCCATCTTAACAATGTACAAGTAAAAAGAAAAAAACTTAGCAAAAAACAATGTCATGTTGTGGATGTAAAAGTTTACAAGTACTCTTAGCTAAGGGATACAAAATATAGAATAATAGAGATAATAATAATATCAACAACTAACTACAAAAGAATCTTACATTACATAATCGCAAAGGCCTTAAAAATAACAAAGTTTTCATGATGTATAAGCCTAATAAATATTTTGGAATCGTAAATCATCCTAAATATTACTTGCTATATAAATGCTGTTATATGGTTTTATTCGGGAAAACTTAAAAAAAAATAACACACTTAATATATGGAAAGTCTGTCTGGATGTATCGATGCTATACTTTATTTGTGCGTGCTTCAAATTGTTTATAAGACATTTTAATTTCAATAACTTGAGACAAAAACAAAAGTACACCTATCCCATGCGTTTGATAGGCTTCTACCTCCACCACAGCAATACAATAAAAATGGGCCATGATATCATGTAGCCCTTCACCTGGGTGTGTTATAATACAATTAATAGTAATGATAAAAGGAGCTATTATAATAATAATTTAATCATACAAATCACCGAGCCAGAGCTTTCATTTAAGCACACAATGCACAATGTACAGCAGTTTTGAAGAAATAGTTAATATTATTTACACACTAGTCATTTTGCGACTGTGTTAATAAATATGGTAAGAACACGATCTGAACATGAATGCTTAAATTTTTGAAAATCATGAACTTTTGGGGGGGGGGGGGGGGGAGAGAAAATTTGTAGCCATTGAACACAGTTTGAATTTTGCTGTAAAGCTGATGCGCACCAAGATTAGAAAAATAGGAAATAATGCTGAACCACTGAACATAAAAAGATGTTTTGCTGTAAATTAGAGACTTTCTTCCAGGAAGAACAAGTGCTGGTGTAGAAAGCAATGGATCCTAAAAAGATTCAGTTATATTTTAACAACAACAGTTTGAACAGCCATACTTAACAAAACAAAGTCAAAAACACAAATTTTTGGGTTTCAAAAACATTCATTTTTTCCCCTACATTTTTGCGAAATTATTTTACATTTAATTAGTATTGTTTTCTATAAGATAAAACCCTTTGATTGTCATAATTCCAAGTTGTCTCAGTTAATAAACTTTTAATGCCATAAACTTTAATTTAAAGTATGGTTTAGATTAAAAACATTTTTAAGTGTTCAAACTGAAGAAAAAAATTGTGCCTGCTTATTGTAAATACATGTATACACTATTAATTACATATTTACAATTAATATAGCAGACCATAATGCCATGAACAGATTTACTCAACCTTTCCATTTGACACCTGTATAAAACTACAGTTTAATCAGCATTTACATTGTATGCACTTTTTTGCAGCACAGAAGTCCTAGCTCACAGGTTATGTTTCATCATGAAATGCATACTTAATTTTGCCGTAATGATAATTTAGAACACTTCACCGACTCCTAAATTTCATACATTACCCCCATCCAAAACCAGGCTCAAGGCAATGAATTTAAAGCACATTAGAAAATTGCAATTGCAATAGATTTAAGTGATACAAACCTGGCAATATCCGACTCTGGATACAAGAACCCTTCTTTGCATATATATATATATATATATATATATATATATATATATATATATATATATATATATAGATATATATATATATATATATATATATATATATATATATGAGCCCTAAAGTGGACCCCTAAATTGTTTCACGTTTTTTCCTGCATTTTGAAAAAAAAAAAAATTCTCCAGTTACAAAAGGGAAAAGCCCAGTTGAGTATCAGTGAAGTAATATTCATGCAGATTTGGATAGCAAGAGTAGATCCATGTAAAAAAAAATGATCTGTGTCTTTTCACTTTGTTGTGAATGAGTTTAATTTGTTGATGGGTGACCACTTTTTTGGCGATTTCGTCAACATAGTTGTGTTCGAAACTTATTTGGTTAATTTAGAAGCGAGGATGCATCCAAAACTGATTTTTTAAACATAAAGCTGTACTTCTTATGCTTTCACACTCATTAAATCAAAATTTATGTATTGATAAGTTAAATTTTTTAAAAATAGGATTGTAGAAAATGGTTTGCACATAACTATGATGACAGACCACGTTTTAGCAAACCCTCATATATACAACTATTACTATGCTTGTTTTTAAATTTTAAAGATGAAAATGTCTTATTTTAAAGACAAAATTTTAATCAATCCCCGACTTAAAATGGAAGATACTATGAATAAATAGAGTAAAATGAAAGAAAAAAAAATCAAAGGCATCACATTAAAATGTCTGAGGTAAATTAAAAAAAAAATGAAAAGTAATTTAGGACATCTTTATGTGCCCATGTTTCATGGGTGGTACATTCATAAACTAAAACCAACTCACACAGTACATGGAAGCATTGAATCTGATCTTAAAAACTGTCATTTACTAAGTAAATGGAAAAATGTTAATATCATAAACAGGATAATTCATGGGTGTCAATCACGACTAATATCATGTATGTGAAATTGATAATGCTGTTTGAGTAAATGCCTACTGATAATAAATTAAACTTTTTAATTTTAAAAGTAAAAAAGTTGTGACTCCAAGTCCATAAAGCTAGCATAAATTCATAGCTTTCAACCAATTTAAATGTCCCACGGATTAAAAAAAAAAAAAAAAATCACCCTTCATCAAATTAAATAGATATATATGATCCATTTTCCAGAGGGTGGGAGGCACCTGAGAGCCAACAAAAAAATATTTGAGATTGGCAATTGCAATTTCAATGTTAATTAGCAAAATAATCACAGTCAAAACTTAACATGATGTCAGTAAAAGCCTTCACTGCATGATTTAGAATATTATAAATGTCTATGCCACATTTCAAAGAAATCAGTAAATAAATCTTAGGTTTTGTGTGACAAATAAAAACCTCAATTTACTGAGAAAATACAATGATCGAATCTAAAGCAGGCAGACACATCCAGCCAAACCCAAAATTCATAAAAAGTGGGGAATAAAAACTGGTTCAGATTCATTTTAAATGGCAATGAATCAAAAACATAAAAAAAGATTGATTCTAAACTGAACTTTTTTGGAAAATATGTGAGCTGAGATTTTTCAATTTTTTTTTCCACGGATTAAAAAAAAAAAAAAATTTCTTTTTGAAAAAGCTAAAGAATATTTCCAGTCGATAAAGCTAAAGTCTGGTGCTACTGCTAGCCTCATTTCTTTCCAATAACAACAAAAAAGTAATGCCTCAGATTTAAAATAAAACAGCAACAAAATTTAATAGCATGGTTACAAAAAGTTGTCAAAATGCAAATCCTACAAAATGTGAAACTTTCAAAACAGCACTTGGTATTTATCATATGAAATGCACACCACCAAGAAAAATCCAGCCTGTGTATGGTCCGTCTATGATATAAATCAAATGTACAAAACTATCATATTTTCAAAGTAAGAAAATCACTGGTGTTTGAATAATTTATACAACTTATAATATGTAAAAATTGTAATGAAAATATCAGGGCATGCCAGAAGAATTCAGGATGATATATGTGATTGTCATTATATACATGCAGATCTACATTAAATATTTCTAATAAATTCCTCCTGTAAATAACTAGGAAAAGGATTTTTTTAAAATCAGCCACAATTTTCCATTGGATAATTTACAATGTTCAATTTTCAAAAACTGAAGGATTTAGAGAATCATTGTTTTAAAGTTAAACCACAAAATATCTTTTAAAGAAAATCACCAAAGCATTGTGTATTGGGAATAATATTATTTAGCCAGATGATAAGACATGCATTTACATTTTTGTTTCCATTTTAAAAGCAGTTCGTTTTATTTTTTAAAATTAAATTTAAACCATGCTTTTATCTTTGCATAAACCAAAACATTTAGATGCAGTGTTGAAAACTGCACTTTTGAAAAGAAAGTCTTTTTTTTTATAAAGACATTTATCATCTAAATAAGAACAGTAAAACGCACTTTATGAGAAGTAAGGCTTATCTCAACTGGTTTTAAGATTTTCAAGCCTATATTAATGGAAAACACAAAAAAAATTTTACACTGCAGAAAAAGGCACTTCAAACTTTGTTCGATACAGCTGAGGAACATCTCACTGAACATGATGTAAAAAATAGCTTTGCTTTATACAGTCTGTCCACCACATTGTGGTCTCGGTTCTTTGGCCCTCACTAAACCAGGGTCAAATCTGCTAAACTAAAGATCTCTCCAGATTTTCCATAGAGTTAGCCAGAATATTTTTTCATCACCCTCACTCTCTTAAGAGCACACGACCTTGTACTTTTGATATTACATATTGTACTTAACATGAACATGCCATGAGTAAAATTCGTAAAATCAAACAAATTTTATCACAGCGCAAAAATTACTTATAAATTTAAAATCAAATATTTATGGGGATGAAACCAAAGTCTAATCAAATCATGAAGGAAATAGCTTAAATATAATTGATGCCTATCACTTAATAGATTATTAAAAGTGATCTAATGATTTACAATTACAAAAATTACACAAGCAATTTTACTTATAGGTTCTTATATAGCTACTGAAAATGGAGCACCTTAAATTTTATCTTTGAAAAAACAAAAAGAAGTAAAAATAGCAAGAAGACAGAAAAAAAAAAATCACATTGTAATTCAACCAATTAGTGGCAAGATTGTAATGTAAAATCTCACAGAATTCATTGTTTCTTAACTGGTGTATAATAAGCAGACCCTTTTGTATGGCAAAAGTTTATGACTGAAAGGTCTTCATGCATTCAAAGTAAAAAGTTAATCCCATTCCCAGAGAAATCCCTCTGATCTCGATACAAACACCCTTTTCCATTTGTATTTGATTTAAAATCTGCCCCTGAAATAGACCACAAGTTTCAATGTCACCTTTTCCGTTCCAGCCAAAGACAAAAACTTTAGGTATTATATAAATTGATTATTTTTTTGAGGTACCTAAGTTCGGAGCAGTACTAGAATTGTTAATATTACATATTTTGCAAAATTATTTCATTCAAATTCCATAGGAATGAAATACAGTATAGACACATTTCTTAAAAGTCTTTTAACTTGTAGAAATTTTGTAGTCTATATGATTATTTTCATCCCCAATTACCTTCCATTATGAGGTATGGAAGAGAACTGGCAAAAAGAGACCAGGGACTAAATATGACATGGTATCCTTACAGAAATATATAAGTGTTGAAGAATTTAAGTAGTTATTATAGATTCAAGCACCTTAGTTTTAAGATCCTGTAAGTACATATTTAATTTAAACCGGTAAATACTAAGAAAAATTATGAGGAAAAAGAAAAAAAACATCATAAAAAGAAGCTTCCATCTCATTCAAACATTGTGTGGATTTTGAAAACCATCTCTTTCTCTCTAACATTTTGGCCAATATCTTTTCATTCATTTTCACCAAATTTAATATTCATAGAAAAAATTTGACACAATAGCACAGCAATGTTGGTTTGCGACTTACATCTTACCTTTGCCAGTTTGCAAAAATTGAATTAGTTTAGGGTTTTTCTTATAAATTTGAGGCTGTCTGATGATTTTCTTTGTTGTTTTTTTTTTGTTGTGAACTCACCAAATTTGATTTTTCATGCCACCAGTCTTAATGAATTGGATAATGTATTTGAAAAAAAAATGATTAAAGAAAAAGAACATTAAGATTGTTTTTATCCTTTTTTTTTTTCTCTCATTTTTTCTTGTTTTCAAATCGCTAAAAGCTACATGGCTTGGCAAAGACTTTCAATACCTCTTTCCAGTTTTCAATATTACAAACCTATAAAGAGGCCATGGGTCCTATTGATAAATGCGACTAAAGTCTTGCCTCTGCTTTAGACTTGACAGTTAGTTAGCTTTAATTGGTCAGTACTTTAAGATTCTTCATAAATTAACTTGCACTTTTTTGTGTGCAATGTACATATGGTAAATAATTTTGTCATGTTGACCAGTACCCTCAATTAATGCTTAACCTGTATTTCTCATTTAATTCATTCTTTTGAAACAAAAAAAGGCTTATTATAAAATATTTAGTAAGGTAAAACAGCTCAATTACTTACATATACAAATTCTTCTCCATTTTTCCAGTTTTAACACAACCCTTGCTGGTTTTTGTTGTTGTTGTAAATATTCATGGCAATATAGTAAAAGCAGTTCACATATGCTCCACTGATATGCTGTCTGTTTGTACACAGCTTAAGCTGAGCATAATGTACATCATGCAGAGTAAGCTTCTTGCCTTACACAGGCATCACCTTAAGACTGATGACTGCCCTAATCAATCATCTTGGGAGGAAGATTGTCATCATCCTCTTCAACTATTGGAGCAGACGGTTGCCTAGATAGAGCTGGAAATCGGCCACCGTTATTTTCTGTCGGGTCCACAACAGGTGCTCCCTCTACTTCTCGCTTCTTATCCCCATGGACACTCCTATACCTTTCCCATAGATGCCGCACTAAATCAAGCGTAAGAATTTCACTTGTGTTTCCAGCCACAATGCGTAGCATGAAGATCCCATCTGGGTGCAAATGGTTGTTGACAAATTTCTTGAACAGCGCCTTCTCTCGTTTCTTATCTATGCCCAGCAGGAGCAAATACTTGCCTAGGAATTTTTCTCCTGCTTTGGGAAACAATGCTCGGAAAAGCCATTGAGTGACATTGACCGTGTCTGCCACCAAGAGGAGGACCAACCAGAACCAAAAAACTAGATACATCTTCTCCAGGAACATGTTAATTGACAGCACACACTGCACTGTGAAAGGCTGGATATTCTGCAGCTGCCGGACCTTGTAGTCACAGTAACCGACTCTTGGGAAATTGTAATGATCCTGCCATCTTCCCTGCTTATTCAAAGTCATCATAGCTTTAAAGCCAAACATCCAAAAGTTCAGGTCCAGGAAAGCCGAAAGCAGAAAGAACTGCCCAATAACATTGACAAAGTAAAGCAACTTTGTGAACATGTACAGTCCCGTGAGGTAGGTTCCTGAACGTTTGCCAAAGCACCAGAAGACAGTGGAGATTTTGTCACGGATGCGTGTAATAGCATTAAAACGGTATTGGGAATATGTCTTCAGCCAGCGGTCAATGAAAATAGCAACATTCTCCATTTGTTCATCCCGCTTCTCCTGGGTCATCATCTGGGTATCCAAGGCCATGCTCACTATCTAAAGACACAAAAAAAGAAAATTCCTGTTTTATTATTAAGAAAAATCAGCAGTACACAGGGAAAAAACACAACCATTGTAATTTCTAATTGAAAAAAGTCCTGTCATTTAAATGTGAGAAGAAAAAGGCATTTAGCCTGCTGTTCCTTCATTCAGATGATTTGGAAAGAAATTTGGAAGATTTATACTTTGGCACATCTTCTGCCCTGTTTTCTTTATTGCAATACTCTTAGAAAGAATGCACTTTAAGCTATATGTTTGTTCTGGTTTGCCTCACACATGGACTTACAAAAAAAAATTAATTTCTGTCCTTCCCAAATAACGATTTCCAAATTTTAATCCAATCAGACCCATCCACAACTTTATTCTTTTACTTCCCATTTGTAAAAAAACCTATGACAAGCATAATGTACACATCACTTTTTAGAAAAATTAACAAAAGTCTAGAATTTTCTAAAAGTTTACCTTTGAGACATTCAGACCAGAGTAGTTTTTCAACTGAGTCCACACAATATTTGGGCATTTGAAGAAAAAAGCTTGCAGCAAAAACATAAGGAAAACCCATCTGTAGAAGCTGACATCATTGTACCATCTGGGAGAGAGAAATTATGCAAATTAAAAAAGAAATGAAACAGGAAGCAGGAAAACATTCATCATTCCTTTTTATCTTTTTCTCATGCAACTTTTCATGTAGCCACGTTCAACAAAAGTTATTGGAGTATTGGAGACAGAGGGGTAAGAAAATTTGCCCTGTAATCTGCAGGCAACTTTGTGCTGAAGGTTCAAGTGCCCCACTGGTGCCAAGCCTTGCGAGGGCCAAAAAGATTGAAATCACCTTGTTGTAAGGCACATGCTATTTAATACAAATGACCAACTAAATATCCTAAATCTATAGAGAACTGAGTTGTTATGTTTATTAAGTTAAGTGGCGATGATTTTCTTAACTTCTTTTTTGATTGGAATAATTTGTAGGTTCCCAAAGAGGTATCTTTTTCATCATTTTTGCTGATTAATTCAAACTGCTAGATAATCAAAGATAATTCAAGTTTTCTACAGTTCACTCTTCGAAGCAAACTGCTCCATAATTACCACACCTATGTTTAAAATAAAACTTTTATTTATAGACAGTGTAGGACATCATCATGGCTGAATGCATTTCATGGGGCAAGGTATTTGTTCAAGATAATTGCATACCTGTCCTCATGTTTGAAGGGGATGGGATCTTCCATGGGCACATTGTACATGGGGTGTATCCAGCAGTAACTGTCCGAGTATTTCTGATAATGTTTCTTCTTATATTGAGCTGGAACCCAACAGTGGATTGGATCACCTACAAACTGTTTTGTGCCAGTCCCTGAAGCAAAAGGAAAAAAATATTATCTTGATTTTTTAAACAAACATTCTTAGATACACCTTTACCGCAATTCAGATTATGTTCAATGAATCAATAAAAGTTTTGATGGCATAATACAAAAAAAAAAAAATACACACCTTATATTTTAGAAGATGGCTTTTTTCGAGGGTAAACGAGTCTTGTCATTGTCATAAGAAAAAATTTCTTCATGTCATACTTGAAAAATTAAACTCAGCACTTTTGCGGCGTAAATTAGAAACTAAAATAATTAAATCAGAAAAAAAATTGGCTAGTAATAGTAGTAATACAACACCTACTCTGGACATTTAGAATTTTCAGCACTACATATGCCAAGTTCAAGCTATTGGACGCTGCCACCATCCAATAATGATTAAAGCATCCAAATAAACACATGTCACAAAAATACAAACTGTGAAGGATGAATATTTTTTTTTTCTTTTTGCTCTTACGAAAATGTGCATTGTGGGAGTTGAGCTTATCATGTGATATAACGTAAGAGTTATTACACGCACAATTTTCAATATTAAGCTTCTAAAAATATTTGAAAAAAAAAACCAAAAAAACATAAAATCCATCCAATGCTCCTTATAAAATATTACTGATGACTTCTGACTCTGCAAAAATATCAAGCTCTCATTTTAAGATTGGCCGAGTATTCAATTAGGGAAATGAGAGTAAAATTATTTGGTTTTTTTTTTAATGATGTTTGTCATTCATTAAATGTACTACCCATTAGACCAATTATTTAAACTTACCAACGGCCAAGGCTGCAAGTACACCTACAGTGGCCCAGTGATTCAGTTGGTCAATGACATCATCATCCCTCACTCGACTTCGCAACGCCACATTGGCAAATGCTGTTAGCATTGATCCTATAACCTTTGCCCTGTTTTAATGGAGGAAGAGAAAAAAAAATAAAAAGAAAACTATTTTCAAGTACATGTACATTGCAGAAAATGTTCTTAAAAATCCATACACTAATACATGGCTGGCAAATCCCAGTATCCTTTAAAAAAAACATTGTTTTCAGTTTAGTTCTACAAGAAACTTTTGTACACAAATAACCAATAACCTTCAGGAACAAAACTGACATTTTAGCTTTAGTATGAACTTGAAATGTTTTGCATTTGATGAATCATCAAAAGGTAAAACTCTCTATTTGTTTCCATTTTGATATTTCATAACCCGTTGAATAGAATACTATGATTGGAGCTTATATTAAAAGTTTTAGTTTAACCAACCATACGACAGAAATTTGCATCTGGTGCCAAAAATGATTTACTTACATGGTGAGATATCACGACCACGTCCTCCACCCTTAGTTTTAATCTTTTCAGTCAGTTATTTTCACCTGAAAAAAAAACCAGGTAAAATAAAGTTGAACTTGGATGTAATTAAAATTGTGAATGTTCATCAGTGTCACATTAGAGTTGTCTTTCTGGTCTGAAAAAAAAAAATCACCAGGAAGGATTTCCGCACCACCTGAAAGTATCTATGAAAAGTACTGTTTGGGAGACAAATCTGAAAGAAGATAATTAAAGTGAGGAAAGACTTGTTGACTGATTTAGCACTCATGGCAATATCCTAATAAATAATGACAAAAAGAGTGGAACCTCAGTCAAATGTTGACAATTTTACAAAGTTGTCTACTGGAGTAAGTTTAATCGCTCTAAAGTTATAAACATGACACACTGAGCTACATTACTGGATTACATCGGATATAACTTGATTTTTAGAACAATCTATTTGACACCTCCTTTTCTGCCAACGAAAAGATCCATTTAGAAAATGTGTATTGGTCAAAATGGTAATCCTTACCATCTGCGATCCCTATGAGTTACAGCAGGTTTCGTTCAGACCTACCGATAATACTGACAAAATAAGTGATTTAATCTAGAAATAAAATGCGACAGATCTCAAGAAATTGTTTCATTTCGGTTCTATCACGTTTTATTTCTAAATCGGACCTGATCAACTAAAACTCACTTCATTTCGTTAGCACTATCGGTTTCATAGGGACGCGGATTCTATTAAAATACATTAAGTTAAATACTGTATTACATCAGATATAACTAGATCTAGATTTTTAGAACAATCTATTCGATACCTCCCTCTCTGCCAACGAACAGTTCCACTTGCGTATTGTTCAGGTAGGCATCTAAACACGTTTCTAATCTAGATCAAGATTCTAGGTCTTGACTTCACATAGGCCCTAATTCTTGTCACCGTTAGACGAAGGATGTAAGTGTTTGTATCGCAGAACATGTACGACGTGTTCACACAATGAAAAGCCCAACGAGTTACTGAGTTAGTCCTGGGCTTACATAGGGTTCCCCGGGTCAAGCTTGTCCTTTTCTAAAATATAATTTTAGTCCTGAGTCGAGGGCCTAAGTCAAGCCTGTCTTCATCACGCCTGCCAGCCGAGCCGTGTGGGGTTCTCTTTTCATGTGACGTCAATAAGGAGTTTTAGCAAAAACATTTCCCTGAGATGTGAATGTCTTTGCTGAAAGTAGAATAAGGAATGTTTAACTGAGAGTATTGATGTCAGTATTGTCAGGAAGTACCTGGAGAAACGAAAATTCTCCAGCCACTGCAACATCATCATCATCATCATCGTCATCAGCATCATTATCATCATCACGAGATTAACAAAAGAACAACAACAA
>BLXT01005208.1:30909-43034 GCA_019648995.1 Plakobranchus ocellatus
CGTGAGATCCTCGTCCTCTGTGTCCCGAACAAAATTGTCTCCGCATGTCAAAACCACAACGCTATGTTCCTTCAAAGCCTTGTGGCCATATGTTTTTCTGAGGTGGCTTATCACTGCCTGATCTTCCTCGGTGAATCTTTCTCCGTAGCGACAAACGATGAGAAAGACGTGGGCCGAGTCTAGGTTGTCCTCGATAACGTTCTGGAACATTTGGAAAGCGTCTAGACTGAGTCCAGTATCCACATCGACCACGCCTGGTCCATCAACCACTTCTATAAGCCTAGACCCTAATGTGCCCTGCTCTCTCTGAATCTTCTTTGTCACAGCTGACAGGCTTGATTTGGCGGCAAAAGCTTTCCTGCCTAGAAGTGTGTTTCCCATGGAACTTTTCCCTGTACCTGTCTTGCCAAGCAGGTGAATAAATGTCTTTCCTGGCAGAGAGCTGGACATCTGAAAGCAAAAACATGCATGGATATTTGGTTTCTTTGAAGAGGATTTTGAGATCGAAATGTTCGATTATGAGATTCGTCTTTTCAGCTGTTTGAAAATTATATCTTATATAGAGAGAAGCGTTGATCTTGCCTAATAATGAACCTTAAAGATGGCATGTAGCTGCCAGTCAAGACACACCGGGAATGAGATAGACTAAATAAGATCTTCCAACAGACTTTAAATAACACAACGAGTTGTGGTGGCAATTAAAATTAACGTTGAAGGAGAATCGGAAGAGATTAAAATCCATGATATTACCCCCAGAGAGAGAGAGAAGGAGAGAAAGAGAAGAAGAGAGAGAGTGAAAGAAAGAGGAGGAGAAAAAGAGACAGAGAAGAAGAGACAAAGTGAGAGAGAGAGAGAGAGAGAAAGAGAGAGGAAGAGAGAGATAGAGAGCGAGAGAGAGAGAGCTGGGGCGGGAGATGTGGAGAAATACAAAAAGAGTAAAAAAAGCGTACAAAATCACAACTTGCTAACAATAACAATGTTGTTTTCTTTGAAAGAGCAGAAAATGTAACACAATTTCAAAAGCTCGAGTTTAAGTCATATACTTTTTTGCTCAATAAAGTTGATGTTACCATAAATAAACTAGCAATTTGTTTGGTTACCATTATATAATCTTGAATACATCAATTTTTTAAAAACATTTCTCCGAGCAGAATTTTTTATCCACATGTAAGAAAAAAATATGCAACTTAAGTTGTTGAATAAAAGAGGAAAACGTCGTGACTTTTTCAGATTGACGTATCAAATGGTAATTCACGTTGTCAAGATTGATTTGATTTTTTCCCCTCACTTAACTTTGAACTCCCTCCCATATACAGGCGATTGCGACAGCCATCACTGCTAATGATGTGTATGTTTAGAAATAAACAGTAACTTCACGCCTCATACTACCCAACCTGTGTCAGAAACATGAGATCACTTGAATCTCTTTATAATCAGACCATACACAATACAATAAAAACTAAACGTATAAAAGATCTTACAAAATGTACAGAGCAGAAAATGACAGCAAGTTGAAAAATTGTGGAAAAAAAAAAACATTGTGTTGGGGATTATCCTCGTGCAGATAGTTTTTTGAACACCGAAATTATTAATATTTAAAAATCGAAATTTAACTAGTTGCTTCGATCTCTGTTTGTTGTATTTTTTCGATACTAAACTGGTAGAGCGAATTTCGCCCCGTTCATCAAATAAAACCTTTTGTTGAAATGATCGAACAAGAAGAACAAATTAAGTAATTAAAAACAATATTGTCTTTTAAAAGCTTTGCCAGTCTAAATGTCAAAGAGCTAAAGGCGTATATCCTCAAAGAGCTGAACTAAGCTAAATAACATAAAACTTGTTTAGAAATTACTTAAATCAAGGCAGGGTAAGACTTAAAGAAATTACAATTGTAATGCACAATTGCTTTACAATCCCTCAACACGAACTTTACATATAAAGACAACAGGTAAGGGCAATGGAGTTTTCGTGTTGATATCATGCGTGTAACAGGTCCAAATGTAAAATTAACAAATGAGTGTGAAACACAAATAAGCTCTACAGCCACACTTTCAAAAAGATTCATGTTTGTGACAACAAATTCTTTGTACATATTGTAAGACAGGTGTCGGAAACTAAGGCTTACAAAAATTACATTTATTATTGGCTGGTATTTTACATCCCGATCAAGGTTTTATGAAAACCAAAAAGCAATAATTGTTTTGAAGAGCCACGCTAGCGCTCCTAAGATCCTACATTCACTTTTCTCATTGTTCGTGTCTCTCACACGCCGATATTCTTCATCTTAACGTTGCTTTTCCGCTCGCTTTTCTTTTTCCCGTTTTTTCTCTATTGTTTTTGCTCCTATTATCGTCAAATTTCTTTTGATCTTGGAGTGCGGCCACTTCCTTCTCCACTATAAACTTGTTATCTTTACCAAGTTTGTGCAGGTCGCTCAGTTCGCCTTTTTCGTCTTTCACACCTTCTTGAGGGCCTGGTGTATCAACTATTCGGAGTGCACGTCCACCTAGTACTTGACTTACTTCTCTCTGGCTGTCAATAGTCACGATACCACATCAGGTTTTGAAGTAAACACTTTACGCCCAAAAGATCCAGTGTAACTGACAAGTCTTTTTTTAAAAGTGATTGTGGCCATAACTTAACCGTTGATTTGTTTTGGTTACCATCATATATGCGAGTTTACATTCAATAATCTTTAAAAAAAAACTTCACGTTATCTAAGCATACAGTTACTTAAAGAGGGCGGCAAAAGCTGTCACTCCTTTACATTGGCTTATCAAATGTAGATTGAATTTGTCAAACTTGAATTGATTTATGTGTTATGTAAATTCAAGTATAAGCAGTAAGTGCTCGTCAAGTCCTGCTTAACTGGTGTCAGAAACGAGATCAGCTGGATTTCTTTGCAATCAGGCGATACCAAATTACAATCAAAACGAAGCTTGTAAAAGATGTAACACAAGTACGAAGAGTAAGAAATAACAGCAAGTAAACAAATTGTGCAAAAAGTATTTAAAATAAATAGTTTGTTATTATTCTCATTAAGGTAGGTTCCTGTACACCAAAATCAATATACTACTAAGAAAATTGAAATTTGAAGGAAACAGTCACTCGCTGTTAGTTCTGTTCGTCTTGTTTTTTCGTATATTTAACTGGTATAACAAATTTTGCTACGTTCCGCCCTTGTTTATATATAAAAAAAAGTTTTCTTTGATGATCGTCCGAATTTGATGTGTACCAAGTCTTCATCATTATAATTTTCTGTCCATCTGGCCGATACCATGTTCCTCACAATAAAATTTCAGATCTTTTCTTTTTAAAAGTTAAAAAAAATTCCAACAAGAACAAATGGAGAGATTGAAAACAATAGCATTATTCTAAATCTTTGCCTGTCTAAATGTTAAGGCACTATTGACATATATCTTTTGGTGTTCTAAGGCGAAATTAAAAAAAAAACCAAACAACATATTATCAAATGACACAAATTACGGCAGAGTAAAACTAAAAAAAAACTACATGAGACTCACTTGCTTTACATTTCCTCAAATGAAAAAATATCTTAAAAAAGAACATGTCATGCTTATTCTGGTCTCATATAAATATTAGTAGATAGTAAAGCGATAGTATGATGCATGAAATATGCAAGTAACTGCTTGCATATTTCATGCATCATACTATACTTTACTATCTTCTAATTTTTATGAGACCAGAGCCTGTACTACGTCCAGTAATTAGACAAGTGTGTAAAACTAACGTTCGAAAAATACGTTTATTATTAGCTGGTGTTTTTCATCCCGATCAAGGTTTTACCAAAGCCAAGAGGCAAAGTAGGAAGCCATGGTGCTTAAGAGACTAGATCCACTTTGCGCATTGTTTGTGTCTCTGATTTGTTGATATTCTTTCTGAAAGCGATTCTCTTCTAATCGTTTTGTTTTCTCAAATTTTTCTTGCTCCCTCTTTAGATCCTCTTTTTGCGCCTGTAACTTTCTAACTTTCTCGGCTACAATCTCTTCTTGTAATTTCTTTTGCCTCTCACGTTCTTCTCTTTCCCTCTTTAGAGCTTCCACATCCGCTTGTATTTTTTTACGTTCTTCAGCTTTCAACTCTTCCTCTAATTTCTTTTGCCTCTCACTTTCTTCTCTTTCTCTCTTTAGAGCTTCCACCTCCGCTTGTATTTTTTTACGTTCTTCAGCTTTCAACTCTTCCTCTAATTTTTTTTGCCTCTCACTTTCTTCTCTTTGCTTCTTTAGATCCTCATCCTGTGCCTGCAGTTTTTTACGTTCTTGGGCTCTAATCTCTTCCTCTAATTCCTTTTGCCTCTTAAATTCCTCTCTTTGTCTCTTTATCTCCTCTTCCTGTGCCTGTAATTTTTTCTCTGATTCCTTAAGGTCTTGGAGTACGGTCACTTCTTTTTCCACCTGAAGCTTCTGATTTTTGGCAAGTTTGCGCAGATTACTGAGTTCGCCTTTTTTGTCCTTTACACCTTCAAACATCTGCAGATTTTTTTGTATGCGTCCCTCGAGTTCTCTGAAAGCTTTTATCTTTGCATCAGTCCCATTCTCCTCTTTACCAATGCGCTCCTTCTCCTGCGAAATCAAACTAATCTCGTCCTGAACTTGTAAAACGATGGCTGAGATCTTCCCTTGGGCGATGAGCTTTCCGCGTTCTTGCAGTGCTTTCTGGAACTTCTCGTGCGTATATCGTCGACCTACGAGCATTTTCTCATCAATCATGTCAAGAAGCTCCTTCCTTTGTGACTTCTGAACATCTTCTTTGCCAAAGTTATCAAACAAGATAACTCTCCCGTTGACGTCTTGAAGCAGTTTTTGGAATCCCCCTTTTTGATCTTTACACCAGTCTAAAAAAGTCCCATCTAATTCGCCATCTTCTTTTATTTTTTGAAAGTCATCTCCTCTTGTCATGATAAGAATACAATATGTTTCTGTAAATCCGTCACCAAAAAGCTTTCTCAGATAATCCATTGTGTTCAAATCTTCTTGTGTGAATCTGCTACCAAAGCACAGAACGAGGAGGAAAACGTGGTATCCTTCAGGGTTCATCACGATTGCTTCTTTGATAGCCTTCATAAACATGGCCTCTCCCTCCTCCTTGGTCCCTCTATTATCTTGAAGGCCTGGTGTATCCACTACTCGAACTATACGTCCGTCTGGTAGTTGACTTACTTCCCTCTGACTGTCAATAGTCACCGAAGTCGTAGTAGATGATGACGTGAATGCTTTGCGCCCTAGGATGCTGTTTCCGGTGCGACTTTTGCCCACGCCAGTCTTGCCGAGGAGAGCAATGTCGAGTATTTTCGCCATCTGAAAGGACATGCCGTGGTGAAAATTTCGTTATGACTAAATGCTTAGGTACTATTTGGTGGAAGATAAAACAATTGCCCACAAGCAAAAAAGGAGACAAACATCCTATAAATGGTCAAACGAAACTTAAAAAAAATTGTTTCGTGATAAAAATATCGTTGACTAAACGCGTAGGTACAATATGGTGGAAGATACAACATCTCTTCAGAAAAGTCTTTCTGTACATACAGCAGGAACAATTAATCTTTGCCTCCTCATTTTCTAATCGATCCAGTCAGGGCTAGATGGATGCTTAAACTATTTGCTCTTTAATTACATGAGCGCATGTTTGTCTCTTAAACTGCTAGTTTTAATGTTTATTAAGAATGCCTGTTTCGAGATAGACCGAAGACTAAAGCATGCACATATAAAATTAATGTCTATTAGGTTTTAGACAGATCACCTTTCTACTAGACTTAGCAAGGTGGCCATTTCGCAGGCCGAAAGTTGAAGAAAATCAGTACAAGCTAAGTGACAAAAATAATAGCCGAATACGCACGTGGCCTACTGGAATGTTAAGTCATTCTGATTGGTGTATGCGTGAATGGTGCCATCTTGATTTAGTTATCGTAGTAGCACTTAAAAAAAAAGCCGAAGCTCTCAAAACAAGTGCAGGAGCAAAATCGAAAAAAATTCCAAATAGAAAAAGCTTTTTAGTACTTTCTTCCTACAGACCTTGAGTCAGATTCGGAAGTTGCTACCAATACAATGAATATCACTTTGTGAACAGAACCTAAATGTGTAAGTTTCTTTCTATAGCGAGTCTATATCATAATTTTTTCTTTTTAAATATTAGAAAAAAAGATCGGTTTGTCCATCACTCATAAAGAAAGGTGAAGTGACGTTTCACTAAACAAGAACAGGGAATCAATGCAATATCAGAGAGAGAATTATAGAGAAAGACAAAGGACCAGGACATTGGCTTTGAGAAGCCCATCTGTATCGTTTTGATATAGATAAGAAGGTTTGGTTGTCATGCCCATATACTTTCGGTGTGAAATGTGAGGCAGGGATATGTAATGTCTCCTTATCTTTTTAACCTATATAATGAAATAATCTTAAGGAATCTTGATGGTATTTGAGGCTTAAAATTAAATGGAGAGATCTTAATAATCTCAGGTATGCAGATGATACAGTATTAATAGCAGAATCTGGCGAACAACTCCAAAAATATCTAGAGCGAAAGAATGGGCCTGTATTTGAATGTAAAGAAAACGGAATGTATAGTCAACTCAGAGAAATCCTCTAACCCCAAGTGTAATGTCGTTAGCAAAGGCGAAAAAATCAAACAAGTTACAAAATTCAGATATCTAGGCTACCCGATAACACATCTCTACTGCTTCTCGTTTTTTCTTTATTTCTTTGCGTATATTAGTAGAGATGTGGTTTATCATAAGAATGATGAGGACATCATGAACAGAAAAAAAAGTTAAATGAATTGGTACTGAAAGAGGCTGATCTCGAGTGATCATTAATCAAAACCATAAGACAGGCAACTACAATTTTTAGGCCATATTTGCCGACATAAGGGTTTGGAACACTTAGCAATCACTGGAAAGATTAAAGGCAAATACAGTAGAGGTAGACAGAGAATAAGTTTTATTGAAAATCTTAAGTCATGGGCAATAGGCATGGGTAGCAATAACAACTTTATAACGTTAACTGAGAATAGGTTTGAGTGGAGGAATATGATTGCCATTGTCTGTTCCAGACAAGATACCCGCTGATGACCTGATAACATCAGATTGCAGATGCACAAATGAAATAAGTAAAAGAATAGCCATGGCAAATGATACATTCCAAAAAATGAAACCGATACTGGCAAATAGAAACATAAGTATGAAAACCAAAATAAGGGTAATTAAAACATATGTATGATCAGTATTATTGTATGGTAGTGAGTGTTGGACAATAAACAAAGAAATGGTGAAAAAACTAGAAGCAGTAGAGATGTGATTTATCAGAAGAATGATTTTGATTATATATTACATCTAAAGCCCGGTCCTGCATCTGCCTCACATAGATTCTAGTTTTTCCTCAGAGCGTCCGGATCTGATGGTGACCTTGTGCTGCTCTTATGCAGAGAAGTCAGGGAATGTTATTCCCTATGGCCAATGCGAGTAAAAATATTGTCAGGGAGGGAGAGAAACTACTCAGCGATAGATTGAGAAGCCCTCGCTTTTGTTGGGGTATGAAAAGACTTGTATTGTATCTTTACGATAAAGAGTTTACTCTGCAGACAGATCACAGCCCTTTGCAGTAATTTAAATTCGGTAAAGTTTAAAAATTCCAAGATAATGAGATGGGTTCAAGCTTAACAAAGATTTATTTTATATGTTGAATAAATTAAATGTAGCGAGAATGTTGGTGCAGATTTCTTAAATAGAGTTCAGTAATGTTGTAACTCACAATGTTTAACATTACCTAATCTAAATTAAAATTTCATTTGTATGATGTTGTACTTTATATAAAATATGTTTGCTATACGTAGTAAATGAAACTGTAACATACATCTAACTTTAAAGTAAAAACTTTTCTCTTGTTTGAGGTGGTACTTAGTTACAGCTTAATGATAATCGTTATACCTGTAGCAGTAGATGGTTTCAAGTGTGTAACGGTTGATCTTATGTGCAAGCCTTGTTTTCGTTATCTGGCCCGGCTAGGCCTATTTTAATCCAACAGAACTATACTTGTTTTATCTTTGTCTACATTTTAGATCTCAGAATTTCTAAAAGTTTCTTGAAGGTGTGAGGAAACTGTTTACAGGACGTTGTTAAATCGTATTTTAGGGATATGTTAGGCGTGTCATGTTCATGTGTGAAGGTGAGGATAAATGAGAATATTTGATTGCTCAATATTTTTATCTAACTTAAAGTACATGAGCGTAAATTCTATCGTTTTTTAGAATAATTTGTTTCTTTCATATTGATAATTGGAAGCCAATGGAGTGCACATCAAGTATTTTCTAGAAGCTGAAGGCAGTGGTTATAAAAGAAAGCGAGATGAGATTGTTGAGAGAGCGTGCAGAGATTGCTGACAGATAACTGCGGATGTTAATTAGCTTACGAATCTAAATGATAATGCAAAGTATATTACTGTTCTGAAATTGTTCTCCATTCAAATTAATAAACTTTTCGTTAAGAACTCATTATCACAGGCAGTGTTGAATTAGATTTGTAACTAAACAGCACTAAGCAATTCGTGACAGTTATAAAATAAAAAACAAAGAAGGCATAAATTGAAAGAGAAATGTCAGACAAGCATCATCTACAAAAAATTAATTTGAAAGTATTATACATACTTATCTTTAGGATAATGCATCCCAAATTGAATCTTAATGATCGCTTTGGACACATTATTTTTCATACCAAACAAATATAGAGCAAAGACCATAGCGATAAATTTTTTGTGAAAGGAGGATTGAAGCCTTTTAGTTAAGGTTCAATGATATCGTATTTTGCCGCTTTCATAACTAACTCAGTGAAGAGTTACACAGACTGTGCAGCCCCTAAGTCCGAGAGAATACCTCTATACCAACGAAGACTAAACCAAACTTTATGGCCTCTTTCCTCCTTTTCCCCAGAAGCCTAGCACCTTGACTCCTTTACTCCTAGGGTGGTAAAGATCCCGTTTTAGTTGCATTTATCAAAAATTTTACTAAATATCTCAGAACAAACAAGCAAAAAGTTTCTCAGGCATCCACACCGAGGGGAAAACAACGATCAGTAAAATTTTCGAAGCAATGCTGCTTGTCTATTAAAATGATGGCAAATGTTGGGCTGTCAAGATTTTGAGCATCAGAGATATTGTCGCCCAGTACACTAGGCAGCTCAGGTGCACAACTACGAGTAATCACTGTAAACTTGTTTCGAACACCACCAATACATATCAAACTCATTGTGTCCAAGCCTGGACCCACGGAGTTTATATCCTCCCGAAGATCAATAAAGAAGGGAATCTAGGAAAGTCTTATGTGCGAGATAATCTCTGTCTTTGGGGATAACTATTGGGAAGATCTTGTTACACGGGTGGCTTTATACATACGGGATCGCATAGATTTTTAACCTAAATCTTTAGTATCATTAACTAAGGCCCTCACCCCGTAGACAAAATAGGCCGAGGAGAGTCTCTCAGAGAAGAGAAATAAACAATCTATCCTCTTAAAACGCCTGATCTGTGACCTCGCATCTCCCTAATATTAACATCTCACATGATTCTACGAAGGGGTCAAACATTCGATTGGTTTTATTACTTCCAACTGAGCCTAAGTGACATCTTGAATAGTTTATGGAGCAGAATACAGGATTAGTTTGGAAAAAAAGAGGAAATAAATGGAGTCGTGCAACGGGTCTAAATTTGGCAACAGATCTCATGTGAAATAATTCATGCTATGGGTCTCTAGTCTAAGCCTAAGTGAATCAGGTCTGATAATATACAATTTTTAAAAGAAAACAGGTATTAAAGTTTAAAGCAAGGCAGGCACAAATCGGATTCCTCTTGTGAACACAATATGATCATCTTGTAGATTAAAAGCGCAAGCTTAAATTACTTTCTTGTTCTGAAATCTTATTTAATTTTTATTTTAAAAGCTTAAACATTTCTAATATGTATAACAGTCATTAGTGTTCGAAGACAACGATTGAAATCAATTGTCAGTTTCTAGGAAAATTGAGTCTAACTGACTAGCCCAAAAAAAATCCGTTTACTTTCAAGTATGACAAAAGAGTAACCCTTGTATTTCTATTTGTATAAAGTTGGAATATTTCTTATTAAAATTCTATTACGAAGTATTAACCCCTAAAGATTTGGCTTATCAATAATAATAGTTAAATGGGATACACACGGACCTTATGAAAGGCCACCAAAAAAAAAAAAAAATCTTATAATCGGATGCAAAAGTTTTGAAAACAGAAAGGTTTTTGCGACATATATTGAAAAGGCATATCCAGTGCATATTCAAAAAAAAAAAAACGCCAGTAAAAAAAACCAGTTCAATAAATTAAATATTTAAGAATTTGGCAAAGAAACTTGACGGAACGTGTTTTTTTCCCCGCAAAAATCTTGTGAAATAAATTCGGCTACAAATAATTGGTCACTCATTTTGAGCGTTACTTGTGATTTGAAATCACCAAAGAGATAAAATAAAATCTAAGGTATGAATGATTGTATGAATTTACTTACTGTTTCTGGGCGCTTCTGTGTTTTGAACGAAAGTCGAGATTTCAAATGTAGAGCTGAACAAATAAGATCAGAGCTGTCGCTTTTCTATCTCAAAACAGAATTCTGCAGTCTATACTTCAAGCTGTCGTAAATCTGAAGATATACAGTTCTATCGCTTTGTGAGAAATGTCTTTTATAGGCATAGTAAACTTTCTCCTCTTGCCGTAATCAGCAAGTATTTTATGAGGAAAAAGCATTTCCTAGAAATTCACTTAACCTCCTTCACAGTGCGCTAAAAATAGCGACGGTTTTCCCGTAAATGTTTCCCCAGGAAAAAGATTTTCCTATGTTGGAAAATACCAGTGTACACCACAGAGCACTTGATACTTGAGAGATAATGTGGGGAGGCCGTGCAGAGAGTGTCGTTACTGGTAATAACACCAACAATAAAACTTTATCGGCAAGGTCACTCTGCACCCTCTCCCTCCATCCATCATGAGATTTATACGTGACAAAAGGGTGTAAAATAGCTTGGTCAGCGTTGGCATTGTTTTTTTTTTTGAAAAAGATTTTTTTTTTTACTTAACAAGAGCCATCCAGTATTAAACCTACAGGATTGCATAATTGCAATGAAAAAGAAGTGGATAAAGAAAATGGTGAAATGAAAAAGAAGTGGAGTGGATTGAAGAGGCCGATAGGACAGAGCTATGAATTTACGAGAATTGTGTCTTGGGAAAAAAAAAAACCATGACCTTGTGTTTTACACTAGTTTTTTGTGTTGGTGACAAACTGTATGTACACTTCTCCATTATCGACTGTAGACTTAACTATTTCGCATTTCCAAAGCTTTAAGATAATCTATACATTTATTCCCATAATTATAATGATGTCTTCTAAAGCACAGAGGTGTAGGTGTTCAGTGGATAGTAAACTCGGCCTGAATTCTGCAGATTCGAGACCCACCATCGGCGCGCTATCCTCATTGAGGGTCTAAAAGCCTGAGATCCCATTGTTGCGATCAGGCTTCAGACAAGAACCAAACTTAAGCACTAAAACAGTGTAGCAAGCTCACGCTGCGCTTATGTACTTCAAACCAAGTCAGTGATCGATACCGTATTATCTTCCTCTTGCATGCGTTTGTCTTTAATCAAAGGCGTATATTTGCATATGTCCAGATGATTTTTTACGTAGCTTAATGTAAGAACAGGAGTAATAGGCAAGAAAAAAAAATATATATATAAAAAAAGCGAGAAAGATGTAATGGTAAAGGAAGAAAGGTAAATTATAAAAATGAAGGTGAAGAAAGAGGAGACAGAGAATGAGAAAGAGAGGGATCAGCAATATCAAACAGTTAGATGAATATGATCAATCAACGAAAATATGCAGAACGAGTCCTTGATAGAAAAAAAATTCAAACGCGGGAGAAAAAGAGGAAGAGAGAGAGAGAGAAGGAGAGAGAGAGAGAGAGAGAGAGAGAGAGAAAGGGAAAGAAAGAGAGAGAAAAAGAGGTAAAGAGGGAGAAAGAGAGAGAAAGAAATAGAGATGGGGAAAAAAGAGAGAGATAGAGATCAAGAATTAGCATTGGGGAGAAAAATGAGAAGGGTTTTG